>OZ025889.1:5154510-5182010 GCA_964019415.1 Ianthella basta | reverse complement strand
ACCATATATGGTCAGAGTGGGTGCATGTTCATGTAGCTACAAGCTGTTTCCTGCACCCCATGAAGTCATGAGACACACCATATATGGTCAGAGTGAGTGTCCATGCAGGTGTAGGCTATAAAAGTAAAGTACTAATAGATTTTTCACTCCATCCTGGGATATTATCAGTATATACCAATCTGATTCGTGTTAACGTGAGTACGTAGCTATAGCAGAAGCTTGGTACATAGGTATGTATATATAGAGCTGCGTGCATGTTGTGTGTGTGTGGCAGCTAGCTATATAATTATAGTGACAGAATTCGCAGATCTCATCGAAGTAGCCAGCAGGATCGAAGGCTTAGCAAACGACGATCGCGTATACCATTCTGCTCTCTGGGTGCATGTGCTATTAAAGCGTGGTAACTAAAGCTATGCAGGCCAGGGGTATCAGCATCAATATCTAGCTAGTGTGTGCATGTGACACATACGGAGAAAGGTTAGATTAGACTAGTTAGATATGACGGTACAGGCTGAGCCGCCGCTCAGTCTGAACGGGAAAGATTTGTTGGGCCAGGCGCAAATGACGCGACAGAAGGTAGCTATGTGCAAGTACAGGATGTATCGATCTCGACCGCGGGGGTCTCCGTCAACTATACCATAGAGGTGTAGGGTCTATGACTATACGTAGCTGAACGACTGAATGACTGGCCAGTGATTCAGCTGACGAAGATCCTCGAGGACAAAAACTTCCTGAATTCGTAGCTAACATTTCTGATGCACAATTTGCTCGAACATATGGCTCCTTCCCTTGCAATTGATGGTGAATGGCGACGGGACTGGCCTGCTACATCGTCCCAACTAGCTAAGCGCCCACAAGCGTGGAAAAGGAAGGGGTCTCTATAGCTAACAGCACTATAGATTAGTTCACACTTTAGCATTATTCCTAAATGTGGATTGAAACCTTATACAGCCCATTTCAGGATGGTTGGCCAAAAAGCAAATGGCAAATGATTGTATATTGATGTAATGGCAAGCCGTTCTGCTATTTGCCATTTTGGCCAACCATTCTGAAATCGGCTGTAGTATTAGACCGCCTCATATGGGGGGAGAGGGGGGAGGAGGGGGCTGACTTGCAGCTGGGCTATGAGACTACGGTATGCACAGATAGGCATGTTGTGTGGCAAGTCTGAAGACTGATATAGCTTGCAGAAGCTAGGGAAACTAAAGGTTTTCCAGAATGAAACACTCAGAGACCTAAGAATAGTATAGTTTTTACCAGGTTATACGTCTATCATATGTATATAGCTATATATATACCCTTTCTTTACTGCTTATAGCTGGTTCAGTGCTAGAGGTCAACATGGCAAATCGTCCTATTCAGGCAGCCAATGTGGAAGTGCAGTACAATGTTGTGAATGGCAATGCGATCACACCGCAGAAAGTATCAGTGCCGTATGGTTCTACTGCACAGACTGTTATGGAAATGGGTGCGAATGCTAAGTCAGAACTCAAATTCCAGGCCACCTACTACGGTGCTGATTTGGGTTATTTTGTGGATAAGATTGGTGACACTCCGAATGCACCTACTAAAAAATATTGGATTATGTATGTTGGTCAGGAACCTTATCTGCAGCCCAGCCCAGTTGGAATTAGCTACTGGATCCCACCTCCAAACTCCACTGTTGAGATGAGATTTGAAGACACAGCTGCTGACCATCCTCTCCATGGCTTTAGAGAGTGCAAGAAGGGCAAATAGGCTAAGAAAGGAAGTAAGATCAATACCACATACTACTACTAGGTTGCTGTAGTGCTAAACATGTGTGACAAATAATTGTAGAAAATTGATGATTTGTAGTCCTCATTCATTGTTGACTGTACACTGAAATTTGAACAAGTTTGATGCATGATGCTCCCAGTTGCAAAGCCAGCCTCTTGCCCATGCTGTATACTGAGAAAGATGACACAAAATCTCATGAGATATGCAACATGCAGAAACCAATCTCTCCATGCTATCTGAGGGTGCGTAAATTATATGAGTGTCTTGTTGCGATCTGAAAACAGCCGAGGCTAAAAAAGGAGTCTGAACTGACAGTTCTCGCTCACTGTCATAAGCACTGAGTCATGCAATTCCATGCAGTAGAAGGTATAGATGTGCACGTGTTCAGAATGCCTTTGAACAAATTTAGCTATGCTCTCTCATTATTCTCTCATGCAGATAAGCAGATACCGTATATATATTTATATATATCTTCTAATTTGAAGTGAGGGCTTCTCAGCTGGCTCAGGCATCAGAAAGGGTTGGTTCTCTAATACCAGCTTCACAACAGGGTTGAAAACCTTGCCGACGTTTCGACCAGATGCTCTGGTCTTCTTCAGGGCAAAGATATGATAGCACGAGCACTGATCATATTTATAGCCTAGCATCTCATCATGCGCTGTCACCGGAAGCCACATCAAGGGGTGTCACCGGAAGGAGGAGGAAGGCAATCCCGCAACTTCCGGTGACACCCCTTGATGGGGCTTCCGGTGACAGCACATGATGAGATGCTAGGCTATAAATATGATCAGTGCTCGCGCAGCAGAGTATCTGGTCGAAACGTCGGCGAAACTTTCAACCCTGTTGTGAAGCTGATATTAAAGAACCAACCCTTTCTGATCTTCTAATTTTTCGTCCTTCCAATTTTTCGTCATCGGTACAAAACGTACAGTTCACTTCTAGCTAATTCTCTGATGAAATGTCTGTCTGTCTGTCTGTAATCGCAGAAATCATTAAGTAGGTGTTCTAGAGCACCTCACACCTCTGTGTGCGTGTGTGTATGTGTTTGTGTGTGTGCGTTTGTGTGTGTGGGGGGGGGCATGTGCGTGTGTCTGTGTCTGTGTGTGCATGTGGAGTGAGTGCAGGAGTAAGTGCAACCTATGTACATGTGTGTGTGAAAGTTTTGTGTTCATGTGATAGCTACAACTGTATATCAGGATACAACGTATCATTGTGGACATAGGCGTGGGTGTCTATTCACCTTCAAGCCACATGTAGGGTGTACATGCATGCTTCAGTGTTGACTGAGCTTCAGAGGTAAGCTCTGGAACAGTGCACTGCAGCTTCATGGAGTAGGCCATGCAACACAATTAAAGCGCTCTGCATATATTTGCATATAATATGGCACACAGGAGCAACCCCATTTGAATGAAGTGCGGAGAAACTGCAGACAGGGTAATTTCTTAAGTTCAGGACTGGTGCCACAATAACATTGAAGCCAGCATGTGGGAGTAATTTGTTAAGGCATTGATGCAGCTTCCATCATTTTCCTGCCAAAACACCATGATACCACAAACCATACATATGGCCAGAGTGGGTGTCCAAGAGGGGGAACCGTAATACATAATTGAACTGTGACACTAAAGATGACCTCACAAGGAGTTTATTTGAAGACTCCTGTAGACCGTGTAGCTACGCTTTGGCAATGCATGTTACATGAATGCAGGTCTCCTGTGTGTGTGTGTGTGTGTGTGTGTGTGTGTGTGTGTGTGTGTGTGTGTGTGTGTGTGTGTGTGTGTGTGTGTACAAGTGTGTGTGTTTGACGGTGGGGTGTTTGTGCTGTGAGACAGTAATGCTGTGCCTTCCTAGATAAGTGGGTGCACATGAAACAAAGCTACGCTACTGGCTTTCAGTTCTACCTCTGCTGTGTCCCTCTCCTTCCTTTCCTCCTTCCTTTGCTACTTTCCATTCCATCAATTTCCCCTCTTTGCCCAACTATCATCAGTTGTAGAGAAATTTCTTTCAAGTACACAATTTGTAGATGGTTTTGGATTGAATTTAGGAGGCATGGACCACACCCCTTGATGGGGAAGTCCCTGAAAGATGTATTCATTACTGTGGTTCTGAAGTCTCAAAGTGAATGGAGTGGATACCAAGCAGCAGTGGGTGTGGAACTAGACCTGTGTATACTAAAGCACTGCATGACCCGTGCACCACCAGTACTAGCTAACTAACTGCAGTTTGAATAGTCATGGTCATTACTTTGCATGTCTGATGTGCTTATGTAGCTACAAGCTATTTCCTGCACCCCATGAAGTCATGAGACACACCATATATGGTCAGAGTGGGTGCATGTTTATGTAGCTACAAGCTGTTTCCTGTACCCCATGAAGTCCTGAGACACACCATATATGGTCAGAGTGACTGCTAAAAATAGATTCACTATAATTGATCAATTCATGGACACTGCCACAGTTTGGTTTATACAAGATGTACCCTTCCTGGAAGGTGACATGCAGATGCCAGACCAGTGCATGTACCCTGTACTCAGTACACAGAAGTGAAACTGATACTAATTGAAGTTATACATACCACAGCTAATTGTGTTTAGTGAACTTTCTCAGACACAGGTGTCTAATGAATTCCACACACCATTCAGGGGTGTAGGTTGAAAGGGTCATAGTGTCTAGTTTAAATTGATAACTTCATTCCACTGTGTGCATGAAAATTCAGAACGCCTTGCCTAGCCTGTGTGAAGTCTACCCAAGTTTGTATCAAGCTCACATTGAAGGTGAATGGGTATAAGTATAAGTTAAACCCTAGCTTCTTAGGTGTTGCAGGATATCACCGAGGTGGTCAATCATATCGCCCGATCGAGCCGAAGGCCCGAGAGTGATATGAATTGACCACCGAGACCGAAGCTAGGGTTTAACCTATTTGTAGCCTATCCCATATAGACAACATTCGCGCCCAACTTGGTACATATACATTCTGCTTTGAAATGTGCAGCAGCAGTATTACAGTTGCTACTGTTGCTGCGTGTGATTTTGCTAGTTTTGGATGTGTACCAATCCCTATACTGTCTCGGAAGTTGTTGAACTGGTGTTCAGAGTGCATGGGCTGCTGCGAAATGGATGATTCGGGTCCGGATTTCGAAGAACCGTGCAAGAAGAAAAAGAAATCTACTGTAACAGCTTTCCAGAACAGCCTAAGCACGACACGCTTCGCCTCTCCAGTGTCGCCAGGCAAGATGTCTGAGATGTGTAACGGCTACGTTCCGCCGACCACAGTGAGAGCGACCAACTGGGCAGTTCGCGTTCTGGACGAGTGGTGGGAAGAACGTAACAAGCGCTGCAGCGAAAGGTGCCCCTCAGATCTCCTTGAGCGCCCTGCTGCTGAATCTGTGGCTTGCTCGTTTTGTCGTGGAAGCTAGGCGAGCAGACGGAGATCCGTATCCGCCTACCACAATCGCCAGCTTGTTGTCTGGGCTTTATCTGTTCGCCAAGAATTGCGATCGACATTGCCCCAACTTTATGGACCGGAAAACCCCTGCGTTCAAAGAACTGACAGGAGCCCTGGAAGTTCGATATCGCTATCTAACTGACATACATATATTGCACCGTGTAGTCAGCATTCACATGAAACAGCAGGCTACATGCCACTGCAAACAGTAACATATCGACGTGTGTGTGTGTGCGCGCGCACACACACACACACACACACAAGCATAATAGAGAATGTTGCTTCAATTAATGGAGTGACAATTGTTCAGTGACCACATCCTGGGTGTTATTTTTGTATTGTTGTATTATATTGTTTTCACTTTTAGGTGTTTGTATGGCTTCATGTTTGTATAATAGAGCAGCGTGGGGCATTTCCGGTCACCTAAGACGAGGCGAGTCCTCTTCGGGCAAGACGTGACTTTGACGTGCTAGCAGCCTACCTTGGAGGAAGGCAGGGTACTACTGTGCGCGACACTGGACTGGATGAGGCTCTTGCTGCTATTAGCGCAGAGGAACTCTGACCCAATCACAGCACTGTCGCGGAGGGTGTTCCCGGTCACGAGCGGGTGTTTTCGGACGAGTGTAGAAAAGTGCTAGGAGAGTAGTGCAAAGCCTACTGTGCTCTTGGTATCAACACAAGCTACCAATAGCACAGAGGTGGCAGGTAGAGACCATGCTCTTTGAGGGGTACTTGTACAATGCAGTGGACCTATTCCTTGCATCCAATGCACTCTGCCCATGCTGAACTGTCGTGTCCTTCCTCATAGACACCATCCTACTCTGGACACTTTGTTTTAGGCTTCTGCTTTTGCAAGTTCACATAGTTTGTGAAGGAAAATGAGTCATGCATTCATGTGTCTGGTAATACCCTCCGCTTATTCATGTGTTCAAGTGTGTGGTTTTCCAGGAATGGGAAGCTTCAGCAAGTGCACAATTTGGAGTTGTGTTAGGCATAGGTAGTTCTGCAAATTAATGTAATAAATGGCCAATAGCAATACTGAGTAGTTGTGCTAGCTTCTTCCATTACAAGGGTATTTCTTAGGAGTTCAAGATTTTGCAATGCAACAGTTACACCACGATCACTTATAAGGATCTACCACTGGTAAGCAATGTTGCAGGCTGACCGCTTTAGCACATGAAATGCAGCAGGTGTATAGCTACTCACAACCGGAGTTTCGCGCTGTGTCGATGGACACACTAAGTCAAATTACATCCGCAAGTCCGGTAATAGCCGCTGACTGGAAATACCCTAGCTACTCTATGTATGTGTCTCGTGCAAAGTGTTTCTAGAACATGTTTAAGTAATATTATTATAGTAGAAAGCTTACCTGATTGTTCCCCCAACTATCTGATTTACTGAATATACATGGGGAAATTGCTAGCAAGTAGTTCGAGTTCAGGGGCGCCCTGGTGCCCCACGAGTTTTTTAACTCAAAATACTTGTTCATAATACCCAGGATGTGGTTGGATACAGGATATCTCAACTAGACAGACCCTTTGATCTTAAATCTAACCAGGCTACAAACACTGTTTAGGAGGAGTTACTGTAGCTATAGAAGTTTAATATGCAGGTGGAGAAGTAGAGGATGGTAGCAAGACCACAAGCGTGGCAAAATGTTGCCAGATGTAGGGATGGTGCAAATGGTTGTTAATGACCTGGGTTTTGCATTACTGGCTGGCCCCCCTCTTTGCATGGACCAGCCCTCCTCCTTGTTTCTACGTTTTTTTCCACCAAGTGGTTTGCCATGCCTTTCAGAGACACACTGCACCATCCCTATATCTGCCCTTGTTTGTGGAGAAAACCTTTTTACACACTCTTTAATTTATCAGCCATAATGCACTGTGCACATGCAATTGCAAGCACATAGCTAGCTAGCTGCCTCCTGGTATGAACAAGCCCCATTGTCCCACTTGCCTTTCAGGAAAGTGTTCTATTGAAGATGACCAAGAAGATGATGATGATGGTGATGCTGGTGATAATCCTGCACGTGTAAGTGTGGATTGTCTGTCTGTCTGTCTGTCTGTCTGTAATCGCAGACAATCATTAAGCAGGTGTTGTAGAGCACCTCACACCTCTGCACTTAATTCCCAAAATTATGATTAAATCAACAAATAGTGTCAGAATTTATATTCATACCTGCTGCACTCTGTCTATTTTATATTTGTACATTCATACATGATGTATTATACACTATGTATGAGTGACTGTCTTCATACAGTACTTTTGGGTGGTGGTTGTCCCAGCCTGAAGTTAGCAATTAATCTGATACTGGAAATATAGAATTGAGCTAGAGATGTCATTATGACAACTCCAAGTCTTTCTCAAGTAGCTATAGCTGCCATTGGAACATCAGAAGCTGCATGAAGGGTATTATAAATGTATATTCTGACAATTTGAGACTGAAGGTGGTGTGGAAGATTCTGTACCAAGGGCAAAATGCCTCTGTGAAGAGTGAACAGATAGTGTGCAGGCTATTAACTAGCTATAGTCATGTAGCTGAATTGGTCTTCAGTGACATTCTTCTATAAGGTACTGTCTTCCAAACCACTGAGAAAGCCGTTAAATCACCAATAGTCACTGATTCTAGTTGACAGACATAACCATACC
Source organism: Ianthella basta (assembly GCA_964019415.1). Taxonomy (NCBI): domain Eukaryota; kingdom Metazoa; phylum Porifera; class Demospongiae; order Verongiida; family Ianthellidae; genus Ianthella; species Ianthella basta. Next base: position 5,174,162 of record OZ025889.1, on the reverse strand, counting down.
CCCGAATCTTATGTTCACATCTGATACCAAACAAAGGTCTCTGCAGAATGATGTCACTAGCTCAATTACCAACTAGACAGTAGTAGACAATTACCAACAGTAGATAATTGATAGCTATAGCTATCCTGCGCATGGTATGTACTCTATGAGTACTCTAGTTACCAATTAGCAATAACTGATTGCAAACCATCCAGTCAGGACAACCCACCAAAAGACTGTACTAGTGTGTGTACTGGTTAGGATGAGAATTCTTCCTGCTTGTACTATATAGTTGGCACAGTGCTGAAGCTCATCGTAAGCGAGTTCCTATAACATACAGAGTTGTGAATGGCAATGACACCACGGAGTTGTCTGTGCGCATCCGACGAGGTTTTAACGCACAGAAGGTGATGGAAATAGCTGCAAATAAGAATAGCACATTGAGATTCCAGGCCACCTATTTCAACAGAGAACTTGGTTATTTTGTGGATAAGATTGGTGATACTCCAAATGCAGACGGCAACTATTGGTTTCTGTACGTTAACGATGGACCAGGACATGCCCTCCGCTTTAGTCCACTTGGTGTCAGCAACTGGATCCCAAATGAGGATTCCACTGTCGAGTGGAGGTATGAGTCACGGCAGCATTAGTGTCCCAACAAGGACAAAAGTACCAAAGAGGTCAACTAGGCTTTGTTAGAATAGAAGTATATAGTTCAATAGCTTAACATACTCCTGCTAATACTGGCTTATGTCATACTGCATTGTTTAATGAGTGATTTGCTTATCAATATATTAAACTAATGCTGATTTTGTAATTGTCCATTGATGGCTTTGCATGTTGTTCTGCAACTGCTAAAGTTGCTACAGCCTTGAAGGCTAGCAGAGTACTCCCAGAGCAAGGTAGGTACCATTCACCTTCAATTCACACACATGCACACTGCAGTGTTGAATTAGCTGCATGTTGTACCAATGTTAGTGTTCACAGTGATGAACCATATCCCCCTAACTGAGCTTCAGATATACACAGCTCTGCATGCAGCTCCGTGGCGTAGAGCCCATACAGCACAAGTATTCTGCGCATATTGTATATACAGATGGTACACAAGAGCAGCCAAATTGAGAGATGTGAGGAGAAACTGAACGCAGGAATATTTGAAAGATAGACCAGCTATATATGTAATGTCATGCATATTATATAAAACTATAATTATGTCAAAGTAATTTCTAATTTATCACCATATGTATGCACATATATAGTCTTCATAGAACCAATGAATGCATCGGCTGCTCTATGACAAAACTTGCACCAGAGCAAGTTGGAGAAGGTGAGGACCAACCACATGGGGGAAGTATTTAAGCCACTGTGGCAAATGTTAACAGTGCAAAACTTGCATGCACATTTAGACAGTGCCCTTGGACCACATTGTACTCATTTATTTAATTAGCTATGCATGGCACACATGCAAGAGCAACCTAGTTGAAACACTATAGCTTTTGCTCTGTTTTCAGAGTATTCCAAAGTAGTTTGAATTGAACTGTTTGGGTATATATATATGTCACTTGATGATGTCCTTCTAGCTCTCAGCCATTGCCATTCATACACACATACCATTGAGATTGTTCCGAGCAGCTAGGGCCTGATGAAATTGAATATGACTTCATACAGTAATTGATTGACTCTTGGAGACTGCCACATTCTGACTTATATCAGATCTACTCTTTCCTGGAAGGGGGCAGGTGCCAGACCAGTGTATATACCTGGTACTCCACGCACAGGAGCAAAAATTAAAAGTGAAATTATATATACCACAGCTTAATGCGTTTAGTGAACTTCCTCGGACACAGGTGTCTAATGAATTCCTCTCAGAATAGCTTACATGTGCACACGATGACATGTACCATGCAGGGCTAGGTCGAGAGTTGAGTGTATGGTACATATATACAGGTTATGCAAACTGGTCATGGTGAACATCATTCGACTCACGACTCACCTTTGATCTTCCACCTTACACTTTAATGTATATATTGTATTACAGAGAGTGGGTTCAAAGTTCAGAGGTGAGTCATGTGCATGAGTCGAATAAGATGTTTGCGCGACAACCGTTTTGCAAACCATGTATATAAAAAGTCTATAGTTTGAATTGACTTCTATATTCCACTGTGTGGAACCTTCAGACCGCCTTGCCTATAGCCTGTGTGAAGTCTTGTATCCAGCTCACATTGAAGGTGATCATGAATGGGTATATAATATATAACATACACTGCCTAGGAGGAGCAGCCTTGCCGAAATAGCTAGCTTTTGTTCTGCATATTTTCAGAATATATCCAAGTAGTACAACTAGTTGGGCATATGACAAAGCTGTCACACGCCTGACAATGTTCTTCTAGCTCTGAGCCATTGCCATTCATACACACTTATCATTGAGATTATTCTAAACAGGGCCTGCTAAAATGAGGACGACTTCATACAATAATTGATCGATTCCTGGACACTGCCACAGTTTGGTTTATACCTGAGATGTACCCTTTCCTGGAAGGGGGCAGGTGCCAGACCAGTGTACCTGGTACTCAGTGCACTGAAGTGAAAATTAAAAGTGAAATTATACCACAGCTTAATGTGTTTAGTGAAGTTCCTCAGACACAGGTGTCTAATGAATTTCTCTCAGAATAGCTTGAACGTGTCACATGTACCATGCAGGGCTAGGTAGAGAGTTGAGTGTATGGTACATATATACAGGTTTTGCAAACTGGTCATGGTGAACATCAGTCGACTCACGACTCACCTTTGAACTTCAACCTTACACTATATTTATACATTGTAGTACATAGAGTGGGTTCAAAGTTCAGAGGTGAGGCACATGCATGAGTCGAATGACATGTTCGCATGACAACGGTTTGCAAAACCATGTATATAAAAGGTATAATTATAGTTTGAATTGACTTCTACATTCCAGTGTGTGAAAACTACAGACTGCCTTGCCCATAGCCTGTGTGATCTACCCAAGCTTGTATCCAGCTCAAATTGAAGGTGAATGGGTGTGTAACATACACTGCCTAGAAGGAGTAGCTATAGAGACATGTAAAATTAAAGTTGCTGTAGCTGTCAGTTCACTCCGGCTGCACAGAAGTGGCAGTTTGTAAGTCAGCTCAGTACCTTACCATATGATATACCCTTTTACATACTCCCACTATCACATGTGATGTACATACATGCGACTGTTATTCAGAATCATTGTCAGCTATCCTACACTGTACAGCTGCAACCATATAGCTAGCTAGATGCCTTCTGGTATGAACAAGCCCCAATGTCCCACTTGCCTTTCAGGGAGGTGTTCTATTGAAGATGACCAAGAAGATGATGATGATGGTGATGATGGTGACAATCCTGCACGTGTAAGTGGGATTGTCTGTCTGTCTGTCTGTCTGTCTATCTGTCATCAGACACAATGATTAAATAGGTGTTCCAGAGCACTTTACAGCTCTGCACTTAATTCCCATGCACAATTATGATTAAAATCAACAAAAAAGTGTCAAAATTTATATTATAGCTGCTGCACTATGGCTATATTATATTTGTACATGCATACATGCAATTATTGCATAAATAATTATGCATGCATACTGTGTGCTAGTCTTTATACAGTACATTTGGATGGTGTTTGTCCCGGGATGAAGTTTGCAATTGGTTACTGGTAATAGGTAATTGAGCTAGAGATGTCATTATCAATTATTAATTAGCAATAACTGATTGCAAATCATCCAGTCAGTGCAACCCACCTAAAGACTGTAATAGTGTGTGTACTGGTTAGGATGAGAATTCTTCCTGCTTGTACTATACAGTTGGTACAGTGCTGGAGCTGACAGGGCAGTTCATCAGCCTGATCATAAGCCAGCTGCTGTGAACTTAATAATATACAGAGTTGTGAATGGTAATGACATCACGAAACTTGTTGTATTCATCCCAAGAGGTTCTAACGCACAGAGGGTGATGGAAGAGGCTGCAAACAAGAATATAAAATTGAGATTCCAGGCCACCTATTTCAACAGAGAACTTGGTTATTTTGTGGATAAGATTGGTGATACTGCCAGTGCAAATGGCAACTATTGGTTTCTGTACGTTAACGATGGACCAGGACATGCCCTCCGCTTTAGTCCACTTGGTGTCAGCAACTGGATCACAAATCATGGTTCCACTGTCGAGTGGAGGTATGAGTCACGGATGCATTAGTGTCCCAACAAGGACAAAAGTTCCAAAGAGGTCAATTAGGCTTTGTTAGAAGAGAATTGAATATAGTTCAACAGCTTAACATACTCCTGCTAATACTGGCTTATGTCATACTGTATTGTTTAATGAGTGATTTGCATATCAATATAATTTACTTTGATTTAGTAATTGTCCATTGATGGCTTTGTATGTTGGTCAGCATGCAATTGCTACGTTGTTAAAACCATGAAGGCTAGCAGAGTATACACAGAGCAAGCTAGGTACCATTCATCTTCAATTCACACACATGCATATACTTCAGTGTTGAATTAGCTGTAGTACCATTGTTAACGTTCACAGTTTTGACTTCCCCCCTAACTGAGCTTCAGATCTCAAATCTTTGAAATAATATACTGCAGCTCCCTGGTGTAGAGCCCATACAACACAAGCATTCTGTGCATAATGTACAGATGGTACACAAGAGCAGTCAAATTGAAAGATGTGAGGAGAAACTGAACACAGGAGAGATAGATCAGCCATGTACAATGTCATACTAAATCTATGTTAAAGTAACTCGAAGTTCAAATTTATCACAATGCACATATATAGTCTTCATAGAACCAATGAATGCACCAGCTGTTATATGAAGGAACGCATACCACCAGAGCAAGTTGGAGAAGGTGAGGACCAACCACACGGATATAGTGAATTCGAAGTATTTATGCCACTGTGGCAATTGTTGACAGCACAAAAGGTGCATGCACATTTAGACAGGTTCCATGCAGTGTACACACTTCAGTGCTGAAGCCCCCTCTCCCCACCTCCCTCTGAATGTACTGTATGTAGTACGTCCAGAAGAGTGCACTGAGGCTTCCTAGTGTAGGGCCCTTGGACCATATTGTGTTCATTAATTTTATTAGCTATGCATGGCACACAGGAGCAGCCTCACTGAAATAGCTAGCTTTTGTTCTGCATATTTTCAGAGCATACCCAAGTAGTACAACAAGATATAGTTGGGCATACGACATAGCTGTCACACGCCTGACAATGTTCTTCTAGCTCTGAGCCATTGCCGTTCATACACACTTACCATTGAGATTATTCTAAACAGGGCCTGCTAAAAATAAGGATGACTTCATACAATAATTGATCGATTCCTGGACACTGCCACAGATTGGTTTATACCAGATGCAGTCTTGCCTGGGAGGGGGCAGGTACCAGACCAGTGTACCTGGTACTCAGTGCACTGAAGTGAAAATTAAAAGTGAAATTATACCACAGCTTAATGTGTTTAGCGAAGTTCTCAGACACAGGTGTCTAATGAATTTTTCTCAGAATAGCTTGAACGTGTCACATGTACCATGCAGGGCTAGGTAGAGAGTTGAGTGTATGGTACATACAGGTTTTGTAAATTGGTTGCTGTCAACGTCAGTCGACTCACGACTCATCACCTTTGAACTTCCACCTTACACTTAATAATAGACCGTAACTAGTACGTACTGGTCCGGAAGCGCGACGTATATATCAGCGATCGGATCCGTCTCGGAGTAGCTCCATTGTGTGTTTAGGATGGCAGATGAGCTGAAACCTACTGGCTCTGATGGTATCATGGCCTTCAAACGGCGCCGTCAAGGTCTCGGTCCAACTCTTGAGACAGAGGAAGGACGGCTGAAGGGACTGGATTTCGCTCCACGCCCCACGGACCTGTTCATAGTGACCATCCCCAAAGCAGGCACCACATGGCTGCAGCAGATGGTGCACCAGCTGAGGACAGGAGGAGACATGGAGTTTACTGAAATAAGTCAGGTGATTCCTTTCCTGGAAATGGCTCACGACCTGGACCAGGACGTGCATGCTGAACAGAAGGCCTTCCCACGCTGCTACAAGACCCACTTCTGGTACGACCACTGCCCAAAGGGCGGGCGGTACATTGTATGCCTACGAGAGCCGTGTGCTGTGGCATACAGTTTCTTCAAGTTTCTTTGTGGTTGGTTTTTTCAAGATGGAGAGGTCTCCTTGGTGGAGTTCATTCGAGAGTTCTGGCTCGCCAATGGTGCCCCACAGAGCAAGATGCAAAATTCTTCTTATTTCCACCATCTTGCAAGCTGGTGGCCACATAGAAATGACCCAAATGTACTGCTCCTCTTCTTTGAGGACCTGAAAGAGGACCTGGAGAGTGCTGTTCGTGCTGTAGCTGAGTTTATGGGTATTGCTGATGAGGAGCGCATCAAGGTTGCGCTGGAGATGAGCACCTTTTCCTTCATGAAACAACATGAAGACCACTTTGACGACAGCTTAATGAAGAAACCATTGAATGAAGCCTGTGGTTTGCCGAAGGATGCTGGTATGTCATCCAGCAAGGTCCGTGAGGGTTCTAGCTCAGAAGGTCAGAAAGCTCTACCGGAGGATATCCAGCGTGAGATCCAGGAGAAGTGGGAGACAGTAGTAGCCCCCGCGACTGGTTGTGGTACCTACCAAGAGCTGCGTAGAGCATGGAAGGAGGAAAAGAGCAAGCTAAAGTGACAGTCTGAGATTATATTGCTCACTTTCCTTTGACTAGCTATACTTGTATTAGCTAATTAGCTACAGAATGGCATTGCCAAGTATTTCTACCATGCTATTGGCCCAGTTGCCAACTCAGTGGATAACATGCAGAAAATGACATGTATTATACATTGATTGAAGAAGCTTGTCCAGCTATAGGTTGCATATCACTGATAGTTCCTTGTCTCACGTGCCACACTCCCCTGCGGAAGGGGGTTCTGGCGCATGAGATTATGATAGTTCCTTGGAAGTCACTAGCCAGAGATTTTGATTTGATTCTTTGCCAAACATTTTGGCAGCTGGCATCTTCTTTCTTCACCATGCATTGAAGAATGCAGCAGACAGCTTCCAAAACGTTTGGTGATGAAATCACATATTTGCTAGTAGTGCAAAATGCAAGCTGGTGCAGTCATGTCTGCATGTGTAGTACTCCGAGACACTGATCCATGCCCATTGTTAGCAGAATTGCCAAATTCCCCGGTGAAGCTCATTGGGCACCAGATGCCCAAGGTTTGCAGGGGATGCAGTATTCCCCGGTGATGTTCATTGGGGCACCAGATGCCCAATGTTTGCAGGGGATGCGGTATTCCCCGGTGAAGTTGACTGGGGCACCAGATGCCCGATGTTTGCAGGGGATGCCGCATTCCCCGGTGAAGTTAACTTGGGCACCAGATGCCCAATGTTTGCAGGGGATGCAGTATTCCCCGGTGAAGTTCACTGGGGCACCAGATGCCCGATGTTTGCAGGGGATGCAGTATTCCCTGATGAAGTTGACGGCACCAGATGCCCGATGTTTGCAGGAAATGCAGTATTCCCCGGTGAAGTTCATTGTGGCACCAGATGCCCAAGGTTTGCAGGGGATGCAGTATTCCCCGGTGAAGTTGACTGGGGCACCAGATGCCCAATGTTTGCAGGGGATGCAGTATTCCCCGGTGAAGTTCACTGGGGCACCAGATGCCCGATGTTTGCAGGGGATGCAGTATTCCCCGGTGAAGTTGACTGGGGCACCAGATGCCCAATGTTTGCAGGGGATGCAGTATTCCCCGGTGAAGTTGACTGGGGCACCAGATGCCCGATGTTTGCAGGGGATGCAGTATTCCCCGGTGAAGTTCACTGGGGCACCAGATGCCCGATGTTTGCAGGGGATGCAGTATTCCCCAGTGAAGTTCACTGGGGCACCAGATGCCTGATGTTTGCAGGGGATGCTGTATGCCCGGGTGAAGCTCACTGGGGCACCAGATGCCTGATGTTTGCAGGGGATGCTGTATGCCCGGGTGAAGCTCACTGGGGCACCAGTTGTTCGATGTTTGCAGGGGATGCTGTATGCCCGGGTGAAGCTCACTGGGGCACCAGATGCCTGATGTTTGCAGGGGATGCTGTATGCCCGGGTGAAGCTCACTGGGGCACCAGTTGTTTGATGTTTGCAGGGGATCCGGATGCCATCACCCACAAACTATCCTGCCATGCAGTTGGTATGCTGTGCACTGCGTATGCTCAAATTCTTAAAGTTGTGTACCACATCTGTAGTGAAATGTACCGTTAAGTGCTTGCTCTCTTACAAACTGTTCCCATAATGGCATGTTGTGTACTGCATGGTTGGAGTGAACATCACACTGCAAAGGGTGTGCTCACAGTGGCAACCAATTTACACCAATTTTGGGTGTGATTGTCACTCCCTATTTTTAACAGTGCACTCTGTAACACAGCAAACTCTCTAACCCTGTATACCGCCTAATTTGTCCACCAGTGTAAAAAGGCAATTACATTCAAATAATGCTACCATGCACGGCCAAGCAGCACAACAGGCTCTGTACTTGATATAGTAAAACAAACAAACAAAACAACAATAACACTGTTGTTTACACTATTTTTGTTTCAGTGCACTTCAGGTCAAATCTTTGTCATTACACAAGTCTCCAAAATCCCTCTTAAAGTCTTGGTGGACTATCCACTCATAATTGTGTTCATGACTCCCTCCACTAACAGCTCCCTGAAATCAACAAGAAGGGGATACATACATAAATACATACTCCACATACAGAAGTCCACGCTCAGTGTACAAGTCACATATACAATAAGGTATGATGACTACAGGGGCATTCTACTGTAGCTACTGTATAGAGTCATGTGATTGTCATGTGATTGTCATGTGATAGGAACACATGCAAGTTTAGCAGTATTCAGCAAGTGTTTAGACCGCAGCTAGGTGGACAGGCAGCTTGTGAACACTTTACATTGTGGTCATTTGATCCAATGGGATTTAATAACGGAACACTTTTTTCAGCAAAAGTCATCAAATCCCACGGGTCCAAATGACTTCATGTGAAGAGCTAGATCCTCTGTGCTTATTTAAGCAAGATGGACAGACATACAGTGTTGATCGAGTACCCTTGTTCTCCAGTACATGTGTTAGCAGCAAAGGCCGGATCAACCAGAATAAACGAACGCCTGTAGGAGTTTATTGTCTAATATAAATGCTAACCCTAACCCTAACCCTATATAAACCTAACGTGCGCTAAAAGCCTCGGGCGAATGTATGTCCGTTTATTCCGGCTGAGCCCAAAGGCCTAGAAGTATACCAAATATGAACATTGGGTATCACTTCCACCCTTTCTCGCTACACATGTCACGTGACTATCATGTGACTATACGACACGTGTGTGTGCACAAGAGACAGCGACAATATAGAGGGCTACAATGCGCACTCAACACATGCAAGACAGTGGTCAAAACTAACCATGCACGCGCTACGACTTACCTTATCTTTGGTTGATTCTGGAGTAAATACCTTTGCTGAGGAAGGAGAAGGAGGCGTCCTCTTGGCTCTAGGAGGGGTAAGATCCTGCCTTTTTTCCATCTGAGTTACTACAATACGGCAGCCATTTTAAACCACAAATTATTGTGCGAGTTCTTGAAGTAATTAGATTTTAAACCGCAGAGCGGAAAAATGGCGGATGACGAGGAGGCGATACTGAAAGCTAAAGTAAGTAAGATGTTTAGCCTAGTGTACACTAGTGTAACAATCAATACTCGATAAGTTTTGTTTTGTAGTTGGAGGAAGCTGCTGATTACGAAGAAAGAGCGCGTATTCGGCGCCAGCTGAGGGCATTAAAGAAGAAGAAAGATACAGGCGAACAGTCTTCCTTCACGAGGAAGGGAAGTGCAGCCTACAGGAGGTTCTCTGGAGTAGCGGTAGACCAGAAGGCGACCTCGTCCTCCTCTAAATCTTCAACAGTGCCTGTGAAGGTAAGTATGGCCGTATGCCCTGTCCGCTCACTATTGCGTGGTGCACTAATGGGCGAGGGTGTTGTGGTCATAATTAATTTGTCGTCAGTCCTGTTTCTCCTTTGCACGGCGTCCCCCTGCAGGTGTTCGGAAAGCTTGGCCCGCATCCCGAGATCTCCCGCACTCCTTCACCTTCCAGTAGTGATTCGTCGTACAAAGCGAGCTCTGTTTCCTCCCTGAAAGCGGTCTCCCCTACTCATACCCCATCTGATGCTACCTCAAGGAAGTTATCGCAGCCGCAATCAACCGAGTCCGAGGAGGATAAGGAGGAGACAGCTGCAGTGAATGGAGCCTCTCCACCACCTCCACCACAAGACACAGAAGAGGTGAAACCTGATGTCGGCGAGGGGCAGTCTAAGCTGAGCCAAGCTGTAGGTGTGAAGGAGAAGGATGAGGAAGTGTGCAGTGACCAAGGGGAGAAGGGGAAGGAGGATGAACAGTCAAAAGAGAATGTGGTCGAGGCGGATGTAAAGGAGGTTGAAGTGTTGAAAGTGGAGGCTTCACTGCCGGAAGAAAAGATGGAAGAGGAAGGCATGCGCATGGAGGACTCACGGCCAGAAGAGGCAGTCAGAGAGAAGTGGGTGAAGAAATTTCAGCCAGAAGAGAAGGTTGAAGAAGAGTCAGTGAAGGAATCACAAACTGAAGAGAAGATGAAAGAAGAAAAGGAGCAAGATGTGCTTCCAGATGAGAGGGTGAAGGAGTCACAGCTGGAAGAGGAGGTTGAAGAGAAGAAGGACAAGGTTGCACAGCCTGAAGAGAAGATGGAAGAAGAGAGGGCGAAGGATGAAAAGCCAAAAGAGAAGGTTGAAGAAGAGAAGGTGAAGGATGTACAACCAGAAGAGAAGGTTAGTACTGCTGTGGGGAAGGAGGAAACAGATTTTCACTTTCGCCGAAGAGCCAAAACAGAGGTGAGACCCAAACCATCACCTGCTCCTGCAAAAGCTGCCGAATTTCAAGGATTCAAACTGCGGAAGGCAGCAAAGGACACCAAGGAAACAAAAGCCCGTCCAGCAGACAAAGCTGCTGAGTTTCAAGCCTTTCAGTTGAGGAAAACTGGTTCACCTGCCCAGAAGACAGCTGCAGTGGTGGAGACTGCGTCACAACCAACAGTGAAACCTACCAGACTTCAGGAGTCCCAAGGGAAGGAAGGCCCTTCATCTGTTTGGAAAGCAAGGGAAGCTAAGGAAACAGAAGTGCAGCCAACAGCCAAAGCCCCCGGGTTCCGAGGCTTCCAAGGGAGAACGGTTGATTCATCTGCTCAGAAAACTCGGGAGCCACCAGCGACGAAAGTTGCTGAGTTTCAAGGCTTCCAGCTGAGGAAAACGGAGACTTCAACTACTCGTTCACGAGCACAAACATGGGGCGTAACAGCTAGGGTGAGCACATTTGAATCAGTGTAGTGTTACTATGGCAACAATCACTATGCAAGAGTACACACACTCCCATGCATTCATTGCATGTCATCCCATTGACTTTTTACCACATGAAAGGTCCCATAGTGAAGTGTCTGTGTATTCTATGTGCTATATGCAGCCTGCTGTGAAGAAGACACCTATTTCACTTCCCAAAGTGAGTGATGCGAAGGAATTGACTGTGGCGGAGCTGGACAGCTGCTTGGACCAGTTTGTCAATCGTGTCTTCAAGTTCCCCACAAATGGAAAGCCCCTCAACACCTTTTGCAAGGACCCAAGAGTGTTGTGGTAAGCGTAATTGGATGGTCATCATCCTACTTTGTTCTTTTATCAGCGTATATCTCTTTATTAGTTTTCTTTGATAAGTGTAATTGGTTTGAGGTATATATAGATTTCTACTTATAGGTAGTGTATATTATATAGCAACAGTGCTAATTTCTTACATATTAATTCTATTGTCTACACTGTTCCTTTAGTGATCAGTCGTATTTGTTATCTACTCTGTAGTAATTGGATTAATCAAGCGGTCCCAGGGACAGTTGATCTTCGAGCGCTCACTGTTGCTAAGGACAGGAGAGCCGAGGAGTTTGCACGAGAGGAGAACATGACACTTGCTGCTGAGTCTGCTCGAGCTATTGGCTGTCGTATCTTGGATGACACAGAGAAGCGCCTTCTGAACGGGGACAGTTCTGTTTGCAGGCAGCTGGTGATGGATCTGGTGAAGGTATGTGCGTAGGTGGTGGTATATTTGGGCTAGTGGCCTAATTTGGTTAAAATGGGTGTTGTTTGATACGGATAGATTTTTAAACACTTGGGAATGATGCGTGAGTGTGGGCATAACTGTGTGGGCTGGTGGTACTGGTCACATGCCTGACATTCCACTGATGTATTGGTCACATGACTATCATGTGACTCTATCTGCAGGCAAGAGCAGTGAACCTCCCAGGGATGAGGGATGCACCAGAGGGCACATTCCAAGACCCATCTCTGCTGTTTGCGGTATTTGGAATTGGACCTGCAGCGACTCAAGAGGCTACTGATGGCAGTTTGACTGCCAGTAAGCCGATGACATCAGCAAGAGCAGCTGCTCTTCCTGAATCAGACAAAAGGAGTAGCACTGCTCACGAGGACTCCAGGCATGTTTCTACACCTTTGAAACATGCTACCACTGTGAAGCAGCCTGTTACCACAACAAAGGAGCCAGTTATCACCTCAAACAAACCCGTTTCTACATCAAAGGAGAGTGTTCCCACATCAAAGGAACCCACTGGCAGTTCCACACCATCATCTAGTGCATCAGCAGATAAGGAATCAGGTGATTCATCGAAGGTTGCTGATATTTCTGGAAGGACGGATCTCTCCTACGAAGAGCGTGCTGCCTTGAGGAGGGCTGCGAGGGAGAAACGCAAGCAGGAGAGAGCGGCTCTTGCTGCCAAGAGTTGAACACAGCCAAGCGTAGGGCAGTAATAGCCTCACCGGTTTCTCGCTTCTGATTAGTAGTTGGTGTATATAATTTGTAGACGTGTGTTTGAATGATGTGTAGATATATTGTTTGTACTTAGTATAGTGTGCATTTTGACCACGGACATAATCCTTGTGCCGTCTGTGGCACACGCTCCCCAACCTTCATTATATGTAGTTTACCACTTCTTGAGTTCTTCTCGCGATTGCAACTTCCAGTTCATATGAATGCGGTATTGGAATGGCAGCTGCAAGTTGATCATAATTATTATACATTCTCACACATACAATCATATTGTTGCGGCTCTATCCATCTGTGCATGCTACTTTAATATGCACTGTGTTCTTCAATAAGGCCTTGCAGCTGATGAGTGCATAGCTATATGTGGCTGTATAATTACCCCACGCGCGATAGCTCAGTGGGGTAAAGCAATAATCGTGTTGGTCTGTCTGTCAGAAGTTCTGACACTTGCGACGCGTTCGATCTAGGACGCTATAGGACCCCGCACCTGAGAAATTAACGGCAGAGCGACATTCGGTAGTGCATGCAGAGTTGGCTTCAATCACTACGGATGGTTTGCCGAGAAATTCCCATCTTTAAAGGCATTTCCCAGAGCCCGCCATTTTGTTTGCGTAGCTACGGACGCGTTGACGGCACGTGGGCTGAGGCTCCGTAAGCTGCCTGGCTGCAGTGTGAGGAGTAAGATGGCCAATGACAGTCATGTGCTAAGGCTAAGTAAGATAGCTGCCAGAAGTGTCAGTTCGGGTTGTGCAGCTTGGGGACTGCCAGACTGGGTGACATTCACATTACTTCATGTACCCAGTGTGTGCACATGCAGCCATATATGGCCATGCAGTTCTGAACTGATGATTGCATGGTGATTCCTTGCTCATCAGACAGTTGCATCTTATATGTGCGTCTCTTTATGATGTCCTGTCAAGCGAACATTGCAGATCGTTCTCACTACATGTACACACATCTGTGCTTGTGGACGTACGTATGAGAATCTACACATCATTTCACATATAGCATAGATACGTACAGGAATCTTTCCTGTATCTATGCACATAGATACTGCAGCCCCAATGTTAGCTAAAACACAGCAATATTGTAAGAAGCCTTCACAGTATGCTTCACATGCAGTAATCACTGTCTAGTCCTGCATGGGGTATGTGCAGCTATGTGCACTCGAGTTACATATATACATACTGGTTAGCATAATTACTATTATTGATATGTACTAGCCAAGTACACATAATATCAAAACTGCATTGCACCTTTCTATACACGTTGTGCTTAATATATGTATATTATATTAACAGCTAACACTGTGTATAGACGTACAGGGATCTATTATAATAAGTTCTAAATTATTTAATACTGCAACTAATTCATCAGTTTATCAAACAAGTTTACCCTTGCAGCCAAGTCCATGGCATTCAGGAAAGGGATAGGTGTCGGGTACAATGTTGACTTGGGTTGTTATCTCAAGGGATGAGTTGAGAGGACCGGAGTAGGTCGCCTGAGGAGCACACGGCGGAAGGGATGCATTACTAACATACATACACGTATGTATGAAGGGACACACACAACACACACACACACACACACACACACACACACACACACACACACACACACACACACACACACACACACACACACACACACAGCACACACACACACACACACACACACACACACACACACACACACACACACACACAGTGACAGTTTACCTGTATGAAGAACCCTGTCCACCCCACGTCTGGCACTGGCATTGAGGCATGATAGGTTTTGTCATCAATCTACATGTGTTCAGGTATATCCATGCATGTGTGTGTGTGTGTGTGTGTGTGTGTGTGTGTGTGTGTGTGTGTGTGTGTGTGTGTGTGTGTGTGTGTGTGTGTGTGTGTGTGTGTGTGTGTGTGTGTGTGTGTGTGTGTGTGTGTGTGTGTGTGTGTGTGTGTGTGTGTGTGTGTGGTGTGTGTGTGTGTGTGTGTTTACATATGTATGTGTGTATATGAGAGTTTGTGTGTGCATGCATGCATGTGTGCACGTATGGTTGTGGGGGATTATGGAAGGTGGAAAACAAAGACATACGTATATACTGACAAGGAGACATAGAGCTAACCAACAGCACAATAAGCTACCAAGCACACCTTGTCAACGTCTCTTTCAAACCAAAAGACAGGATGGAAGACCTTCTCATTTGGAATAGCGGCCGTGAACAGTCTGAAGTCTCTCATCTTCCCATCGAGCGTGGTGGCATGCCACATCTTAATGTTGCTGGGTGCAGACTCCGTGTGGAACAAGATGGATCCTCCATCCACAGTCTTTATAATGTGCACAGAGTACATAACAGGTATACACAGTACACACATTGTACGTAAGTGTTTGGAGCATTCACAAGTATAGCACAAAATTCCATTGACCCCTATTGATTGTTGGATGTGGAGCAAGAATTAACTCAAACAGTGTATGTAAAAAGTGGGATTCTATAGTTGTGCTATGGTGTATGGGTTACTATAGTTACCAACATTATTGCCCACAGTTGTGGATTTATTGAAGAGTGAACTAATTGGTATAAATATTAAGCAGCTACAGAGCACTGCTTCTAAGTCACTATGTTTTATAATAAAATCAAAGTATTCTTGTGGTTTGAGGAGTAACGGATAGAGCATGTGCACATACTTTAAGTCTTCTTTACTACTTCCTTTGTGTTATATATTCACTTACTCTAGTGATGTTCCATGACACCTCTGGATATGGTGTATTCTGAGTGCAAGAAAAAGAGGTTCTGTACCAGTATTAGTAGAGTGTACAGTGAAACTGTATAACAGTAGTGCCGTTCAAATGAATTGTCATGGTAACCTAGTCTCAGCTAGAGAGCTAGAAATTCACCTAATAAATTTAAAGAGATACGTATTTGGATGAAAAATTTGACGGAAAACTGCTAAAACGGTACCTGTCAAATTATGCAATGCCATACATTCTATTAGCATAATAATATAACATTTAATTACTAAATGCCTACCCAAAGTGGTCACATGCACCTACATATACATATGCATGTTAATAATAGACTATAGTTGCCATCCACTGTATGGGCAGTACAAGGCTGTGAGAAGGTGAAGTGTGTCATGAACGTGTATCACTGTCAAGGATTTTCACTCACTTCCAGCATTCTGCAGTAGAAGGCTCGGACGTTCAGGAGGAGGCTGCTAAAATGTCCAACACAAGAGTGCTCCGCATTAGGGATAGTCCTAAACAGAAAGGTTGAACAAACAAAAGGCAACCATTGAAACAAATAGGACTCAAGCACTGCAGAAGCACCAATATGACATTGTGCACAATACCGGAACATTGCTGCATTGACAAGGGAAGCATACCGGAGAAATTTGGTCCCAGAAAGAAAGTCCCAATAGAAGAAGGAGTTATCAAGAATGAACATCTCATCCCCGGCTGTGGTGGTCTGCATCTTTGGCATTGTCAGGCGGTCCTTATAGGCTGCACACAGGGCATGAAGAAGATAGCTACACAGCTGTGAGGCTCCTGTGTAGACACCTTACAAATATTATACATTGAGTCAATTTAAGGCCCTGTGGAAGTAGTTATGCTGTACGTGGTATGTTCAGACACACTAGCTGCGGAGAGATGGTCTTCTAGCATTTCAAGACCACGGTTTGAGCTGGTGCAAATTACATAATTAAATACACACACTGGGAGTCTGATGCAAATGGCAGTGGATCGAGAGGTATATGACTGTAACCTTGTGGGAATCCTAAGCTTAAGTTGCTTAGTTTAAAGAGCTTCTTCAGAATGAATGAAGAACATGAAGTCAATATCATGTCAGGTAAGTGCAGCCTAAAGATGAGTGAACTCGCAATTGCAAGCAGCACACATACCGCACACATCACTCCCCCTACACTATTACTAAGAGTACATCCACATAATAAATATAGTAACAGTGCAAGTGCTCTTTTGGTGGTATAAATTACTTACAAACAGCATCCACTATTTCTGTGAATAGAGGAAAGTTTGGTGAGTCCAGCGTTTCAGTAAGGTTCAGCTCCCAGAAGCTGTCAAATGCAAAAGGCCAGTTTCCAAAGGAACGCCAGTAGTGCTCCAGGTTCTGTAGCAGAGACAGGACAAGGAGGAAAAGTGTGTGCATGTGTAAGTGTGCGTGGACTGTTAGTGGTTCACTTTTGTAGACTCACTGAGTACATGTTGAAGAGATCGGTGACTATTGGCGCTATTGCTATCACACGCTTGTCTACGGCACCTAGTAGCCAAGTGGTCCACCCTCGCTGCAAGAAAGTGGGTTAGAGGAACAAGGAGAATGAAGGGGAAAGCAAAACTTCACTCAGCAGTCCTGCCTACACTATAGTCAAATTCAACTTGACCAATCAGGCACTTTGCCATGTTCTACTGACAAGACAAACTACAAAGTGCAAGTTCATGCATCTCATTACTGCCAGATGTACCTTGGAAGCTCCAGTGACCACAAATTTGTCAATTTTCAACACCCCAGGTTTCAGCTTCGATGCAAAATCAGCCACAGTGTCTAGTCCTCTCACGGCAGCCTGCAACATGTGGGATTCTGATTAAATGCAGAGATGAGTTCTGCTTATATTATATACAAAGGACGGATGAAATTTGCAATAAATACCTTAACCATGGGGAGAAATGCAATGTACTCGGGTTCTTTAGTGTACTTCATGAAGTGCCACCATGTAAAAGCAAGGAGGGCATTCTCAGATCGTTCTTTCATGTGCAGTGGATCTTCCTGCAAGAAGATTGAAAAGAATGTTGCACCAAAAATCCAGGGAAGTAGAAAGGGCCCTTTCAATTTTCTCCTTCTCATTATTCCTCTGGTCTACTTCCTCCTTTATGCACTCCACACACACTCCTCTTAGCAGGAAGGAGCTGCACACGTACGTAAGTATGCATGCACATACAGCATACAATGAACTCACTGGAAAGTGGATGGGCTGGTTTGGCACTTGGAACAGAGTCCCAACAACACTACACAAAATGACAAACATGGTGTATTACTTGGCAACTGCTTGTTAGTGAAAACAGCAGTATAAACTCATAATTATGGTCAGTGTACCATGTGAGCAATCCATTTTCAGATTGGATTATTTGAAATAGCAGTTACGTACACTATCGACGATTGCTGTTTGGCACTTTACAATCACTGCGCTTACCTTCCTGTGCTCACAGCCAACAGCAGGGACATGGCCACATCTTTATCATTTGTAGTAGGAATTCTGCAAGCCGCAAACAGAGAAAATTAACAGGAAACTTGGCTCATCAACAAAATGTCATGCACATTCCCTTTTGCCATCAAAAATAAACAAGGAGTGTCTTACACAGAGTTGGGTAAATGTGTAAGAATAGGTTCTGTCAGGCTTCATTCAGTCATCAAAGATGCCCACTTTGGAACAGTTAATACCTTTCAACCCCCTTTTAAGAAGATCATCTTCCAAAATTAAGCCTAGCTCCACAATCCATCAGTACAATGTCTGTGTGGGTGTGCATGTGCATGATTGGCGTACGCGTCTGTGTTGTAGCCATCAGTGATGTACAACAAGGAGTGCTCCGGGTACTCCACCTTATCCGGGACAGTCACCACCAGGTAGTGCCACCAGATGGAGCGACTGGACACAGAGTCTGTGCACAGAAGGGGATGAAGATACAGTCTATAGCTATAGGCACTCCTATGTTGGAACTTACTGCACATGCGTAAAGCGGGTTGCACACAAAGGAACAGCGCACTGCAATCGTGCTTAAGCATGCAGAAGCTAAAGCAATACTACGCAAAAAGCCATACGTGGCGGTATCAATGAATGACTATCAGATGGACCACTGGTGCAGGTAAGCTCAATTAAAAACGGTTGCGCACATGAAGCACGCACCGTTCAGCCACTTTTGGGAGGTCATGTTCAGGAAGTACGTGGTGTAGCCGGCTCCGCGGTAGGGGTTTCCCAGGTCGCTGTAGCGGTAGTGCGAGTCAGGTTTGCTCACATAGTCGTCCAACGCCGTCGCGTCCACAAGTGAGGCGATGGCGCAAACGAGCGCCACGCAGAATGCGGTGGGAATAGCCATCTCGCGTCTAACAGCCTTGTTGGAGCACGTATACAGGGGAAAGGTGACTATACACTGTAACACACAGGGGTGGGTCGTGGGAGGGGCTATGTTGCTGCACATACTTATACAAAATGTCCGATTTCCCAATCTCAAACAAAATGGAAGTGGGGATTTTCATAGCAACAGCGTTACGGAGAGGGCGGCAGCGACGAGCAGGGTAATGAACAGCGCACCTTCCGCCAGTGGACAGCCTTCAGGTGGGAAGGGAGTCCATTAGAACATCTTGATTTGTCTGGGTGCACTGCGCACGTGTTCTGGAAGATCTCACGGTCCTCTAAATATGTGACCCCATCTTCAGAGCCTCCTCTTAAGCTTCTTGAGTTCTCAGTGCATTGGACCATACATGGTGGGACGGACTCGCTTAATCTGCTCACATTGCGTTTTCCTTAGTGTAGTCGGATCAGGTGCATTATCCGGACCATAGCCCCAACCCTAACCCTAACGCTAACTGTAGCGAGCACCCAAGGCTAAGTTGTTGTAGCGAGCGCCCAAGGCTAAGTTGTTGTAGCGAGCGCCCAAGGCTAAGTTGTTGTAGCGAGCACCCAAGGCTAAGCTGTTGTGATATTCACCTTGGTCCGGATAATGCACCTGACCCGTGTAGTCACATT
>OZ025889.1:5142010-5152010 GCA_964019415.1 Ianthella basta | reverse complement strand
AGTGCTGTGGTAATTACAGTTTACTGGTAATTAATTACAATTACAATTACTTGACTATTTTAAGAATCAATTACTGTTACCATTACTTTAATATTACAAGTAATTAATTCCCATTACAACTACTTGAAGGCAATTACAATTACGATTACAATTACATTAAAGTTACTTAACCGGGAGTTCATCTTGAGAACTAGCAGTGCTTCAAGTTCTATCCTTTCTTTGTCCTCCCTATCTATCCCTCTACTTCTTGTTACTGTCTCCTAGCTGCTCTTGCAGCTGCAAATTTAGCTCTTTCACAGACCAAAGCTGATGTGGATGCAGCAGAACGAAGGAGCAAGGTACACTCGTGGTGTACCCTCCCCCCCCACACACACATACTGTACTATCCAGTGTCTGTATCTCAACATTCACGTAACCAACATGCCCTTCCTTCCCTCCCTCCTTCCCCTTCTCCCTCCGTCCATCTTCCTCCTCCTCCTCCCTCCTTCTCCCTCCCTCCCTCTCCTTCCATGCACGGTGCAGGAGGTGTCTGAGACCAGCAGTGGTCTTGTACGTCACAGTCAAGAGGAGGTGGAGACACTGAAGTCCACATTCCAGGAGCAACTGGCTGCACTCAAAGTTGAACAGAAGCGAAAGAGCAAGTCATGGAAGAAGGAGATGCAGCAGATGAGAGAGACATATGAGAGGCAGCTTGCCCAGGTGTGTTTGCAAGGGAGAGTGGGGGGGGGAGTCAGCAGTCTTGCGTGCACTAGCTCCCTCTCAGTGTATGGGCGGTTATTCTAGTGTAGGTGCCCAGGTGTTATACTAGGAAGTTGTGTGACTATGTGGGGAGGGGACTCGCAAGTGTGTGCCCCTCCCCCCTTCTTCCGAGAAGTCCCAGGAGGAGATACAGGCGATGGAGCAGAGTCTCCAGTCCACATGGGCTGAAGGGAAGAAAGAAGGAGAAGGGCAGATAGCAACCAGCATCCACTCCTTGCAGCTTGTGAGTCCAGTCAAGGTAGCTACAAAAGCGTCTGAGTGCTCCGGTCATTGCATACTGCCACTTTCTCTTTCATCTGTAGAGGGTGAAGGAGCAAGCTGAAGTGATCAATGCTCAGCAGAAGCGCATCCAAACACTTGGCTCCTCCACTCGGTCGCACTCCCTCCCACCACCTGCCGCTGTGTCTGCTGCCCCTCCCCCACCTGCCACTGTGTCTGCTGCCCCTCCTCCACCTGCCACAGGTGGGATTGGCAACAGCTGCCTACCTGCACACCTTGAACACACACCCACATGCGCACACACACACACACACACACACACGCGCGCGCGCGCGCATGCGCACACGCACACACATACACAATCTCCCTTTGAGTGACATGATTGCTGATATTCTACCTGAACCTCTCACGGTTGTGTTGTGCAGTCCAGCCTGAGGAGGAGTCTTTTGCAGAGCCTAGTAGTGGTCAGTGACATGTATGCATCACACACACACACACACACACACACACACACACACACACACACACACACACACACACACACACACACACACACACACACACACACACACACACACACACACACACACACACACACACACACACATATACACACACACTCACACACACCACCAACAACAACAGCAACACATATGTATGTATGCTAGCCTGCTGTACAGTGTACAGTAATTCACATTCTCAGAAACCCACGTATGCACTATGTCAAGAGAAATGTACTTCTGTTGTACGTACATACGTACTTCATCATGGGTGTATTACTTACTGTCTGTCTGTCTCTTTGCATGCATTTATATCTGTCTGTGTGTCTGTGTGTCTGTCTGCTGCAGATGAAGAGTCCAGTGAATCAGAAACACAAGATGAGTGAGTGATCTGAACCACCTTACTCTCATCTCCTCACACTAACATGCCATGTGCATCTGTTCATAAGTCCTTCCTCCCTTTCCCTCCTCCTCCTCCCCCCTCTCCACCCTGTATGCCATCAGGGATGTGGATCTGGGTCACCCCAGGGAACTAGACAGTCCCACATCAGTCAAGTAAGCCACATGATGTCACATGATGTCACATGAGGTCACATGGCTGTACAATGTAAGCAACTTGTACTGACCTACTCACCCACACATGTGTGTGTGCTCTTCTCTCATTGAACAGGAGCTCACTGTTTGTGCCATACCCACAGTGGCCTTCAGTTAAAAGTGAGAAGCATAAATGGCTATTTTTAGCCATTTTCAGGAATTGCCATTTTTATCGTGCACACTCCCTAACATGTGTACAGGAGTGTGACATCTGATGTGTACATAGTACACCATTGCTGTATACTGTGCAGTGCTGGTAGTGTGACTGTGTTTGTGCTCTGTGTGTACATGTGACTTCTGTTGTTGTTGTTGTGTGTAGTGCATTACAGGCAAACTCCGGAAGTGTTGCAAGGTGTGAGGAATAAGATTAATAACGTTGTGCAGGATGCCTTGGTACAGCGAGGGATTGCAAAGGTGTGTGTGTGTGTGTGTGTGTGTGTGTGTGTGTGTGGGTGTGGTGTGTGTGTGTGTGTGTGTGTGTGTGTGTGTGTGTGTGTGTGTGTGTGTGCGTGTGGGTGTGTTTGTGTGTGTGTGTGTGTGTGTGTGTTTGTGTGTGGGTGTGGGTATGCGTGCGCGTGTGTACATACGCTCCACACTACCCTGTCCCTTACAGACTGCCACTGGACTAACTACTCCACAATATGATGAGAAGATGGGAGTGTTACTGGAGCAGAGACCAAAGTGGAGGGAAGTGTACAGAAACTTTGCACAACACAGAGAGAGGTAAGGGGTGGGGTGAAAGGGTAGGGCTAGCAGTGGGACCACTGGTAGGAATGGGGGCATAAGCTGTTGGGTATTTTCAGTGTACATACATACATGCTGTACCTCAATGCTGTTTCCCAAATGGTTGTGTGTATATACATGTGTGTATGTGTGTACATATGTATGTGTGTATGTGTGTGTGTACGTATGTGTGTGTATAGGCTTGAGGCCCAGGTTGAGGACATTCTTAGGACCTCGTACCGACCCCCTTCCTTGAAGAAGAAAACCAGGAGGAGGACAAGAAGAACCTCAGAAGATGAATCTGTGTTTGACTCTTCCAGCATCCCTCCTACCAGTCCTGCACCTCTGCCAACAGCACAGGACAGCAGGCCAGCAGGGAGGCCACCTCGATCACCCCTACCAGGAGAAGGTGAGTGAATCCAGGCTTCTTTCTATCCATTTAATCTCTTCTACCAATCTCATTTGGTACGGTGTCTGTTTTAATAGTTCTGTGCTTCTCTTTGTTGCCCTCCCCTACACTCCCCTTTTCAGGCTATTCTCCGCAGCATTCCCCCTCCACTGTCACTCTTCAGAGTCCCTTGCATTATTCAGCCCAAGGGGGTGGAGCTGTGAAGGTGGCCTACCGCCCCTCAGTGCCTCCCTTGCAGCCCAAAGTGGTTCACAAGGCACCAGTACAATTGGCTCCATCCGCACAAGTGGGCTTACCTGACAGGTGGGTGGTCTTAATGGACAGGTCTTTGGTCTCAATGGGCAGTATGATGGAAGGATCAAAAATGCCAGTACACTCTTGTCACAAACACTTACATGGGTCAGAATGTACTACGCATGCACTGTCATTAATTTTGTTTAGGTACAAGAGCTGATGTGTATACCATAGTGACCTCTTGTTGACACTGTCTCTCACTCTCTCCTCTCTGTCACACACACACACACACACTACACACACACACACTACACATGCACACACACCACACATGTACACACACACACACCACACACACATGCACGCTAATGATAAAAGTGACTCTGAGGAGTCTTCTGGCACAGTGACAGAGTCTGATGAGGAAGAAGATGAAGTGGCCCAAGGGGCACCTCTGCAGATTCAGAAGACATCCCCAGTAACGGCAGTTACTGTCAACCCGGTGGGAGTATCAGCGGCTTCCCCCACCTATCCCGTGAAGGTGTCAAAGGCTCCCCCTGCTGATAAACCTCCCAAGCAAGTGACGTCGCAGACTGATGCTCTTCACCCGTTAGCCAAACCTGTGTCTGCAGCCAGTCAGAAGCAGAACACTGACACTGCTCGGAAGGACAACTCATGGGATTCAAGCAGGTGAGGTGCTGTGTGTGTACGTACATGTGTGTGTGTGTGTGTGTGTGTGTGTGTGTGTGTGTGTGTGTGTGTGTGTGTGTGTGTGTGTGTGTGTGTGTGTGTATGTGTGTGTGTGTGTGTGTGTGTATGTGTGTGTGTGTGTGTGGTGTGTGCTTGTTCTGTGTCTGCATACATGTATGTGGTTAGTAGTATATATGTCACTGTTGCTATTTCCAGATCAGATATCGTACAGTAGTCATTGTTCATGTAGTGTGTTTTATGTACAAACACATGTAATGAAATGTGTTCCACTAGAAGTGTAGCAAGGACACTATGGGGTTCCACAGTGATGTAGAGTGTACGTATGTGTATCCTTGTCTCCCAACTGTCCAGTGATGATGAAATAGAGCGTCTAGCCACTCAAACCCTTGCTGGGACAGGAAGAGCTTCCTCCACCCCCATCAAGGTAAGGAGGGGAGCTGCCTTGTGTCTCTGTGTGTCTGTGTTAGTGAGTGACTTGCATGTACTTGCTTACATTTGTAGGGTGCCGAGTCGGGGCGAGTTCAGCAATTAGCTGCTAGTCTGTCCTTTGGGGCCAACCCACTAGCCCGTCCTCCCGGGGGCGTGCCCATCCTAGGGGCACCTGAGGGTGGGATTTCAGTAATAAAACCCCTCTACCCCTCTGACCATGAAGACATCTCAGACACAGAATCATCTATCCACATATCAGAGTTGGGACCCAAGGGGTATGTTGTCTGCACATGCACGCACATTCACACATGGACACACGAGGTATGCATGTATGCATGTTTGTGGCTACACAGGTCCAATGGGAGCACTCAGACACTGGAAAACAAGGCCTCACTTGCAACTAGGACATTGTCTGGACAAGGTGACTCCAGTTGTTAACTATTAGATCTGTTTTGCAGTGTTTTTGAGTCTTCTGTTAATACTGACACGTTGCCATCTTCTTCATCCCATACCTGCATCCACTACCCAGGCTCTGCTTTGACCACAGTGACGCCCTTCACAGTAGAAGATCTAACAGACTCTGATTTTGATATGTAGCCATCTAATGTGAAGGGGTCAGCATGCATGTTTAGCTATAGTGTAAAGAGGTCGCGCAATGACGAAATGTGACGTCGTATAAATAATGGCGCGGTGATCTGGAGGCCACGTGGATGGCATGGCGGAGTTTTCGGTAATATTACAAGCGCTACTTTCTTCTAATAACGAAGAAAGAGACCAGGCCGAGGTAAGTACGTAGAAAATCGCTTCCTGATGCGTTCAGGACTACTCCTTATGGGTAGTTCAGTGTAGTTATTGCCTTATGCCGTACGTATTAAAGGACACATTTCCTTCCTGGTTCTTTCCGTGCAGAGCCGGTACAACGCGCTTTCTCTGCCGGATAGGCTGACGCTGCTTGCACACGCCATCGGAAATGGCCAGTCAGTAGAGGTGAGCGCGCATCTGTAGACGAGGGACGTAGAGTGTGGGATGAAGGGTGTCTTGGCTTAATATTAAAGGACACCTCTCTAATGAGGACAGTGCCTACTGACCCTATTACGTAGAGATGTGTACAAACTACCCCTTAAGTTAGGATACCTTTCTAATGAGGACACTTGGGCCTGTCCAAAGTTATCTGCAATTAATAGAAGCACCTGTGATCCGTTTATTGGAAAAGTGACTGCATTAAAGAAAGAGACTGCAATAGCCTAGTGCTAAGGAGGCCAGGGAGGCTGACTCTTTTAGAAAGATAATCGCCTTAAACAGTGGCCATATTTATAGTCTAATTTGCTGTACCCCTGCGATGATGGATTCCAACTGAGAGGGTTCAGTTGTGGAATGTAAAGATGGCAGGAAAACCACGATCAGTGGGTACATTGACACGTGCTGCTGCGCACAGTACAATGAATACACATGTGGATTGATCTTGTTCTTGCTCAGCTCGGAAAACTTAGCAAAGCAGTCACTTAATCACAACAACGTCCCTATACTATAAGTTATAGCCTTTACTGTCACGCAGTGGTGTGTGTGTGTGTCAATGGATGATGTCAAGGTAATCAATGATTACGATTGGTCACGCCAATCCTTAGTGTGAGTACACTGCCATTACACGTCCTGACCATGCCTACTTCCTTCCTGCGTGAGAGGCTGGTGTGTGAAGCGTATCATGGATATCGCTTTAGTAGGCTTTGATTTAGGCCGATTCCACAATATCTCATAATCTTCGTAGTTTCTGAAGCCACTTATTTAAGAAGGACATACTCTAAGCCGCACTCTCTGCACACAGCTCACAGTTTGGTTCCTCTGTCCACTAATTCTTCCACTTTCTTTCAATGCCCTCCAACTGTGTACCGTACAGGTGAGGACAATTGCTGCTGTTCTCCTTCGCCGGCTGTGTGGGCAATCTAACGAGGAGTTACTGCAAGTGGAGCCGTCTGTGCTGGAGGCATGCAGGGCAAACCTCCTCTTGGCTGTGCAGCAAGAGCCCAACCCAACTGTGAGGAGGAAGATATGTGAGACGGTGGCGGAAATGGCTCGAGCTTCTATTGGTGAGCAGTGCCGTTGTAATGAGTCCTTTTACCGGCCTGTTTCTGTAATGATATTCACGAGTTGCTTTCATGTACACATATACATGACCTCTGTGTTCCTTCGAATACAGTATGCACACACACAACACACACACGCACGCACACACACACACACACACGCATACACACACGCACACACGCACACACACATACACACGCACACACACACACACGCACACGCACACACATGTGCAGTGTAGCTCTCTGACATGAATCCCCAACTACTTGCAGCCTTACTCAACTTGTCACACGTTGTTGATTCATCCAACCGTCTATCCGATACACGACTCTTCAATCTTTCCACCCACAATTTATTAAGAAAGGTGTCATGTAACATCATCTGGTTGTCATGGTTACAGATGACGACAATGTGAACCACTGGGAGATGGTTCTCAAGTTCCTCTTTGAGTGCTGTAACCCTGACGCCCCACAGATGTATGAAGTGGCTCTGAACATCATATGGTCAGTGCTGTCGGTTGTAGCACACAAACATTAGTGTGTGTGTGTGTGTGTGTGTGGTGTGTGCGCGTGTGTGTGCGTGTGTGCGCGCGCGCGTGTGTGTGTGGTGTGTGTGTGTGTGTGTGTGTGGTGTGTGTGCGCGCGCGCGTGCGTGTGTGGTGTGTGTGCGCGCGTGTGCGTGTGTGTGGTGTGTGTGCGCGCGCGTGTGTGTGTGTGTAACTGCCGACACTCTGGTGTAGAGTGTTAGGACTATCTGGGTCTGTGATGCGTTAATGTACACGATTGTGGTTGCCACGGCAGTGGATACATAATGTGTGTGGGTGTGGTGGGTGTGGGCGTGTGTGGGCGTATACAGTATGTGTACTGTAGGTTGGTGGAGGGTAGGCACTGTACATACGTACATGAAATGAATGTTGTTTGACGATAACAGTCAACTTGTTCATGTTCCCATGCTTGGACACTGTTCAATTTGAAGAGACTGTTCGAGCTGTGTTCCTAGGCTATACTGTGATGGCCTTCTTGTAATGTATGTACTTCTTTCTGTGCTGTCTGCCCCTCCTGTCCGTTTAGCTCTGTTCCTGGTGTGTTTGCGAGTCAACAGGCGCACTATTTGGTTGTCATCAAGCAGATGTTGCACCAAGCTCTTCTTCACCCTCAGAAAGAGGTGCATAAGCTTTGTCCTTCTCCCTCATTGTCTGCTCGTGTCCACGAACCTGCACAGTCAGAGCACGCTACTTGCAGTGTCATGCACTACTGTATGTAACACACCTTCCAGTGCACGTACATGCTGGCATGTTTCACACACAACTCAACTTCTTACAATTAATTCTCCTTTCCTTCCTCTCCCTTCCCCCCTCCCCCTCCCCCACCTCCCCCCCACAACAGGTGTGGGTAGCAGCAGTGAAGGCCGCAACAGCTTTCATTGTCTATCAAGATGAGGAGAAGACCAAGCAGTTCTTCTCTGACCTGCTCCCACAGATACTCCAGGTGTGTCCAGTGTGTGATCAGTGGGGCGGAGTGGGGAGGAGTTGTGTGTGGGGCGGAGTGGGGCGGAGTGGGGAGGAGTTGTGTGTGGGGCGAAGTGGGGAGGAGTTGTGTGTGGGGCGGAGTGGGGAGGAGTTGTGTGTGGGGCGGAGTGGGGAGGAGTTGTGTGTGGGGCGGATGCACGCGGGTGTGCGCGTGTGTGTATGTGCTGTGTGTGTGTGTGTGTGTGTGTGTGTGTGTGTGTGTGTGTGTGTGTGTGTGTGCGTGCGTACACAACTTTTTCATGTGTATGTCCATTTACATTTTCCTGTAGCTTGTCCAGACAGCAGTGCAAGCAGCTGAAAATGATGAAGTTCTACAGTGCTTGGTTGACCTGTGTTCGGAGAGCCCAAAGTTCATTAGACCACAATTTGACGCTGTAATTGAGTTTTGTCTCAAGGTGTGCCTCTTGAGTTGTGTACATGTACGTATGTGTCTGTGTGGGTGTGGTGGAGGGAGGGGTGTGGGTAGTGTGCTGTGATTCTTTGTCAATGAAGAGGAGTGACTTCTCGCCGTTCATTTGTTCCCTCTCTCCTCCCCTGCCCACAGGTGGCTGGTGCCGATGAGCTGCAGAATTCATGGAAACATCTTGGAATAGAGGTTGTCGTTTCAGTAGCAGAGAACGGTCAGTTTCCAGTCCACATCACATCACCGCTTTCAACCCATGACTCTCATACCTTATCACTCCTCCTTCCCGGCCTCTCTCTCCCCTCCCTCCCTCCTTCTCACCCTCCCTCCCTTCCTCTCCTTTCCTCCCCACTCTGTCTGTCCCTCTTCATCTTTCTCTCTCTCTCTCTCTCTCTCTCTCTCTCTCTTTCTCGCTCGCTCTCTCCCTCTGTCTTCCCTCTTCTCCTCCACTTTGTTGTTTCTCTCAAACTATGCATAACACAGCTGCTCCAATGTTCAGGAAGTATGGAAAGAAGTTCATTCCAAGAATTGGTGAGCACCGAGCAACACCTGTTCCAACCTTGTACAGTGTACATACTGAACAGGTGGTGTATGTATACAGGCCATGCGCTCATTGGAACCTTGACCTTTACCCTTGACCTTTAACCTTGACCTGACCTCCCCTTCCATCACAGTTGTGCAAGCCCTGAGGTTTATGGTTGATATCGAAGAGGACGGTGAGTGGTCTTATGTTGACAAGATTGAGGACGAGGACCAGAGCAGCAACCCGGTGGTCGGTGAAGACGCACTGGACCGCATGGCCATCGCACTGGGCGGCAGGGCCATGCTTCAGTGCATCATGACCACACTGCCGCAGATGCTGCAATCCGGTAAGTGCAGGGAAGGGGCTACTGCTTGGAATGGTGCTATGATTGCTCCGACTAATTCAGAGGTCGAATACGTTTCATGGTTGTGCATTCAAATGTCGTAGCACCACTGATTTTGATTGGCCATTGTACACATCCATACCATCCCCTGTTCTCCTCCCTCCCCTGCCCCTCCCCCTGCCCCTCCACCTGCCCTATTTACAGGGGACTGGATGCATCGCCATGCTGCCCTCATGGCACTGGGAGCTGTGGCTGAAGGGTGTTATAAGCAGATGCAAACAGTGTTGGACCAAATGGTGGACTTCATCATACCTTTCTGCCAGGACCCTGTGAGTGTGTGTGTGTGTGTGTGTGTGTGTGTGTGTGTGTGTGTGTGTGTGTGTGTGTGTGTGTGTGTGTGTGTGTGTGTGTGTGTGTGTGTGTGTGTGTGTGTGTGTGTGTGTGTGTGTACATGGAGCTGTAATGAATGTCATCTCTTGCATACATATGTCACTGTTACTATTGTTGTGGTTGTTGTTGTTGTTGTTTTGTAGCATGTCCGTGTGA
>OZ025889.1:5104510-5137010 GCA_964019415.1 Ianthella basta | reverse complement strand
TGTTTAGGTGTGTCGCATGGAGGGGGAGGGGAGGAAGGGAGGGGGAGGGGAGGAAGGGAGAGGGAGGGGGGCAGCTTAGGTCTATCCTGAACTGTTTCAAAGACTCCCACAGTAAAGAGGTTTTGGTGCAGTTCAGTTAACCCCTAACACACAGGGTTAAATAAATCAGTGGCCAATGTGGGAGTGATGGCAGAGCCAATGTCCTTTACACCTGCATCCTTCCTTCCCACAGAGGCCATTCCTTTGCTGACTGTCGCCGTTCAGGATCCTGATGCTAAAATTGATTTTGCTTCTGTGCATGCCACAGAAAATGCTATTTCAGCCATGGCAAAGATATGCAAGTACATCAAGAGTGGCATTCCGTACGAGTCCGTCCTGCCCATTTGGTTGTCATGGTTACCAGTAACAGAGGACAAGGAAGAAGCACAGCATGTCTACGACTATCTGTGCGACCTTATTCAAAGGTACTGTACTGTACACAGTGTATTTGTGCGTCTGTCTCTCTGTCTGTCTGTCAGTCTGTCTTTAGCTGTGGGAGAGCAGTTCATAACTTAATATTAGTTGTGCATTGTATTATTTGTATTAGCAAAGCATTCAGAAGAGGGTGTGTGCTATACATGAGTGAGAACCATTGCATACGCCACAAATTCAAAATCCTTACATTTTGGCCCATGCAGTCAAATTGCATTTTGGCCCATGTACTCAAACCCTCTACATTTTGCCCATGTAGTCGAAATCCCTGCATTCTTGGCCCGGAGAACCAAAATGTGCCGAAACTCCTGGCAATATTTGCCAAAGCCCTTCAGACTGATGCTCTCTCTGGAAGTCAAGAGGTGGAGCAACGAGTACTGTCCATTTTGAGACACATCCAGGTAAGTGGGGGAACACAGTGGATAGAGTGATTCGCAAGCATGTGTATGTGTCCATATGTGTGTGAGAGAGTGATATTCCGGAACAATAAATTTGAAGATTCTCACATGTGCATACACACCTTGAAAATCCTTATAGAAAGATAGCCATTGTTTCTGATGATTCTGCCATGAAACACGCACGCGTGCGCGCGCGCACGCACGCACACACACACACACACACACCACATGCACGCACGCATGCACACACACACCACACACACACACCTACCACGCTCCTACTTGTCTCTCTGTGTCCACTACAGAGCTCTCAGCAGGTGTGGCTGGCATGTCTGCGATGCCTTCCTGAGGAACAACAACACATCTTGACCAAAGCTTTGGCATGAAGGCATCAAATGCAAAATATTACTTAATTTAGAACTTTGTCACCAATGTGTCTGCATTTCTATATTTCACTGTACAAGTAGTGAGGTCTGGATTATATGTTTCGATCTTGTACAGTATTTTATTGTACTAATATGGACTACGTATGTAAGTGTATTAATTCTGCGTGTGTAGCACAAGGAAAGGGGAATCCCCTATGTACATCAAAATGGCGGATTTGGCCAATTGAAGCTTATAACTACGTCCATCTCACGACGCGAATCATGTTGGAGAAGTATATTACACCCGTTTTGATGTACTATTTACAAAAGTACGTAAAGAACATTCAGCCGCAAGACCTCCAACTTTCTTTCTGGGGCGGGGACGCCGTTCTGAAGAACTTACAACTACGCTGCGACGTGTTGGAGGATGAGCTGTCGCACCTCCCCTTTGTGGTGACGGCGGGAAAGATACAGGAGCTCACTATCCACGTGCCTTGGACCACGCTGGGCTCGGAACCGGTGGAAATCACGGCTGTTAACATCGACTGCTCTGCAGCCTTTAGGAATGGCGAGAAGTCACGTGACGAGCGGTCCAAGGACGCTCCACGTGCACAGGGGGAGTCGCAGACAGCAGAAACGCCTGACAGCGACGACCAGAAACAGGCTACATCCCAAGCACAGCCTCCCTCAGCCGGCTACCTTCAAGGCCTCTTGAGCCGGATCATCCACAATGTTGTATTCCACATTAAGAACCTCTCCATTAGAATCATCGACGTCGATATCTGCGTCACCCTTCACATCAAGGGACTTGAATACCACAACACGAATGAACAGTGGAACAGGCAGTTTATATACAGTGACTACCTCCAGGAGGACTACACCACACAGAGTGAATGTGACATCAGTGACATGTACGTCACCCTGGACCAGCTCAGTGGAGGAGGGCAGGTTGAGGAGTACGAAGATCCACTTACCTCCGGTTTCGCTCTCATTGTGCGTATGATGTCCACCTATCGGAATAACATGCTGAAGAGCAAGAGGATTGAGTTCTGGTGCACCTGCCTGGATTTCTCTGTCACACCTCGGCAGTTCTGCTTGATTTCACGCCTTTTTGACAGAGTCCTGGCCATCTATTATTCCTCTAAAAGTCATAGAGTAGTGGGCGGGGCTGATAATGCCACACCCCCAACTGCAGCATCCAAGTTGGAAGATGGTGGCAGTGGAGAGGCTTGGATCATTACAGAGGGCAATGAGAAGGAACGTGTGGAAGAAGAAATAGTCAGTTCTTCTTCAAATGTGGATGGAATTGAAGTAGACTCTCCCGCAAAGAGGGAGGAGGAGGAGGAGGAAAGAAGGAGGAAGCTGGTGAGGCACAGACGACATGGGGCCAGTGGGCGCTGTCATTTGTGGTCAGTCCAGGAGACCCAAGCAAGGAGGATGAAGTGGAGGAGGAGGACGCCAGTGCTACTGCAATAAGTGAGCTGATTTAGGGGAATGTGCTGGTGGGGACACTTATGAATGGACTTTAAAACCTGTCAAATGTGCATGTATTGACTATGGCTGTGTATCAGTCTGGTCACAACTGTGTAAGGGGAATTTCCCTGCCACTTTATGGAATGAAGTAAGCTTCTTTGGAGCCGTTTTTTTATCAGCAATAAGTTTCATTCACTTTCCATCATGATGTCATACCTTTAAGGCTACAAGTTTTAGTGGCAACTATAAATTTAGCAGTTTGGAAGGTCCAGGATAAATTTAGCAAGTTTCAGGTTTTTGTGTATAAAATTTTTGCTTGTGCAAAAAGATTGCAGGTACCAATTATAAGTGATTTTGCACTACTTGCTAAATCCTGCTAAATTGGGGCCTGCTAGTAGTAGCCTTACGGCATGTTGGAACTTATCTAAGACAGCCACCTGTGGGCCAGTTCTAACTGACCTTTGTAGACAGGTGGCTGCTCTACAGAGGTAGATTGCAATGATTTAGTGCCATTTGGGGCCAGAGAGGCTGGCTGTTTTAGAGAGGTGGCTGCCTAACACAGTGACCATCTTAGACAGTTTCTACTGTAACACATCCCTCCGTTGAAATGTATCCTTAGTACCTTCTCTCTCCTATTGCGTGAAGTTCTGCACACTTGTCTGTCCTTTGCTTCCTGCAGCCATTCCTCCTACCCCTGAGGTGCCCCAGGAGCCATCGTCTTTTCAGCTACTTGTGCTTGTGGACGAATTGACCTTCACCTTCAAAGCCACCAAGCAGACGTCTTCCCACACCTTCTTCAGTGCTCAGAAGCATAGAGCATTGCCTGTACTGCGAACTGCATTCAAGGGATGCCTCTTCCGAATGCACACTGATCCACAGACGCAGTTCTTTGGTGTCTACCAAGGATTTGTTGGTGCTGAAGCACACTTGATTGGTGGATGCATGTGTTCCAAGTTCCAGAATGAAATGCAGGATGGAAATCGGATTGGAAATGGAATGCAGCAATTGGATAGTTTGAATGAGGTTTGTCGCTAATAGCAACACAGTATCACCAGATTGTGATGTATTAGCCCCACAAATGGAGGTGTTAACGTTGCAGTGACCTGTACAGAGTATGACCTTTGTATGGTGGCTAGTGCGTTTGTGTTATGTCCTTCACTGTATAGTCCATGGTGTTCCGTGCTGGAACATTTGGAGCTGCTAAGCCGAACGTCTCCAGCGGAACTCTGTTTGACCCAAAGTGGAGCGTCAAGGATGCCTCTCGTGAACTGGACTTATCCCTTAACCTCTGTCCACCTGAGGAGTTCTCTGCCCTCTGGTGTGCCTATGAATACTATGACGTCGGGGAGGGGAGGGAGAAGGAGGAGTGCAGTGAGGTGCTGCGTGTGGGCGGGGCAGAGGGTGTCGTCTGCCCTGAAGTAGCACACTGGTACAACTGTTTAAAGGAGAGCTTGGAAGCCTCCCAGGAAGCAAACCCCTGGAGAAGTGCGAGTGAGTGTGGAGAAGCACGACTAGTTGTCGTCAGTATGAGATGTAGCCGCTCCAGTATTTTGTTTGGTAACACTGGGGATCAGTCTGTTAACTTATTGATCCGTGGTTTGAATTGAAACAGGTGTATTTTAAAGTTCTTCATTTCCCTCACAGACTATGTTGTTCTTGGGGACCCTGATGCGAAGACTCGTGTTGGCCTCCACTTCTCTCCCTCCATCCTCACTCTGTCTGAAAACTGCCATGGATCGCTCTCCTTTGTGTCCCAGACTGACGTAGCCTGTGTCTCTCGTGGCAGCCATTTTGTCCTGTCAATGGAAGGGTGGAGTGTGGAGGGCACTGTGCCGATGTATACAGGGAATGCCTCAGATGAGCATGTGCAGCATACATCACTGCAGGTTGAGGTGTGTGTGTGTGTGCGTGTGTGTGTGTGTGTGTGTGTGTGTGTGTATACTGTTCTAGGTCCTCTGAAATATGCACAACTTACCGCTCAGAGTAAGCAGTATACACTCTGTACTAAAGGTGTCCTCCCACACTCTCTGCCTCTTCTGCCATTTGCAGGTCCCAAGCCTCACCCTGAGTGTCCCTCCCAAGGAGGGCGCCAGCTCCCAGCCTCACATCACAGCGTCACACCTCACTGTTAACTACCACTCTCAGGACAGGGGAACTGAGACAGGAAGGTACAGTCTCCATGTACTGTAGGCTAGCCTGTGGTTCTGTATTAATAGCAGTGTTTACTGTACTGAATGCTGCAACATAATTATTGCTATACTTAAACTAGTCTGTACTGTGTTAGTGCTATGCATGTACTGTAGACTAGACTGTGGTTGTGTATAAATACATTATTGGCTGTGTACCATACAGTACAACATGCTGGACTTTACATACGTACCATAGGCTAGCTTACGTACAGTATATTACTGTATGTTTCTGTATAAATACATGTTGAATGCTATGCAATTATATAGTTTTATTTGCAACATTAGCATGTTTAATAGTGTATACATAACTGCACATAGCAGTCTGTTTCATTATGAAGCGATCTCACTTCCTTCTTGTTGTATGTAGTTCGTATGTGCAAGTTGAGGGTCAGGAGATCACCTTCCTAGCTGAGCCAGGCATTCTGACATCCACTGCGGCTGTTGTCCAATCCTGGCGGCATCCTTGTGATTGGTCTGGGGGGCGTGTCCCTGCAAAGGCAGGTGTGTCACATGACGGTCGGGAGCTGCCCACTTCCGCATTCTCAAATATTGTCAAGATTTCCATTGGAAACTCTTCTATTGAGCTGAACAGCAGAGAAGAG
The DNA here is from genome assembly GCA_964019415.1 of Ianthella basta. Lineage (NCBI taxonomy): Eukaryota > Metazoa > Porifera > Demospongiae > Verongiida > Ianthellidae > Ianthella > Ianthella basta. Next base: position 5,131,512 of record OZ025889.1, on the reverse strand, counting down.
TGTTACTCACGGACCTTGTACGTTGGACAGGTGGTTGGCCACATGAAGGATATGAGGGGCGGAGCCTCTGAGACCCTCCCCCTGCTGCTTGGACCAATCAATTCATCAACTATGACTACCCCAGAAGGGCTGAGTGGTTTTGCAAGGGGTAGAAGTGAGGAGTATGTGGAGAGTGAGGGCTTGATAGAGGTCTTCACCTCGGAACCACTGAATGAGGACAAAGGTGTGTGTGTGTGTGTGTGTGTGTGTGTGTGTGTGTGTGTGTGTGTGTGTGTGTGTGTGTGTGTGTGTGTGTGTGTGTGTGTGTGTGTGTGTGTGTGTGTGTGTGTGTGTGTGTGTGTATTGTGTGACACAATATCTATTTCTCCTTATCTCTTTGATCCCTCCCCTCATCAGATTCGAAGTTTGCCACAGTGAAATTGAAGGCCAGTGGAGCTCTGTTCTTGGTCTCTGCTGAGACCCTGGCCATTGTGTCTCAACTTCTCTCCGTTGTGACAGAGATAGTCCAGCCAGTGGAAGAGATGAAGGACGATGAAGAAGATGACGACAAAGTGCCCAGTCCTCCTCCTCTTACCATTAGTGAGCACTTTCCTCCTAGCCTTGCTAGCACCAAGAGTGGGTGGTTGACACAGCAGCCTCTTGTGCTGGGGATGCCTGCACCCTTCATGGCTCAAAGAGGTGTGCTATAAATTGCATGCGTGCGCACACACACACACACACACACACACGCACACACACATGCACACACACACACACAGACGCACACACCACACACACACACACACACACACACAGACGCACACACCACACACACACCACACACACACACACACACAGACGCACACACCACACACACACACACACCACGCGCACACACACACACACAACACACACACACATACACACACACACAGACGCACACACCACACACACACACACAGACGCACACACCACACACACACACACCACACGCGCACACACACACACAACACACACACACAGACGCACACACACAGACGCACTTACTGTACAATTGTTTCATTCTTATGTATGCAGTGCCCTCACAAGTCTCAAATCTCTCTGAAGAAGAAGACACTGAAAGCAGTGCTCACAAGGACCTCCTTTCCACCGAGGACAATGAAAAGGAGTGCCCTGCCGCTGCCAAGGAGGCGGGTCAGGAAGACACTCCACCCACTGACTGGCTTTCTAAGCTCAGGTCCACTGTACTGGAGGTTAACACAAGGCCCTTAATTATAGTGTTTGCTAGTGAACTTCCGCCAAGCTTGAAGGCTCCTCTAAGGGAATTTCCCTCAACAGTGGGGGAATCCACACCATTTCACATTGAGCAGCTGCAGTCCCAGCTGATGGCTATCTCAGCCCAAGAAGGAAGATGCTCGGGAGAAGGAGGTACGAGAGAAGACACAGTGCTCACTCGTCAGGCTGTCGTACTCTGCCTTCCACAGCTCCGTCTTGGTAGCGCCATCTCAGAGGCTGCCTCCTTGAGTGACCCCATCCCAAGAGAAGGGGCTAGGGACAGCTGGCCGTGGCAGCTGCAAGCCTCTGGATTGTCTGCTTATACCTTTGACGGCCACAGACAACACCACATCGTGAAGCCGGCTGTCTGCGAGGTCACTCTGGCAGTTGCTACTCCACAGGATAGTCCTGCAGACTCCGGCAAGGCTGGGAAGGATGAGGGAGCAAATTCACTCGCCGTCCATGTGAACTTCCAACCACTTATTGTTAGCGTCTCAAGGCACCAGCTGGAGTTGATCAGCTCTGCTGTTTCTTCAATTCAGTATGCCGTTCTTGCTCAACCAACACCATCCGTTGATTTAGATGTCAACCTGGAACAGACTCCCAATGTATCGATCCTTGATTCTAGTCTCAGAACACCCAGTCAGTTGGCGGCAGCTGGTGTGGTAGGCCCCGCCCACGTACCATCCCCTGCCTTATCAGTGGTTTCCATAGCAACCTTCCCACCCGGTGGAAGTCGCTCTGATGAAGGCTCCACTACGCACTCAAGGCAACCTTCACAAGGACTCCACCCTCCTCTGTTGCTATGGATACAGTGCACTGTACCTAAGGTTGCAGTGCGAATGTACTCCACACAGGAGTGTGGGAAGGAGATAAAGCTTGAAGTGACGGGAGAGAACTTGGTTGTGTCATGGGACCAGCAGAAGGCCGTGTGTGAGGGGCACTTCAGTATGACCGGTCTGGATGCAGTGTTTCTGCAGAGGTACAGTACGTGGGAAAATGTCAATTAATTTGTTCATGACAGTTGCACCACCAGTTTAGTATTGTCCATATGAATGGGCCATTTTAAGTTAGTGTTAGGATTTGGGGTGATTATTACATATGTTAAACCACTGAACTGGGACATTTTGTGATCTGTGCAGAAATGGCTAAAAGCTGGACATTTTGACTTGAAAGCCTTTTTTAACTGGTAACAAGGCCTTAAAGTTTGAATATCCTGTGCAACCTTGAAGCAACAGACTTACTACTTGAATTAAATAGTTGTACGTAGATTTCCTTCATTAAAACATCTCAAATGCAATTAAATTGCAATTGTTGTTGATTGAGAGGCTAATTAATAGAAAACCTGTCACTGTATACAGTATATATGGCACACAGTTGATTGGTGTCTTCCGTTTGTGCCAACAGATCTGAGCAGCAGGATGCCTCGTGGGAGCCCGCCGTGCTGGAGGGAATGCTCTTCTCCTCCCACAGTCCAGTGCTTGGGCGGAACCTCTCTGCAGCAGTTGCCCAGGAGATGAGTTTGTTTGAGCGCCATCTCCCCTCATCTATGTCTGCCACTGCTCCTAGCTCTCCTCACACCAGTCCACTCCACTTTGTCACAGTGGGGTTGAAGACGTATGGAGCAGAAGCACTGCACAAGTCTCCAAAGTTGTCCCTCACTGTGCAGCCCTTTGAAGTATTGCTTTGGTGGCCTGTGGCGGACATCTTCACTGAATTAGCCAATGCTTTTAGTAAGAGAGGTTACCATGGAAACTCAAGGGTTGCACAAGAAGAGGTAAGGGTGGGGCTAATTGGTAGTGAATTGTATGATCTAGTGGATGTTACTGTTGCGGGTAATTTGTGGAGTTATGATGATTTAATCGCAATTTATCACTTTTGGGTAATCTTATTTATGAGTCAAACCTAAGGTGGTTTTATTCCTAAATTCCACCCCAGGGTTGTTTTTTCTGATTTCAACCCCCGGGGGTGTTTTGTTTATGAATTCCAGTCTGGGGTTGTTTGTGTTGACTTCAAGATCCTGTTCCATTCCTATCACTGCATTAACTGTAGGAGAGTATGGTCCCAACAAAATGGCCATCTCTTCAGCTCCGCACTGATGCCTTCAGACTTCTTCTGCCCAACAGAGATGCCTCAAAGTTCATTACTCTTCAAGTACGTATGTGCACACCTCCATGTTATGCCTGTTCACTAGTCCTGCATGCCAGCCTCTCTTATTGCGCAATCGTGTATGGAATATTTCTCCGCGATTGTACAATAGGGGAAATAGGGGCTGGCGCACAAGACTACGTACATGTTCACACTGTACATATACGCAGAATTGGTTAGATGTGCTGGTTTTAATGATTGGATCAATATTCATTCCACCAGCCATTTGAGTATTGATTGATAATGTGGTACTAATTACATTGTGTTTCTTTTTCTAGTGGTGAAAATTTAATTAAAAGTATTTAATTACACATTAATTTATTGATGATCTATATCTTTCCATGTGTAGGCTGATGCGATTGCCGGTACTTCCAACCTTGACACCAACCCTATCCAGTATGTTGTGAATGAAAGTGCCTACCACAAGGTGAAGGTATCTGTGAGGGACAAGCAGCGGCCGCGTCTACCTGCCTATCAGGCAGATATCGCTTCGCTCTCTCTCTGGGGCTGTGTCCATTCAGAGGAAAGTGGAGTTTCGTTGTTTCCGCTCGTTGCCAAGGCAACCTTGAGGCTACTCTGTAGCCCAAGTGTCACTTTATTGCCAGTGGACCAATTCCCACTTGCTGGTTCTAAATTCAAACCCATTCTGGCCTGTGGGAACTCTGTTGAAGCAAATGTGACATCCAATCTCAGTGTTTTGGTCACACCTCCTGGGGCTGAACTAATTGGTGAAGTTTCCTCCTTCCTGGCATCCATCAATAGCCAACACCACCCAGCCCCCTCTGATGACACAACCACAACAGGCAGGCCCCAATCTGAAACATTCCAGGTCACTCTAACTGGGCAGACATGTTCAGTTGCCATGGCTACTAGCCCAGCTGACAATGAAAGGCAGACCAATGTCACCATGGCAACCCCATTGGTCCTCCTCACCCTTCAAAACCCAGTGGCCATGTACAAGTCTTGTAACAGCCACACAACCAGCTCTTTCTCCCTCCTGAATGTCGCTTGCAGCTGTGCTGAAAGGGTTAAACATGTTCTCCTTCCAGACGTGTTTCAGAGCACTGGGCTCACAAAGGCAAAGTTCTTTCCTAAGCCTCTCCTAGAAACCCGCCAAGGACTTCCCCTAAAGGACACAAGTGGTGTATCTCCGTCCGTTCTCACTCTCAACTACACACTCCATCATGCAGCACCTTCCCAAGGCGCTAGGCTACCAGCCAGGCAGCCTGCCCTAACAGTAGACTGTGGACGCCCGGTAAAAATTGCCCTCTTGCAAGCCACTATTGAAAGAATCGCTACCCTATTTTCTCAATTAAAGTGTAAACTGAAGGGAACAAATGAGGAAGAATCTACCGTAGAAGAGCTGAGTAGAAGCGAAGGAGCAAGTGTGGAGCATGTGGAAGAGCATGACATAGATGCACCCGCTGTAGAGCATCCGATTGGTCAGGAGGTGTCATGTGACCACAAGTGGACGATGTCTGTGTCTGTGAATCAGCTGCTCTTTGAATACTTTGAAACTCACGAGCGCTCCTCAGTGGGGTTGGCTTGTGGGTGGGAGGAGCTGAAGGCGTGTCCAAGCACCGATGGTTCCTTAACGGCAAAGATTTCTTCATGCTGGCTGAAAGTGAGGGATGGAGCGGCTACTCCAAGTTCATATCTAGTCCTTCCCACCTCTCTCAAGCTGAGGTTCAGCTGCCACTCACCGCAGTCCCAATTGGATGGGTGAGTTCAGAGCTATACTTAACAGACATGAAGTCTGCGAAATCTGTCTAAGATGGTCACTGTGTTAGGCAGCCACCTCTCTAAAACAGCCAGCCTCCCTGGCCCTGAACAGCACTAACATAGCACAAAACATTGCAGCTTACCTCTGTAATGTTTTAGTGCCTTGGCCATTTTAGAGAGGTGGCTGCATTAAGCATGACTACCTTAGACAAGCATGTTCACTGTATACTTCACTGTAAACATTTTTCTTTGCATTCTGCAGCCACTACATGATGGTTGGCGTTTCAATTCCCATATTGCAATTGAGAGTCAATCTTCACCAGTTGCATGTCTTGAGGTCTATCCTCAATTCAGTGTTTCCTTCAGAGGAGAAGGCGAGTGAAGGAGGAGAAGATAGGAGGGTAGAAGGGGACAGGGAGGCAGAAGAGAAGGAAGAAGATGCTGCTAAGGAGAGAAGAGCTCTTGTGTTTCAAGACGATTTAAGGATTGGCTCCTTAACATTTGCAGACCAGCCTGGAGAAGGTATGTGTGTGAGGAAAGAGATGAATGGATTGCAGTTGGTTCCTCCTGCTGGTAGCTCAGTGGAGCTGGTAGTTGTTGTCGGAAGCTCAATGGCACCCTTCATTTATGCGTTGTTGCATTACTGTGCCACTAGAGTAGGACCTCCTCATAAAGGGCACCCTGAATTCAGGACACCTCTCTAACGAGGAGAGTGTCTACTGTCCCAGCTACATAGAGATGTGTACAAAACTATCTCTGAAATAGGGACACCTCTCTAATGGGGGCAGTGCCTACTGTCACAGCTACTGTTCATAGAGATATGCAAACTACTTCTGAAATAGGAGACCTCTCTAATCAGGACACTTTGGCCTGTCCCAAACTGTCCCACAGGTATCCAGAATAGAGACCAGTCACTTTAGAGTGAGGATTACAACCACCCAATCTCTCACTCCTCCTGTAGGTGTGTACTGCCTTCCTCCTCCTGGCTTCATCTGGTTCTTCCCTGGAGGGGGAGATGACACAACACCCACCATGACGTGGCACTACCACGAGCCAAGACGTTTGACACAGATACACACCATGCCACTCCCATTTGACGTATCCATGGCAACAGAAAGTGGAAATGTGGACCTATCAGTAAGACTGTAGAATTGAACTTGTGTTCCTTTGGTACTTCAGATGTTACTGTTAGATTTTAACTTGATTCTTCCCCTCCACTCCTCCTATCACCATTTCTCCTCCTTTCTTCCCTCCCGTAGCTGGGCTGTCTTCTCCAGTATTATGACGTAGATTGTAAGGATTTTGTGACTGCTCACAAGTTCTATGTGTCAGAGTCAACATCCACCAGGCTTCACATCGACCCCTCCTCCTCCTTCTCCTACATCTGGAGGGTCTGCATTCAGGAGGTTGAGTGGGGTGACGCTGACAGGAGCACTACGGAGAGGTGGGTGTGGTCAAGGGGTGTGGTCAGGAGGTGTGCTTGGGCGGTGTGGTCTAATGGCTGGACGTGATCGGAGTTGTTGGGTTTTATTGCTACTGGTGTGTGTGTGTGTGTGTGTGTGTGTGTGTGTGTGTGTGTGTGTGTGTGTGTGTGTGTGTGCGCGTACATGTGTGCGTGCGTGTGTGTGTGCGCGTACATGCATGCGTGCGTGTGTGTGTGTGTGTGTGTGTGTGTGTGTGTGTGTGTGTGTGTGTGTGCGCGTACATGCGTGCGTGCGTGTGTGTGTGTGTGTGTGTGTGCGCGTACATGCGTGCGTGCGTGTGTGTGTGTGTGTGTGTGTGCGCGTACATGTGTGCGTGCGTGTGTGTGTGTGCGCGCGCGTACATGCGTGCGTGCGCGCGCGTGTGTGTGTGTGTGCGCGTACATGTGTGCGTGCGTGTGTGTGTGTGTGTGTGTGTGTGTGTGTGTGTGTGTGTGTGTGTGTGTGTGTGTGTGTGAATGAGTCTGTATAAATGTGTGAACACTTGCTTGCAGGTTATCTGAACTAGTCAAGGACGGAGTATCTTCTGTCATGTCACCAACTGCTCTGGCAGGATGTCTGAGAGTTGACTCAGTCTACACAGCAACTAGCATCCCCACTTCAGCTTTAGAACTGGATATTGGAACCCTGGATGTGACTGTCTTGAATTGCTGCCATTCTGAAGGTAGATTATATTATTGCTATTACTGTGTGTTTGTACTGTGGTTTGAAATTCATTGTATATGGTCACATCCACTAATCTTCCTACACCAGAGATCCCTGTGTGATGGGATAATTACGTATGTGAGAATTCTTTTTCCTGTCAGGTACACGTGTGGGTGAGTTCTCTCTCGAGACCACCCCTAGTGGCAGCCATGCTGTTGAAGAGGAAGTGTTTCAAGTGGTTGTACAGGGCACCTTGGCTAGAGCCAAGTCGCTTCAAGGTGGAGGGACCTCGGCCTTCCTTGCACTGACCAGAATTGATGGGAAGTTTGTGGACTTTCAGCAGGAGACCTGGAAGCAGTTTCTCTGTGCTTGCCATTCCAACTTCAAATTGATGAAGTTCCAGGAGCCACTTTGCACTTCTCAATTTTCCAGTGCTTCAGAAGGACCCAGAACACTAGGGTCATCAAAAGGCCCTAGTGTATTACATGCAAACTTGAATATCGATACAATACTTTTGGATGTGTCTGCTAGTTTGGCGCACTCTGTTGCCATAGCATCCAAAGCGTGGCTTGAGAGAGAAATTCCCCAAGCAGCCATTTTTCAGCATTACATCATCTTTAATAACACCCTTGAGGACATCTACTTTGGACAGACAGGAACAGATCAGGTCATCATGATGCAAGTCCGGGGTTGCTGTGGATACAGTTGGAAGCGTATCCATAGTAACCATAATCAAGTAAGCATGAACTTAAGGACCATTTTGTTTTGCAAGAAGTTGGATGTAGATTATTGTGGTGCTGTGGAGTTGATTAAGGATTATATTGAAAGGGTGTTCAGTTGGGTTGCAGCACTGAGTTCTTTGTGGAAGGCACTGACCAAGGATTGGATTGTTGCTCACTCCTGCATGCCTTCTCCATTCGATGTGGCTCACAGAGTGTGTGTCTTAAGCCACATCTACTGAAGAAGGCAGCAGTGAGCTGCCAAATTGTTTGGTGAAGTCAAATCATTGACTTCCATGCATGGTGTTTAAGGTTACAATTGTATTTTGTTTCTTTTGTGCTGTTTTAGATGCTTCACGTGTCTCTGGGCTCGAAGGCAGGTTGGCGATGGACTAAGCCATTTAGTGTTGACAAGGAAGGGTTGCAGTGTGTGGAGGTGTGCGCTGCCGACCGACAGCTAGCTAACTTGTACGTGAGGGTGGAGAGGTCCGGAGGATGCCAATTGATGGTAGGTGGGTGTATGTGGGGGGGGGGGGGGTTGTGCATGTGCCTGCATGGATGTGTGCATGTGTGCGTATGTGTGTGGATTGTGAGTCCAAGACTGAGCATTGCCCATAACCTGGCTTGCCTGTACTACACACTGTACCCACAGCTGTGTGTGTAACAATATGTCAGAGTTGATGTTGTCCTTTGCCTACTTACCTTTGTAGATAACTTTCCTTGGTAACTGGTCCTTCTCATCGATGCTACCAGTTAACCTTCAGTTCAAAATAGAGGCAGTTGTTTCTTCTCAAGCCACCTTGAGAAGCCGTGGGAGGGACCAAGCAGATGAGGATAACCCTGCTCCTGTAGACTTGATGGGCTTGTTTCCCGCCCACTCCTCTCTCCCATCCTGCCTTGCCTCTGACAGTTGCTTCTCTGGTGTGAGCTTTGCTGGCGTGAAGATTGGAACTCAGGGGGTGTGGTCAGATTTGTTGCCCCTAGCAACCAGCAAAGAGAACTGGACCAAGCCACATATACTTGCCAAGGTATGTAAGCATGTCGTGCATGTGATAATCATGTGACATGTGATCAATCAAATGCAGGGCACTCAAACACTGTACAATATCATGCTTGCTTGCCTCCGTAGATTCCTCTTGCCTCTGATGTAGACACTGTTGAGTGTTGGTACAGCGTCAGGCAAATGGAGCCCATCTCCAGACAGCCTTCCCCTGCACAGGTCAGTTCTGCTTAGCCTAACTGGTGGTTCTTCTCCTACTGGGTGACTTCTCTCTACTCTAAGGGCCCTTTACTGACTTTAGAGAGTGCTTTTGATTCTGCGCACTTCGCCACAAGCCAATCCTTATTTATGTAGTTTCACATCTCAGCCATCCCATGTGCAGCTTCACATCACTGTGGTTTTGTCTCTCCATCTGTGCAGGTCACTCTCGCTCCACTGTTTGGTGTGCGAAGCTACCTTCCTTTTGATGTTGACCTGCGCTTGTTGCCACAGCCTCTGAGTGCCTCTGGTCGGAGTGAGGTATTTGAGGTGTCCGGTCGCGGAGAGTACTCTGTGTTGCTGGGAGTGAAGGTTGACGTGGAGTATCATGTGACAGTGTGCCTTGAGGATGGGTGAGTGTGAGGTGTGAGTGTGAGGGGTGAGTGTGAGGTGTGAGTGTGCGGGGTGAGTGTGAGGGGCGAGTGTGAGGTGTGAGGGGTGAGTGTGAAGTGTGAGGTGTGAGGTGAGTATGCAGGGTAAGGTGTGAGTGTGAAGTGTGAGTGAGGGGTGTGTGAAGGGTGAGATTGGATGTGGTCCATGTGGAATATCATGTGATGGTGTGCTGCAATGGGTGTGTGAGTGCGAGGAGTGAGGTGTGAGTGTGAGGTGTAAGGGTGGATGTGGTGTGTCATTTGGCAGATTGCTGTGAAAGGTGTACATATGCAAGTGTGAAGTGTGAGGTGTGAGAATGGTGTCACTGTGGAGTGTCATAGAATGGTGTAGTGAAGTTGAAGTTAGTGCTGCACCTCAGGTGACTATGTGTAAACCATCCTCACTCCTTACAGATCTTTTGCTCCTCCAGATGGTCAACCATTTTCAATTTCCACCAAAATGCTAAACACTCTGCCTCTATTAGAAGAAGTCCCTAGAGTTTGTGAAGACTCCTCAGAGGGGACAGAATGGGTCGACAAAATCCCTACTTTGTCCCAGACTCCTGGAGCAACAAACACAATGAACTGGAATTTAGGCCCAGAGCTCACAATTGAACTGGCTCCAGTCACAGATAAAACTATTTCAGATGAGAAGTGTCCCCCTGGCAGAATTATTGCTACTCTTTCAAGGACAAATGTGGGGACTTTGGTAGTGGACCTGAGGCCAAAATACCTTCTCCGGAATAAGTTGCCTTTTGAATTGAAAGTCATCTACCCAAGGAAGGGCGAAGAGGACCAGCTCTATGAGGGGAAGCAGCAGATGGTTGCCATGGAGAGTGACAGTTGTTGTGTAATGCAGGAATCAGAGGTTTGTTTGAGATTTATGTTGTAATGGTGTGTGTGTGTGTTATACTATGTATACATTTAGTATGGTGTACCTATGCATATGTACAGTACATTACTGTATGGTGATATTGATGTGACAAGAATGTGTTTAAACTGAATTTAAATTTCTCTAGCAATGGTCTCTTCTTATGTATGTCTTGCCTCCTCTCCACTCCAGTTCTCCCTTGCAGTCTCTTGGTCCTCCCAGAGCTCTCTCACCTCTGGCATTCTCTCTGCCACTCGGCTTCTTTCACAGGAGAAGGCCAAACAGTCAGCTTCATCAGACTCTTCATCTCCTTTCACTACAGAACAAGTGTCCCTGACAGGACTCAAGGTCTGTTTGTGAGGGAGAAAGTAGACCAACTGGGAGGAGTGTATGCTTGGAGAGCTTGAGTAGTAATGAAGCACTTGTGTGTGGCCTTTTGTACACGATACACACAATCTGGAGGGAAGGTTCTTTGGTGGAAGCAACGGGTTTCCCTAATGAATGGAGGCCAGAGTGGTGTCTTCATGTTATTTGTGTGAAAATGGCAGGGAGTTTGGTTGTGATTGTGTGATGTGTGTGTGTGTGTGTGTGTGTGTGTGTGTGTGTGTGTGTGTGTGTGTGTGTGTGTGTGTGTGAATGTATATAATATTATACTGTGTACTGTTCTGTATGCAGGGCCTGATGGCCGTTGTGTCTGTGTGCTATCAACAAGTCGGCCTGACTACAGTGGTGACAGTTAAACCACATTACTACATCCACAACAGGTTAAAGTACGAAGTTCAAGTGTCACCTTTCAGATTATCATCAAAGGTAAGTGAGCAGATTCACTTGTATCAAAAGTGCTTGTACACTAGAAAATGTTGTGTGTGCGTTCTTCCGTTCAGGCACTTCTTGACTTCTCCTATGAGGACCTGCATTCTTTGTCAGTTGTGCAACCGGACTCATCGTCAGCTCTTGTCTACTGGCAACTCTTTGGCAGCGAGCACCCCCTGCAGGTTGTCAGCTTGTCTGCCAGTGGGGACATGTTCTCCTGGTCCCTCCCTCTGTCCCTGAGATTTGTGAGGCACTCTTTCGCATTGCCAGTCACTGAGCACGTCGGAGCAACAATCCCCGCAGTGTTGACGTCACACGAACACGCAGGTGTGGTATACATACACGTGTCATTTATGTGTCACACATTTGTGACACAGTGACACGAGATTTAGTGCTTTACAGTCAGTTTACTTCCTTCTGTGTATGATACATAACAGCATGTAGATACTCATACTGTATATGTATTGCATGTTGTAGTCGGATTGTACACATACGTACTGTAAGATACACCAGATAGCTGATAAGACTATATACAGTACTTTATGTATGTGCTCACCTCTGTCCTCACCTCCCTCCCTCACACTCACCTCTGTCCTCACCTCCCTCCCTCACACTCACCTCTGTCCTCACCTCCCTCCCTCACACTCACCTCTGTCCTCACCTCCCTCCCTCACACTCACCTCTGTCCTCACCTCCCACCCTCACTCCCTCCATCCTCTCCTCTCTCCCTGTGTGACCAGATGGTACCATATACCTGGTGGTGTCCAGTGATCCTGTGCCTCGTGTCTTGGTGCAGAACCTCTGCCGATTCCCTGTAGAGGTGGTGGAATCTGGCACCCGAGGGATCCACGCCGTACCAATAACCCTTCACCCCGGCCACCAATCTGTTTATGAGCCCCCAACCATGGCAAAAGTGTACCCCATGGTGCTGAGTGGGGAGGAGGAAGAAAGTGAGACCAGTGTAGAGCTTAGAGAACGTTTGAGGAACTTGTCTCTCAGGCTGAGGGATTCATCAGACAAGTTACCAGGACACCTGAACCTTGGTGGGCCCATCACTCCTTCCTCTCGGACCTCCTCCTTCAACTCGCTCAGTGGGGGGCACTCTTGGGCCGAGGAAGAATGGAGCCCTCCAGTTTCCCTTGAGCTTGATCATGATCAGACAATACAGTTTACAAGTGGTCGGAGGTGCTTCATCACAGCTCACCAGCGGTCACATTGTGTCCAAGTTACCATTCTCCCCACAGGACAGGGTGACGAATCACTGCCGATGCTCCCAATGAACAGGCAAGAAGCAAAGAATGCTGTGTTTACTCCCCAGAAGTGTACAGTTCAAGCAGAAGTCCAGGTGATTTCTGTGAGTCTGCAGGATGACTGTGGTATTCCAAAGAGAACTCAGAATGTCATTGCTCTTACAAGTGAAGGACTTGCTGTAAAGTACAATAAAGATGAGATGGGAAGTAAGAACGAAGAGGGTAACCTGGAGGTCACAGTGAAGACCTTGCAAGTTGACAATGAGCTCCAGGAACCATCTTGTGAGTATGGTGTTGTCGCATTGCCCCATCGGAATGCAGAATGGCATGCCACCCTGTTCACACCCAAAGAAGTTCCACTTGTTAGCCTCACGGTGGCCTTCCACTGCTCCGTCACTCACTGCATCAAGCGGCTCTCCCTCAAGACTCAACCAATGCTACTACAAGTTGAAGACGCAATGCTGGGAAAGCTTCGATCCGTATCAGCTCACTTTGTGCCACCAAGCGTTCTGCCCTCTCCTTCCAGCTCAAACAGAGGAGTAGAGGTACATAATGTACAATAGAAAATGTGTTCTCTACAGCATTGTGCTGGTATGCATGTAGTATTAACATACATACATACATGCAGTACATATGTAGATTTGGGGCATTTGGAAGAACACTGTATGTTTGAGGCAATACTCCTTCTCAGCCACTATTCACTTTAATGTTCCAAGTATTATTGTGTGTGACTGTTGTGCAATTCGATCTCTAAACTAAAGTATGCTGTCAGGATGTGTTGTTGTTAATGCAGTATTTGTTGTTGTTTACCTAGACCTGCCCTAGTACTCCTGCTGAAGTGCTACTGGAGGCTGATCGAGACCGATTCCCGCTCATGGTGGAGCATTTGGAAATCGACCCACTGGACCTGCACATCAACGCCAGAGCTACTGTGAGGATGTTCCTCTCCTGTGACGACCTGCCGCTGACATTTGCCCCATACAACCAATCTAACGTCTTCTCAAATTGGCATGAAATATCACAACTTACTGCCGCACACTATGCCGCTGAAGCAGTGTGGAAGGTTGGCTGGGCTGTTGGGTCTCTTGAGATATTGGGTTCCCCTGCCACTTTTGTGAGGAGCATCAGTCGTGGGGTCCGGGATTTCTTCAGCATCCCTTACGAGGGCATAACCCGGAGCCCCGCTTACTTCATCTGGGGCCTCGGCCAGGGTAGCACCTCCCTCATTCGCAACGTAGCCTCTGGTACAATTCGCTCAGTGACGTCCTTCACTGCAAGCATTTCTCGCAACATGGAGCAACTCTCCATGGACCAGAGGCATACGCAGGAGCTGCAACAGTACAGGAGTGAGTTTCTTAGCAGGCAGCAGAGGGGAGGGTCCGTTGCGACAGGGCTCTTAGGGGGAATCACCACCTTTGGCCACAGCTTGGTCAGTGCAGTGTGGGGGGTCGTGGATCAGCCATTGCAGGAGGTGGAGAGGAGGAGGGCGTCTTCCAGTGAAGACAACCAGCAGCAGGAGCATGGCCAACAAGGTATTGGAGACACTGCTAAGGACATTATCACCGGTGTCGGAAAAGGTGTGGTGGGTGTGGTCACGAAGCCAGTGGGCGGGGCTATGGAGCTGGTGACGCACAGTGGTCAGGGCCTTATCTACGGGCTGGGCCTCACACCCAGTATCCTCCACTCAGCTGTTAGACGAGAGCAGATTACTCAGCTTTGCTACCCAGAGGCAGAGCACAACTCACTGATGAATCTACTCGAGTAAGTAAATGACAGTTTTTTATCAGTCGCAGGGTGTGCATCACACACTGAAATTGCATCATTACATGTTTGTGTTTGTTAGTATAGTGCTATTTCTGCTTTCACATTGAACAACATGTCCACTTTTGGTCTGTATTCCTTCTTCCACAGTCCCACTGTGAGCAGCTCTCCCGAGGTCATTGTTACTGCGTCCACATCCCAGACAGTTGACGGTGCTAGGCAGACCTCTCTCTTGGTCTTGTCTAGTGGCTCCCTCACAGTCTACCCCAAGGCAGCCGCCTCCTCTGCCTTGCATCAGTCCTTCTCCCTCGCAGAGTGTCACATTGAGCTGGTGTGCGATGTAGGAGCTGCATTGCAAGGGAAGGTAGACAGTGAAGATGAACAGGCTGAAGCAGGGAAGAGAGGTGGAAAGGAGGAAGTGGTGCTACGAGTCATTGAAGGGAAACCAGTACATGGTGTTGGCTCCACGTTAGTGCCTGGGGGAGAGCAGCGGAGTGATCCCTTACTATCATGGAGAGTGTCTGTGCCACCATTTGCTTCACCTACTGAAGAAGCTCAAGGAACAGCCTGGGAAGAAGACACCAGTCATCGAGAGGTGTCAGCTACAGGGAGTCTTGAACCCATCCTCCATGTGGCTCCAGCAAGTGCTGGGAACGAGAAACTGTTTATATTCTGCTCACAGCCTGCTGCCACTCACCTGCTAAATTTGGTGAACCTCACACAACTACACACAACACATGGACCTACTTACTTTCTCACCACATAACACAATGTCGCTCACTGCATGCAAGGATTACCAATTGTTATTTTATTAAATGAAGCAAATGAATAGTAATTATACAATGCACAAAGTTATTTACTTGCATGCAAATTATATAACCTGTCTAATCAAGACAGCTGCCTGTGGGCCAAGTTTAACTGACATTTATAGAGAGGTGGCTGCTCTACAGAGATAGAGAGTAGCATTCATCCTCTTAGACAGTGACCTTCAGGGTCTAGAGAATCTAGTTATGCGTACACATGCATGTACAGCTGTGTATATAAAGTGCTCCTGTCAATCAGAGAATTCCCCCAATCTAATTGAAGCGCATCTCTGTGGGGGCATGAAGTAAGCGGCGCCTTTTTCTGGATTTGGTGTAATGTAGCTGCTTGCAGAGTGGCTGAGTAGATGTACGTCTCCTTTCACTTGTATGTAGTAACGTGAAGGCTATTCAGAGGTTGAACGAAGCTGAGGCGCGATTGGGCATCAAAGACAAATTGTCTTGGCACGCACAGTACAAGGACAGTGCGTATGTATTCGTCGGTAAGCGCCTTAGCCCGCCTCTACTGAGTGTTTGCTACTTCCACAGCTCCCACACGTGTCACCTCTCCTCTGAGTGTTCGTAATTCTGGTGTGCATGTACTATTAGTGTGAGCGGTGTCATAAGCTACGTATCCCTGCAGGTGGGCTAGATTACAAGTTGACTGAAGGAGATGTATTAGCAGTGTTTTCACAGTGAGTGCTCTGTGGCTGTGAACAGCTGTTTTAGTGTGTGTATGTGTGTGTATGTGTGTGTGTGTGTGTGTGTGTGTGTGTGTGTGTGTGTGTGTGTGTGTGTGTGTGTGCGTGTGCATGTGTGTGTGTGTGCATACCTCCTTTGTCATTTTCTTTGACCCTTCTGATGTTGAACACAGATATGGTGAGATAGTGAACATCAATCTGGTTCGTGACAAGAAGACAGGCAAGTCAAAGGGGTTTTGCTTCCTGGCATACCAAGACCAGCGTAGTACAGTTCTTGCAGTTGACAATTTCAATGGAATAAAGGTGTGTGCGTGTGTGTGTGTGTGTGTGTGTGTGTGTGTGTGTGCACGTGCATGCTTGTGTGTGTGTGTGTGTGTGTGTGTGTGTGTGTGTGTGTGTGTGTGTGTGTGTGTATGTGTGTGTGTGTGTGTGTGTGTGTGTGTGTGTGTGTGTGTGTGTGTGTGTGTGTGCATGGTCACAATGTGTAGGAATCACTGTGAATTTGTACTTTTACCTACGTATATTATTTATCAAGTGCCTTTGTTTATTTGTTTACCCATGTAGGTATGTGGCCGCACAATCCGAGTAGACCACGTAAGACAGTACCGTCGTCCAAAGGACGAGAATGGAGAGGAGATTGTTGAAAAGGGCTGTGCTCCAAAGACCCCCACCCCTTCACCTGTAAGTTCTCCTGAGCCATCTCCCCCACCACTGAAGAAGAAGACAAAGAAGAAGAAAAAGGACAAGTCAAAAGACAAAGAGAGGGACACTACATTGGAGAAGGATGTGAAAGAGGTAGAGTCAAAAAAACAGGCTTTGAGAGGAGGCGATGAGGGCAGGAGGGAGGACCTTCTTCCTGACAGAAAAAGAGTTGAAAGAGAATCACAGTATCAAAGCAGCAGGGAGGACAGGTGGGAAAGGTCACACAAGGAGCATAGGCTGCCACCTGCCGAGAGGGAACAGAGGTGGCAGGGGGAGAGCAGGCATCGTGTTAGCGGTGGTCGTGATGTGGGGGTGCGGATGGAAGATAGGAAGCGTTCCTACAGGCACAGAAGTGACTCAGACAGCAGGGACTGAGGAAGGGAATGGGAGGAAGGGAAGTAGGTACCAGAGGGAAGGGAAGGGAAGATATACAGCTGGACCAGCAAGACATCGCAGTCGCAGCCCAGACTGGCAATCGCAAAGACCCCAACACAGGCATTATAGGAGTGACAGGCACTAGCTGCCCACTCGTATGAGCTGTAATTATACACACCTACTTGCATTGTATGATGTAAAAATTGCTATACATTGTGCTCAAAGTTTATAGCAAAATTGCTTCCTTCAATGCATACGATGATTTCAACCAATCACTTTCTCAACAGCATGTGTGTTCAACAAGGCCTGCAAGGCTGGAATGTACATCATGATCAGTTATGATTGATTTGGTAAGCGTTCGATCGAGTTCAATTCATTTTTATTATAGGTGTTGCATCAAAGTGAAAATAAGTGAAAATTTATAAGCATATGTAAAAATAAAATGTGAGACTATTGTATGCTTGGAACAGCTCAAGACGTCATCCAGTAAACTAGGAACCACAGGAAGATGGCGTACAAGAAGAACAATAAAGAACATATGATTTGGTCCCGTAAGGGCATGTGCGAGTCATAGTGCTCCTCTGGCGGCCCCCTCTGGGGCAAGGTGGGAAGGACTTTAGCGGGCCGCTGCTTTCGCTGTCTCGCAACAGGAGTCTCACTGCCTTCTGCAACACGTGTCTCGTTGCCTCCTAGCGCAGATTGGGCGTCAGGGGCCTCCGGACCACTGGAATGACAAGTGAGGTAGAAGGAGATAGGTTAAGAGAATGGAGTAGGCATTGCGGTGGGAGGTTAACTCACACGACACGCGTACAGACAGACAAACTCACCTGCTCGCCTCTTGACTCATGGTTGTGTGAGAGACCTCTGCCCTTTGATCATGAGCTCACTGCAAGAAGGGAAACTCCCTTGCTCAAAATGGCGGGCCATTGAAGCGCTGTGGTCGGCCAGCTATTTATTCGGTTTAGGTTGCGTAAGAAACTTCCACTACGTACGTATCTAACGATGTATCCTACACGGTGAAATGGTAATATGGGAAACTCTGCGCCCAGTGTGGAGAGGAACGTGTCCCTGTATGTCGGTGAACAGTCGCGGGAGCACATCATTGGGCTGCTGGAGAAAGTCCAGTGCCAACTCCATCGTAGTGGGCCGATCGGTTACGGTACGCTCTCCAAATCAGACAAGCAACTCTTCAAGCTCATCCTTAAGGGATGCAACTTGGAATGGCCTTACCGCAGTGTGAACAGCTTGGTGGAGAGCAACGCTTCCTTCTCTTGTAGTCTTCTTGAAGGAAGCACCGGAAAACAATGTAACCCTTCTGCCTCCCAAGCGTCCCATCTCGAGGAGAGGAAGCTGTTTGTTGTGGGAGTGATAACGTCACAGCCTAAGGTCCCAGAAGTGTTTGCTCAGACACCATTGTACGTTGATGGCAGTCTGTACCTAACAGACAGCACCGGAACAGTGCCATGTGTGGTGGTGAGATGTTCTCTTGCACACTACAGTGACCGTGTAGTGTATGTCACACTTGGTCTACCACTACATGTGTGCATACCCTTATATGGTATGGAATGACTTATGCCACTCGATGCATGTGTGGTAGGTCCTTTTTGTTTTGGGATATGTCAGAGTTTGTGAGTGTGAATTTGAAAATGGGTCTGTGCTAGAGTGAGGGAGAAGGGATAACGGGATGAGGGAATGAAGGAGAGAGAGGGAGGGAGAGAGGAGGAGAGGAGTGAGGGAGTGAGATGGAGGGAAGGGGAGTGAGGACATAACCACTAAGCATATGAATTGGAGCACAATGACAGTAATAGATGGCTGATTGGAGGATCTACAATTTAACTACTAGATTATGAATAATTGAGTTGTACATGAATACATAATTAGACTACTAGGATGAATATCTGTGTGAGTTAGCCTGTTCAAGTTCTTGTTTGTTTGCTGCTCACAGGCCAATGGTGTCCCATATGACGCAATCAACCAGGTAGTTTTGTTGACAAAGTGGAAGTGTATTGTAGGAGACAAGCAAACACTACAGTTTCTACCTGGTAGGTATGAATAATAATTCATTCACAACTTATTTACGTTGTGCTATTAAGTATGAGTTTCATATCCGGAAAGCATGGTTACCATGGTTACCTCACACGTTGCTTATATGAACACTATTATGAAGCCTTGTCGGAACAGTGATCATGTGTTTACTGTTTGCTCCATTCTGTGCAGCTGCTCACAGAGCTCTCAAACTGCCAAGGAGCCTTCATGTGGAGATTGACAGTGTTCTCACCTGTTGTGTTGCCCCAGTCCCTCCCTCCCTCCTCGTGGACACACTCACAGTGAAGGCATTTGGACAACTCAGTAGGTACGTGCATAACAGACAAGGTGTATGTGTATTTACATGCTGCCTTCTAATGTTTGAAGGGTGGAGATTTACAAAGTGGGATGATTAGCAGTAGCAGTCGCCCCTGGAGTGTGTGTTGCGGTAGTGTCGTTGTTGACCTACGTAATTGTGTGTCATCCCTTCCTTGCACTACAGGGAAGAGATAAGGAGAGCAGGGAAGGCTAAACGTCTCTTCTCCATCTCAGGATGTGTGTCAGCTGCTAGCCCTGTCATAAGGTGTGTGTGTGGGAGACACACATGAAATCATCACTGGTTGTGTAGTGCGTAGCACAAGCAGGTCTGTATTGTGTTTAAACACCAGTGTAGTGTGTTATTGGAGGCACTTTTGGTGAATGTGGTGGGTGTTTGAGTGCAGTGCATTTCAGTGAGATTGTTGCAATTTAGTCATAAATTTGTAGTTTAGCAAGGGGTAATTTATAGTATGCTAAGATTTGTTACTTGTTTAGTGGATATGATTTGCATGGACCGAATTTGAAAGAAGTGCACTTGTGTTCATTTGAGGTCACATGTGCACTGAATAAGCAGAGGGACCATGTGTTCAGGTTGC
Organism: Ianthella basta; assembly: GCA_964019415.1. Taxonomy (NCBI): domain Eukaryota; kingdom Metazoa; phylum Porifera; class Demospongiae; order Verongiida; family Ianthellidae; genus Ianthella; species Ianthella basta. The sequence continues at coordinate 5,111,702 of OZ025889.1, read as the reverse complement.
TGTTGGTGCAGCTTAAACTATTCCTGACTACTGTACGTAGAGGCACTCTTATTTCAAGGTTATTGCACATCTCTATCTGAGGAAGACAGCAGAAAGCTTCCTCAACGCAGAAGATACCCTTCTGTTAGGTGTGTTCTTCTTCTCCCATGCCTTTCACAGGATGCGTGGCGAGGAGAGAATGTGTTTCATCCAGCTGATGGACCAGAGCGGTGACCTATCCTGTGAGATTGTTGTCAAGGAACCTTCTCTCCTCCACCTGTCTAATACCCTTCATCTGCACAAGGAGTACCTCCTCACCTCTCTCCGAATCAGCATGCTAAGGATTGACAACAAGGTGGAGCCCCACGTGAGGTCACACTAACAGCCAACCTCCCCTCCCCATGTGTGTGTGTTATGCAATGTACTTGAGCAATAATTTGTAGAATAGTGATACATGAAAGATAAGTTGGCTAGACGTGATACTTGGGGTCATGATACATCTGTCGCTCATCAATCAAGATAGTACATACGTACAGTGTCCCTACTTCATGGCACCAAATTGAAATAGGTGGAGAAAGAACAGGAGTGGAGGGGGAGGGATATGAGGGGAGGGTGGGGAAAGGAGAATACAGAAACACATGAAAATCAGCTACTGCTGTAGATACAAACTACGTAGGATACATGATACACCTGGTCGTTATTAGTTTATCAGGCAATGTACTGTGCAACAATGTCATTACTTCATGGCACTAAACTGAGTCCTTACTTAACTCAGTGCAGTATGTATGTAAAGCTCTAGAGGTACATACATATCAGCAGTACAGACAGAGTATGTACGTATTAGGTTGGAGTAAGCCTGCTAACTGCTTGGTCAGTACACTTCATCCATTTGATTGTACACTGTGTGTTACTGTGCTGTGTAGGAGATGAGTGCGGCCAAGAGTACGGCTGATGAGCGCCGAGTGCTTTGTGTCACTGCCAGCACAGAGGTGCATCAGTGTGGAGAGCAGAGTGGACATGAAGGTAGCCCCACAGAACAGGAGGAAGAGGAGGTGTCTACCTCCAAGGAACAAAGCAGGAAGAAAGGTAAACTGCTCAACACTGCACCGTTTACTCTTGCACACATTCACATCATTCTTCCTCCACTCTTGTTTGTTAGAAGGAAAAAGGCAGTCGCAGGCTCCACTGAGTGCCAGCGACTTTGTTGCATCTCTTCGTGGTGCTCCTGAAGATGTGCAGAGAGGAAAGCGCAGAAGAACCAGCAGTCTCGAGTCCCTTCCTGGAGCTGCCAAGAGGAAGTATGATGGAGAACAGCTTTCTGTCAGCGTCAGTGAATGGATATCAAAGACTAATATATGTCCCCTGTCATCACCTGTGAAATCATCAGTGAAGGATCTGTCAGTAGCAGAAAGTTCTGTATTGAGTTGTAACTCACGAGACTCAGCTGCAAGCAAGCCAGGGGAACTTGTTCCTCACTCAAGTGATGGTGGGCCGAGTAAGGGAGGGTTGACAGAGGGAGGCAGTGAGGATGCTGTTGGACCCCATGTGGGGGAACACCTGAGTGCACAACGTCAAATGATTAATTATCAGGTGTATGTGTGTGTGTGTGTGTGTGTGTGTATGTGTGTGTGTGTGTGTGTGTGTGTGTGTGTGTGTGTGTGTGTGTGTGTGTGTGTGTGTGTGTGTGTGTGTGTGTGTGTGTGTGTGTGTGTGTGTGTGTGTGTGTGCATTGTGTGTGTACATTGTGTGTATTCCACCACTCTGGTGGATCAGTCTCACCTCCAGTTGACCACCTGTGGCTGAACCATGTCTTCCCACTCAGGGCACAATCACGAAGGTTCTCTACCAGGAGGCTGGTGTTTATGAGCTAGATAACCACATCAAGTGAGTGAGCATGCTGTAACTGGTGCTTGTCACTACACAAATGTACTTACAGCACTCGTTCACATGTACTGATACATACTGATACATATACTAGGTTTGTGTACTATTCCTGCTTTATACTGTACAGGCTGTACCTGAGCCACACCCCCCTCCACGGAGCAGTGCATGGGCTGAGAGAAGGAGCAACTGTTGTGGCATACAATGTACATCTTGTGGAAGTACCACTTGTCAAGGTGGGCGGAGTCCTGCAGTGACATCATTAGATGACATCATGTTCTGCTGTTGCTGCAGTAGGAAGCTTCTGTGAAGGGGTTTTGTGTTGGTTTCTGACACTGCTATTGATATAGATGTGTACATTGCTGCTGTGAGACTGATAGTCTGTGTGTTGTGTTTCATTCCTTCAGATGATGGGGCTATGTGTGTGTAGCATGTCTTGTGTGAGAGTGGTCCAGTTCTCCTCTCTCTGCCCACAAGCTGGCTACAAGGTGAGTGGTGGGGTTAGGGGTGAGATGATGGAGGGAAGGATGGAGGGAGAGTTGGCCGATCAGTTCTAACACATGCTCAAGTCTGTTACCATCATGCTTTGATGCCCCCCTCAGCTGTTTGTGTGTCACATGACAGTCACATGACAGTCACATGATCAATCATGCCCCCCAACTCACTCTCCCTCCAGCCTTTCATCCCACGTCGACTGCCACATCTGGCCTTTAGTCAGCGTGTGGGAGGGCCAGAGTTTGCTTGGGCACTGGATGTATTCCAACAGAGCAGGGACAGGCTAGCTGGTCTTCTAATGTGAGTGCATGTGTGCCACTAAGACCTCCCAATGTACCATCCCCACAATGGTCTTAATACACAAGTGGTCTGATTACACAGTGCAGCAATGCATGCCTAGCTAAGGGACTTGGATAGAGTGCCTTAGTCTAGCGTGCTAGACCCACTCCGCCCCCGGGCGCTGGGGTAAGCATCCTGGAGGCGGAGTGGGTCTAGCACACTAGACTAAGAGTGCCCACAAGTTGCTAGGTGATCTTTGAGTGGTGTTTGCTAAAGTGGGTCCAATGTGTCTCGCTTTCAGGGAGCTGAACACTGCTGCCTCACGTGACCAGCACTGTGCAGGCCTCTTGGAGCTGATTGTCTCCGAACTGACTGTGAAGAAACGAGACTTCATCTGTGAGGTCTTCTCGAGCCCTCACCACTGCCATGTCCCACGGTCCCATCACTGGGATCCACCTTATCGGGTGCTGTACCCTGATGGCATCAATCCTGCTCTACAGGAGATGGCAAGGGCATCGGGCTGGCGGGATGGCTGTGGGGGTGTGGCGGGGGAGGGGGAGGAGGGTGATCTGCCGAAGTGGGCATATTGCAAACTGGAATCGGGCACAGCCAAGCCACCTCTGGTGAGTGAGTATCTTCACTAATCTTCACTAATGTACTGTACATACATGCATGCATCATATGGCCTTGCAAATGTTGCACTGTTCATCAGTGATCACCTCAGTGAATTGTGTGGATATTCCAGGCATTGTAATGTACTGTGTCAACATTCACACTTGCAAGTGTATCTGAGTTTGTTCTCCTTACAACCGTGTAGATGCTTGTGGGTGTGGTCGATGGACACAGGAGGCGTGGCACCATTGTGCTGCGTGACAGCCAATTCAGTTTGGAGATGGCTGTTGTCCCTAGCAACAAGGAGGCCAAGTCAGCACCGCCCCTTGAGATCGGCCAGCTGGTGGCAGTGACAAACTTCACTGCTCTAATGGAAAGGCTATGTGTGCAGAGGAGGTGTGACGGAGATGACAACGCACCCTGGGTGACATATCACACCTGTGTGTGTGTGAATCGAAGTGACACAGTCATTCTCAGAGCCAATGAGAAGATGCAGAAGGGCGGGTGTGAACAAGCACCAGAAGAGTTAATTACAGGGGTCTCCCCTCCATATTGCCTTGTGCTGTACAAGTCTCCCTTGGCGTTAGGCACAGGCCAGTCCGCTCCCTTGTTGCGATTCACTTTCACTGCCAAGGTGAGAGTGGCTGAGGATGTTGAAGTGCTGAAGAAGACACCATCCAGCAAAATGAAGCATCAAGTGAAGGACGTGACTATCCAGTTTCATGGGACAGGTGTCAAGCACTACTCGTTTGTTCTTCCAAGGTGCATCTATCGCCTTGGTCATATGCCTGGAAAAGGGAAATCCCCTTCTTTCAGTGAGCTAGGCAGCTGTTTGTTATTTGACAGCGAAATGGTGCTACATCCTGTGGGGAATTCCCAAGGAGCTATGAATTTCATTACTACTGGAGTCAACCTGTCCCACATTAAGAACCTGCAGCCTCTCCTTGACTGGAGAGCACCTGCTGCAGGCGTCTCTGAGCAACCACAGTCTCAAATGGTCTCCTTCACTGGAACCCTTCTGTCGCGCTCTTACAAGCAAGACATGAAGAAATGTAGAGCTTTGCAGAGTGTCTACACTGGAGATGATGATGTCATAGAAATGGGGGCATTTAGGGGAAGCTTGGAGGATTTTGATGCTCTGAGGGTCTGTTCTGTGTACCTCACACATGAACTGGAGCTCAAATTGGCTGACCTTTCTTCACCAGATGTAGTCACAGTCTACTGCTGTCTCAAGTCCCATTCCCAACCTACCTGGCTGATACCTGGAATGAGGATTGAACTAAGAAATTTCCTTCTGGAGAGATCTACCAGATATGATAACGTATACTGTAAGCACTGCCCCCAGTCCGTCATACGACCAGTGGGGCTGCCGGAATGGGAAGTAGAGGCCAGCCTGTCTTCAACCAGTGACCTGCGTCAGGAGATGGCAGCACGATGCAGTCTACCACTGACAAACATCTTCACACTGTTTCAGAAACTGACTGCGTTGGAGTTGAAGCAGACTGCAGTGATGGTTATGGGCAGTGTTATGCATGTGCAGCATGTGTCGTTTGTGTGGATTTGTGCTCTGTGTCAGCAGGCTGTTGTGGGTGGACGGTGTCGGCCATCTTGTAATGGACCACGAGGGAGTGTGAAGGTGGAGGCAAGGTGTGTGTGTGTGTGCATGTGTGTGTGTGCGTGTGTGTGTGTGCATGTGTGGTGTGTGTGCACGTGCATGTGTGTGTGCGTGTGTGTGTGTGCATGTGTGCATGTGTGTGTGTGGTGTGTGTGTGTGTGCATGTGTGCATGTGTGTGTGTGGTGTGTGTGTGTGTGTGTGTACGTACTAGTTTCAGTGTGTACGTGACTGAGTAATGGTGTAAATCCTGTATTGTCCACGATTATCTGCAGGTGTCTCTTTTCTGATGGGTCTGGTGAATGCATGCTGTTTTGTGGAGGCAAGCTGGTCAAAACTGTACTAAACCTGTCACAACTGGATTGGGCTGGTTTCAACCAGACAGTGGCAGAGACTGGCCAACTGGTATACAACCGACCTAGCAAGTTTACTCAGAAAGTGGACCTTCCACGACACGAAGGGGTACGTGTGTTCAAGTGTAGCAAACCCATGCAATGCAAGCCAACATTACTGGCACAATATATTATGTCTAGTTTAATTTATACTACTTGTACACAGTGTCATTTGCTATGGTTAGTGTATTCTTCCAGTGTTAACATACATAGTGTTCCATTGCTTGCCATTCATTCTCCTTTATACACCTTATACATGTATGCTGTGTACTGTATGTATGTGTTTAAGTCCACTTGTACCCACAGTCCATTATATCTGTATAACTTCTGACTGTGGATAGAAGGATTGTGTACAAGTAACTATGTACGTTCTTACACTCCTTCGGGGGGCAGTGGGAATCTACATAATTATACTCTTTTATCTATGTGTGTGTCTATGTCTTTGTGTCTCTGTCTATATGCCTGTGTTGCATGTGTCCACTTTTAACAGGTTCATCTCTCCTCCCCTTTCAGCCTCCTCCACAGAAGCCTGAGCAGAGTGCTGCCACTAAACCAACATCAGCAGTGGACATCCTTGCTCAGAAGGTCCTCCACCCCAGTGTCCACAGACCACTGAAGGTAGTGGTGCAGCCCTTTCTCATCTCAGCAGACTTGCTCTATCCTGGTGAGGAACATAGCATAGTTGTGTGTATGTGTGTGTGTACATGCGTACGTGTGTGCATTACTACTGCTTTCTCTGGTAGTAGTATGCTATTGTGTATTCTTATGTCCATGTACAGGGCAGCCCAAGATGCGTCAGATCTCTCTCAGTGCCCAGTCCCAACTGAACACACTGGTCCTCCCCAAACTACAGCTGAGGGCGCTCCATGTTGAACCAGTCAACTACATCAGTGAAGCAGCTCTAATTCTGAGGGAGATGAAGCCTTCTCAGTCATGACTGCCAATGAACAATGGGAGCATGCAGATTAGTTAGGTCTTTGTGCCCACACATTTGTTTGTAATTTATACTTCAAACGTTGAATCAATAGTCAATGTGTTCATTTTGAATGTTACATAAGCACTGTATGGTTCACTCGTGTACAGAGTAAGTACTGTATTAATATACTGTTCAGGAAACATCAAAGTTGCATGCACTTTATCTAGTGTACGTATATCTCCAACTGATCTACTCCATAGTTTTCATTTGCACCATCTCCATTAAAGCACCACCTCACTTCAATATCATTGCTCACTTCCTTGCGCAGTGTAGTATTGAACCATGGCCCACCACGATCACAGCAGGTACTCCCATATGGGCACCCCTCTGAGTCCCACAAGGGGTCATCCAAGTACCACTGTTTCCGAGGATTAGCTACACTCCAGCCAGATTCGCAGTAGTAGTTCTCTCCTACAAATGGTGGTGCAGCCCTGTAGCGATAGTGAGCACATGGACAGTTGTAATGGTAGATTCTTACATCTTTTGACACTCCTGCTGCAAATGTCCAGATATGGTTTCTAGGACTACCATGAGTGACAGAAAGGCCCTGAACATAGTAGCCCTCCAGGGGTTGAAGGAATTGCCTTAAAACGTGGTAACCTTTGAATGACTCTGTTAGTCCAAACTGGTATCCACGAGCCCTACCACACACCTTGGTGTAGGGTACACCATGTTGTGGGAAAGTGATTGAAGAGCAGCCACCACCAGACTTGGAATGAGTGCACATGCGTTTGGAAGAGTGTTCAATGTACCTTAGCCCCCGAGGGCAGTGTTCTCTTGGGTCAGTCATGTTAATGTGAGCTACCCTCATCCAACCACCAGTGACATCACCACAGTTAGTGGTCTCCATCTCACAGTACACCCTCTTCACTCCCTGTGGTGTGTTAATGTTGTAGTAGCCTGAAGGAGTAGTTGGATCACACTGGTGCAGTTCTTTGCAGGAAGTGAATTGCTTCACACTGCAA
>OZ025889.1:5075869-5104310 GCA_964019415.1 Ianthella basta | reverse complement strand
TCACATACTCTTGCAGTGATTGTGGCCTAGAGAGTGGGCGATGACAGGAATGGACACATGTATGATGGGTGTAGGTGAATGAAGCAGGTTATAGGAAATGTGGATAGGCCTACTGAGGACGGACACACCTCCACATGAGTACCTAATGCAGAGCATAAGACAGCAAGTTACTGCATTGATATATACCCGTTTTCCTCTAGTACGTTAATGGGTACACCATGGCAACATGCAAGGTAATATCATTGCTTCTGGGCGATACCGTCTACTCGTTCCGACTGCTGCTGTTGTTGTTCAATAAAGCTCCCTGGTTCCCGTTACCAGTGTCCGTTCGCGTAGTGCCTGTCCCTTACCCTGTCCTCGCTGTCTGGACTTGTCCCATGTACCCCGTGCCCACGACAACGGTACAATTGGTGTCAGAAGTGGGATCTAGATGAGTACCAGAGCGACAACCAAGATGGAGGCTCTTCTTGAGGAGGTGATCCAGCAGAACGAAAAGATAGTCCGGCGAATGGACGAGCAGTCGGAGCAAATTAGCGAGCATCTGAGGATGCTGAGTCAGCAGCAGTCGGAACGAGTAGACGGTATCGCCCAGAAGCAAAAGGAGACTGAACAGGAAGTCAGTGCCATCGCAGGAGATTTGAGCTCCGTAAAGCTGACCGTTGAGGGTCGGCTGAGTGCAATGGAGAGCTCAGTATCAGGACTGACGAATCAGCTCCGCACCGAGGTCGGAGAAAGCCGCGAGTCACTGAAGCAGGAACTTCGCGTGGAACTACTACGGGAGCTTGGAGCTACACCCGGTCTTCGCCCTGCTGCGCGCCCCTTCACGCCTTCGGACCCGAATACAGAAGCAATTGGAGGGCAGACTAATCGGGTTGGGGACACCAGTGCAGCGGGCAGGACACCCCTCACCCCGAGTGTGGTACAACAGCGCCCTGCACCATTCGATGGGACGCTTGCTTGGGACGCCTACCATGCCCAATTTGAGTTGTTGGCAGAAATGAATAGGTGGGACCGCTCAGAGAAGGCCACTTATCTGGCCATCAGTCTAAAAGGGGCTGCAGCCACCGTATTGACAAACCTCCCTCCGGAGAAGCGCCATGACTATGCAGCCCTGACTACAGCACTGGACTCCCGATTTGGTGCGACACACCAGACTGAACTGAGCTTGATGGATGATATATGGAGGTGCAAGAAAATGGCGTCTTTGACTGATTGTCCGCTGGTTCATTTCTAAGTTGGATCTTGACACGCTTTCATTCAAGGTGATTGTGATTGCCAATACCCGCAAGAATTCCCAATGCCTTGTTGTAAATGTAACAAGTCCGGAAGATGCATGAACTGTACCTGCGTTAAATCGTCAAAGAAATGCAACAGCTGTTTACCGAAGCGATTGGGTAACTGTAGGAATGACAACCAAGATCAGACAGAACAGGAGACGGTAGAGTTCGAGCCACAATCACCCCAACAATCACCAGTTCAAGTACGACTGCAAGCCATTAATGAAGAAGTGTCGCAGTCGATCGCACCCGACTCACTGCCTCCTTTTGAACCTGCTCAACCTACAAATTTTACCTGGGGGAATCGGAGTGCTGAGGAAATGTCAACCACCCTCAATGAGATCTACGAGGAGACAGTTCACTGGAGAAAGAACCTTTTCAAGGTGCCTTCAGGTAAGCAAGGTAAATCCTTTGTGGCTGAACTGGCACGATTGTTTCAGTCATATGCTGACCAGTCTGCTATGGAAGTTGTGGCTCTTAAAGCTGCCATGATCCTACCAGCTCTAGTCCTCCAGAAGCCATTCAGAACGTCAAAGTCAAAAGATCACATTGTATGCATGGAAAGAAGAATGGGTCTTTGGTGTGCTGGCAATTTTGAGGCTATACTTGAAGAAGGCAGGGCAATTCAAAGTAGGTTGACCCAGTATGCGAGCAGAAGGGACAATGACAATGATGCAAGAAGATTTGCTGAGCTGATGATGAAAGGAAGGCTGAGAGAGGCCACGAGACTATTGTCTGGAGAAAGCGGCAGGGTTTTACCCCTTGACAGGGATGTGGATGAAAGCACAACAGTGAGGGATATCCTTAGAGATAAACATCCTAATGGTGAACCACTGAAGTTCTCTGCCATTGCACCATCTGAAGAGAATTCATTCCACCCTGTTATATTTGAACAGATCACCGGAGCTTCAATCCTCAATGCATCCCTGCATACAGATGGCAGTGCAGGTCCATCAGGTATGGATGCCTACGCGTGGAGACGTCTGTGTGGATCCTTCCAGAAGGCATCAACAAACCTCTGTGAAGCACTTGCCAAGATTGCAAGAAGACTTAGCAGCTCGTTTGTTGATCCAAAGCCCCTGACGCCTCTTGTAGCATGCAGGCTTGTTGCCCTGGATAAATGTCCGGGGGTGAGACCGGTTGGCATCGGGGAAGTGCCTCGTCGCATTATCAGCAAGGCAATCCTTGCTGTGATACGTTCAGACATCAGAGAAGTGGTCGGCTCTCTCCAACTGTGCATTGGCCAGAGACTGGGATGTGAAGCTTCCATACATGCCCTAAATGAAATCTATGAGGAGGAGGCAACAGAAGCTATCTTACTAGTAGATGCATCAAATGCATTCAACAGATTGAACAGGAAGGCTGCTCTGAGTAATGCAATGAATTTGTGTCCTGCCATTGGCACCATACTGGTCAACACGTACAGATCAGACCCATGTTTGTTTATTGAGGGGGAAACCATCATGTCAAAAGAAGGTACAACTCAGGGAGATCCACTCGCAATGGCAATGTATGCCATTGCCACAATACCCCTCATCAGACAACTGGAGATTGCTACATGTGCAGAAGTGGAGCAAGTATGGTATGCGGATGATTCAGCAGCAGGTGGGGGGATTGAAAAGCTTCGCAAATGGTGGGACAGACTTCTTGAGATGGGTCCTGACTATGGCTACTATGCCAACCCATCAAAGACCTGGCTGCTAGTCAAAGAAGAGGCCTATGAAGAGGCTATGCAGGCTTTTGGTGCCACCAACATCAAGATAACATCATCAGGTCGCAAATATCTTGGCACAACCATTGGTAATGAAGAATTCAAAGAAGCATATGTCAGAACTAAAGTAGAAGAGTGGAAAGCAGAACTGGAGAAGCTGGCAGACATTGCAGCGAGTCAACCACAAGCTGCATACTGTGCACTGAATCAAGGCCTCAAGCACAGATGGTCTTACCTGTCTAGAACGACGGAAAACATCAGTGAGCTGCTACAGCCAATCGAAGAAACCATCAGACACAAGGTCATCCCAGCCATAATAGGCAAGAGCAACATCAATGACATAGAAAGGAAGCTTCTTGCCCTGCCAGCCCGACTGGGAGGGCTTGGGATTGACATTCTACCGGAGATAGCAGACCAACTGCACGTTACATCCAGAGCCATCAGCCAGCCCCTGAAAGACGCAATAAGAAATGGTAAGGGAAACGAGGACCTCATTGATGCAGAACAAGACAAGGCAAGAAAGTCTTTGAAAGAAAAGAATAGATCCCAGCAGAAGAGAATGGCAGCAGAAATCTGCGACCAACTACCGTCAACCATGAAGAAGGCAGTGGAACTGGCACAGGAGAAAGGTGCATCAGTGTGGTTGACAGTTATGCCCATTGAAGAACATGGCTTTGCTCTACACAAAGGTGCATTCCGTGATGCCATGGCCCTGAGGTATGGGTGGCGACCACAGGGAATGCCAAGTACCTGCATCTGTGGGAAGCAGAACGATGTCAGCCATGCTCTAAGCTGTGCTAGGGGAGGGTATGTCATCATGAGACACAACGAGATTCGAGATGCAACGGCCACCCTACTCCGGGAGGTGACCTCAAGTGTTGAAGTGGAGCCCACACTCCAGCCAATTACAGGAGAGAGAATGAATCACCAATCAGCCAAAATGGATGATAATTGTCGACTGGATGTGAAGTGCAGGGGATTCTGGTCAGGCTCACAAGATGCATTCTTTGATGTGAGGGTTTTTAACCCCCTAGCATCGAGCCACCAGAGTGCCAGCATTCAAGCCATCTATAAAGCACAGGAGCAGGAGAAGAAGAGGGCATATGATCAAAGAGTGAGAGAAATTGAACATGGATCATTCACACCCCTTGTTATGTCTATTACAGGAGGGATGAGCTCATCAGCCACTATCTTCTACAGCCGATTAGCAGGGATGATTTCAGAGAAGAGAAGTGAGGCATACTCCAAAGTGATGAACTTGATAAGATGCAGGATTCGGTTCAGCCTCCTCAGATCGGCCATCACTGCAATTCGCGGTTCGAGATCCAGCAATCATGTCACCCTGTCAGGACTCAACCTTGATTGCATCCCCATGATCATTGCAGAGGGCCGCATTCCCCCTGCAGCTGATTAACCCTTATACACCTCCCTCACCACATTATAATACCTATTTGCTCCATTGTACTTGTGTGAACTTCCATTATAACTCTTAATGCATGGACCTTTAGTTTATGTTGAGCAGTGCGCATGTGTGCCCTATGTATAATTATTATTGTGTTAGTTTTATAGTGTAGCTAAAAAAAAAATATCATGAAGTGGGGCAGACGGACCACTTACCCATGACCACAAATATACTGACAACGTCATTGCATCAGCGTGAATGCACTAGATGAGCAGCCTGCTCGAAGGGAACTCGCTGCAGACAACTTTGATCGCTGAAGAGATCTGGTCCCTGGCTACAACAACGGCTGGAGCGCACTGTCCTTCCAGTGAAACGTTGACTGTAGCCGCCTGAGCATGAAGTTCACGCAAAAGCCGTGCATCAAAAATCGGCACCCCAGCCGACGTGGGGACCCGCTGCTTTCCTATAGCTACAACAACAAAGGTAGGGGAGAGCGTCCTTGACATAGCGTCGTGAGTGCGAGCGACGTTCCAACGGGGTGTGTGCGGTTGTCAAGGCATCTTTGTTTCGAAGTCTGCACGGTTGGTAAGGCGTCTTTGTTTCGGAGAGTGCGCGGCTGGCAAGCGAACGGCATGCAGCCGTGTTCTTCTATACCGGCAAAAAGACTCGGCTTGGGGCATAGACGTCTAATGCTTGGGGCTATGACCTAGACGAAATCGGCCCCGGGGGCCAAAATGGACGTACCATCTATACATAATAATAATAATAATAATAATAATAATAAAACAGAGACTTCCGCCTACACTCCACGCCAGAGTGGGGCTCGCTCAGGCTCGCCCCAATAATTATATGCCCCAAGCCGAGTCTCTTCGCCGGTGTAGAAGAACACGGCTGCATGCCGTTCGCTTGCCAGCCGCGCACACTCCGAACCAAAGACGCCTCACCAACCGTGCAGACTTCGAAACAAAGATGCCTTAGCAACGGTACCGTAGGTACGGTAGCGGAAAACTGTAGGAACAAGGAGGAGGGTCAGTCCATGCAAAGAGGGGGGCCAGCCGGTCCATGCAACAAGGAGGAGGGACGGTCCATGCAAACCCCAGGTCATTAACATGCACTGACTTTGAATATGTTTTCACCATCCCTACATCTGCCAACATTTTGCTGCGCTTGCAGTCTTGCTACCGTACCCTGTTTCTCCGCCTGCGTATTATAGTGCAATTGTACATGTGAGCGTGCAATAACAAGGGTTGCCACAGGAGACAATCCTATTGCATGCATATGCCCATTCCAGCTACATGTTCCCATGTACATATATATATACAGCTACATATATAGGGCTGCAAATTACTTAATTGCCAAGGCCAGAGGTATAGTGGAGGATTTGCCTATGAAGTTTTCACACACCTATACAATACACTGGTAGTTCCAATTATTGAATATGACAGCTTCCTATGGGGGTTCAAACCTATTTCGCAAATAATTGATAAAGTTCAAAATAACCTTATGAGGAGTTTTCTAGGACTAGGCAGAAACACTCCTATTTCTTCGTTAATAGGAGATATGGGCTGGCAGCCACTGTCTATGACAAATAAACTTTCGTGTGTCAGATTTTATAAACGATTAAGCATAATGTCACCAAATCGATTAAACCACTATATTTTCAGAGAATCTTGATATCTGACAGAAAAGGGATATAGAAACTGGACCCACTCAGCAAGAGAGTTGTTACAGAGCATGCATCAAAGTAACTGTATACCAACACCAGACAATCTACATACGTAGTTTGAACTACTATAATCAGTCTTTAGGTTATCTGTTTCTCAACGATTGGAGAGTTAAGATCAAAGAATCTGGGCCTGACTCTGAGTCAGGGGGGTAGATTACACCTCTATAGAGAAGTCAAGGAAGCTCAATCTACAGAGAGATACGTGCATGGCTAACATTAGAACTGTGTGTGTGGGGGGGGGGGGAGGAGGGTGATGGCTGGCTTGAGAACCACCACTGGTGGCCATAGCCTGAAACCACCACTGTTTTTACAGTGTAGAGCGAAACAGAGAGGGCCCGAAAGTGGGTGCACAGGTTTGCAGGCAGCAATGTAGTGAGGAGCAATGGTAAGCAATAACATGTACTAGAAGCTGAGCTGGGTGGTTTTCCAGGGTCTCAAGGCGGAGCAAGATGCATAGCTACATAAGTGATGAATCCAAAGAATATGGGTCCTGCAGCTAGCTGTTACATCAAAACACGTATTTGATTGCATGGAAGAGCAGGAGGGCCTAGATTCTAGAGCACAGCAAGGTAGATTGAGTAGCAAGCAATTTGCAAGGATAAACATAATAACTAGTGTACAGAGCACATGCAACAATTAAAGTAGAAAGATGGGAAAATTGTAAGGCTGTACCTGTGGGTGTAAAGGGGAAGCTGAAGAGCTGGAATGGACATGCAGTAGTAGGAGGCGCAGCAAAATCATATTGGTAGATGTAGGGATGGTGAAAACGTATCCAAAGTCAGCGCATGTTAATGACCTGGGTTTTGCATGGACCATCCCTACTCCTTGTTGCATGGACCGGCTGGCCCCCCTCTTTGCATAGACCTTTGTCACATTGGTCACGTGATATGCTGCCCGCGAGCGTGTAAGGCAAAAGCTCCAGCGATAATATGTTAGAGTGCGTATTTGGGCCACTCGTTCTTCGTAGTTAAGCTGACCCAGAGCTCTAAACTGGGTATGCTTTGAGAGCGAACCAAAATATGTTATACAGGGTTGAATCAGAAAGGAATGAATGCACAAGAGGTAGCTAGGGCACATGCATAGCTAGCTAGGAGGCAGAGAGCGAAGTGGCCGCGAAGTTACATGACTTCGGTCGCTTCGCTCTCTGCCTCCTAGCGCAAGGAAGACAGCTATGCGTGCATTCTTTTCAGACCTAACCTATATTGCCCTGCTCTCAAAGCATGTCAAGTCAAAATCTCTGGCTCCTTTTAGCTAGCTATATTACGAAGAACGAGCGGCAGAAGTACCGGATTCTAGCCGAAATGCGCTTCCGAAGGCGCTTATTGTCAGTCATGCCGTCTTCTTGTGCTGCCGACAGCTGAACAAATCGGGATGTCCCGTCATGTCCACATGGATTCTTTCGTTTTCCTCTTTCTGATGAAGAGAGAACGGAGTTGTGGATCAAAGGAGTTTGCTGTCGTCGTGCTGTCGATTGGTGGCCCACATCATTTGTAGAAAGCACTTTGTAGAAGGCAAACCTTCTGAGGATCCCAGTGGCGTGGACTATGTTCTAACAATTGTTAACATTAAGAAAGGAGCTTGGAAAATGCAGAAGCAACTGGTGCAAGAGCAAAAGATATCAGAAAAGGTGCGGGCAGAGGAAACAGCCCAAGGTACTGGCATTACCTTCTGAAGTGCCATCAGTTGGTCCTGCTGGAGTTGCGGAAGAGAAATAGGCCGTGCGTGGCCGCGTATCCTAGAAGGGCATCGATGAGCTCCTGTTTCTTCTTGTTGCTAAAGGTTATTTTCAATATCTTGCGTAGCTTCTGCAGCACAGGCACCGTAGCACTCTCCAAACTCTTTCAAAGAGACTGCGCATCCATGGTAGACCTCAGAGATTCACCTAGAGCATCCACCTCCGTCGCGATCATCGTTACGTTACTGCAACTAGACTATAACTACAACAACGCGTATAATTACTATACTGTCCCCTACAGCTTTTGCCTTACACCGGGCTGGTGACGTCATCGCACGTGACCCTCGGGAAAATGGTCTATGGACCAGCCCTCCTCCTTGTTCCTACGGTTTTCCACCAGGTGGTTTTGCCATACCTTTAAGGTACACACTGCACCATCCCTACATCTGCCCTTGTTTTGGAGTAAACATTTTTACACATCCTTGTTTCTCTACTTTTTATGGAATGCAAATTACTCATGGGCCAGTCATCTTTTAAGGCTTCCAAACAACAGTGCCGGTCCATGCAAAGAGGGGGGCCAGTTGGTACATGCAAAACCCATGCAGGTCATTATATATAACATTCACTGACTTTGAATACATTTGCACCATCCCTACATCTGGCAACATTTTGCTGCGCTTGCGGTCTTGCTACCATCCCCTATTTCTTTCTCCACTTACATATCGTTATGCAATTGTGAGTGTGCAATATACAAGCTAAAGGACTGCTATATACATGCAGGTGATTAAGGTTGCATGCCTATTCCAGCTATGCATCTTCCCATGTACACATCACCAAACTACATGCATACACCCATGTACATGACTAAAGCACTGATGAGGACAGGCTGTACTATTTAGCAATTGCAGAGTCTGGTACACAGTGGCGCATTCATATGTACAGGTGTGTTCTGCTATACTGTAAGACACTAGGCACACAATACCTACTGTCGCACCTTGTCCGTCTACAAACTGTTGGCACAAAGAATGCACCTGGTTCAGTACTGGACTGCCGCCATTTTTGACCCAATGCGTAATAATGATATTCATTGGGGTACATAAACCATGCCTCTGCTCAAGGACAATGCAAAAAGATACACAGCCAGTACACAGTGCAATATGCAATTTACCCTACTAAACATAGTTTTACAAATTACACACACATTGGCATATTCTATGTAGGTATTACAGCAATTAAGAATATCAATTCGCCTATACCAAACAGCAGCACACAGAGGCATAAGTGGGTGGTGTTTCGTCATGGTGACGCATAAGACTGCTGTGAGGGAGAGTCCCCAACATCCGTCACCAATTCCTCCAACTCTATGCCATCATCTTGACCTGAGCCAGGTAGTGCCATCGGGTCATCCCCTAGCCCAATGTCACCTGAAGCGTCACTTTGGAACACAATAGTGCCTTCTTGCTCGAGTTCAGCATCTGTGTCTACACTTCTCTTGTCGGCACTCTCATCCTCATCCACGAGCTGGAAGACAGAGTACAAGTGAAAGTTGCAAGGATGGTGAATATGTGGCGTGGGGTGGCAGGGTGTGATGTGATATGATGTGCTGTGATGTGAGGTGAGATGAAGTGATGTGCAAGATGTGATGTGCTGTGATGTGAGGTGATGTGCAAGATGCAATGTGATGTGTTGTGATGTGAGGTGATGTGCAAGATGCAATGTGATGTGCTGTGATGTGAGGTGATGTGCAAGATGTGATGTGATGTGTTGTGATGTGATGTGAGGTGAGGTGAAGTGATGTGCAAAAAAATGCAATGTGCTGTGATGTGAGGTGATGTGCAAGATGTGAGGTGATGTGCAAGATGTGATGTGCTGTGATGTGATGTGAGGTGAAGTGATGTGCAAGATGTGATGTGATGTGCTGTGATGTGAGGTGAAGCGAATGCGACTGGATATGTTGATGAGACAGATGGTAATGGTAATAGGGAGGTGAAACAATGGTGATGTGATGTAATGTGCTGTGATGTGAGGTGAGGTGAAGTGATGTGAGGTGAGGTGAGGTGAAGTGATGTGCAAGATGTGATGTGATGTGCTGTGATGTGAGGTGAAGTGATGGTGATGTGAGGGTTGTAATGAGAGTCAATCAGCAGCATGCAGGTGGTGATAGTGACCCATACCTCTGTGAAATCCTCTCCTGGTCGACACTTATTGCAGAAGGTCACAAACCATCTGCAGTGCCCACGCAATAATGTGTGCAGGTCTCCTCGATGTGTGAGGATAGGCTGTATGTACCTGGGGAAGAGGCAGGGTAGCAAGAGAAAGAACGGCAGCAGAGGGAAAGCAAGGGAGATGTTCAGAAGGTGAGGAGGAAAAGAAGAGGGCAGGTGAGAAGGGAGGAGGAGGGAAGATGGAGAGGGAAAGTTTGGAAGGACAGAGTGCTATGTCCATGTAAAATACAGTGCTGTTGGCTGGCGTCAGTTCAATCCCAGACTCACTTTTTGTCAAACCGCGCAAATCTCCTCACTAGCCCAGCACCTTTCCTGTGGTCCTCCTGTGAAGAGAGAGATGAGAAACCAAATGCACAGCTAACACCAGTTAACAAACTAATAACAGAAAGAGCCATTAATCAACATGTCTTCATCATGCATTCTTCCCCACACAACGTGCTAATCCCTTACCTTCCCTTTCACACACACACACACACACACACACACACACGTGCGCGGACTCACTTCAGGATCATACTCTGTGTCATCATCATCCACATTGACTCTGGACAGTAGACAAGAAACTGTATACATGACTGGCTGCTTTAGACAGGTGGCTATGTACATTATAGACAGGTTCCACTACACTATGCCACACACACACACACACACACACACACACGGTATACACGCCTGTCATTGCTGACTGTACTTACTTGATTTTGAGCACTTGCAGAGCCAAAGTACTCAGCCCTCCATTTATAAACACAGTTACTATGACGATCATTAGGGTAGTTGTAAAGATGAGCTGCCTTATTTCAGTCTCCGTGTTACGAATGGCGAGCGCAAAGGCAATGGCTCCTCTCAGTCCTGCAAGATGAAAAGGGAAGATGCTCAGAACATGGTAGTAAGAGCACACCTCCCTCAGCTTGAACAAGTGCAACCGCTTCCTAAGAGCTGTGAAATTGAGTGGTACAGAAAAGCTGACCGGCAAAGACTAGCATGTGCTGAAAGCGCCAGCTGATCTTTTCCTTTCTTCCCAGGTTCAAGAGAAATGACAGACAGTAGATGTTGATCACACGGGCAATGAGGATGGCCACCTGGGTCCAGTTAAGGCATTGCCACAAATACACACACTTGGCCACAACTGGCTAACATGTAAGTGCATGTACATGTCTACCACTCCATATGAACACATGCAGCATTCTCTCACACACAACTGGACAAACTCTGTGACATCCTCCCCCCCACAACACACGCACACACACACACACAAACACAACCCCCCCCCCCCCATCCTCTCCCCTGCCACAACACTCTGTTGGATACAAAAGCAAACAAGATGAATCCAGGGACCCATTGATGGCTGGGATAGGTGAAGAGAGCTAGGCCCATGTAGGAGAAGACAAAGTTTTCAGCAACGAAATTCAGCAACTCGAACACCTGTCGCAATGGAGGGAGGAGAAAGCATGCAGACACCGAAGAAAGCCGGGTCATTAGTGAAGTGACACGTGCTTCACAGAGTGCTCATCTGAGTGTGTTTATACCTCCTTTGTCATTCTCTTTGACTCTTCTGAGAGGTTGATGTAAGTGTAGTGAGACTGCACCACACCACAGAATAGAATAGCAACAATACCTACAGGGGAGAAGAGGGGGGAGGGGAGGGGAGGGGAGGAGAGGGAAGGAGAGGGGAGGGGAGGGGAGGTGAGGGGAGGAGAGGGAACGGGAGGGGAGTGGAGGGAAGGGGAAGGGAGTAGGGAGGGAGGGGAGGGGAGCGAAGAGAAGGGGAGGGAATAGAAGGGGAAAGGGGATGGGAAAGAGGGGAAGGGAGTGGAGTAAAGTGGGTAGGAATGTGGGAGGTAGTAATCTTCAATGTGCACACACACAAGCTCACACAGTCCTATTACCTGTCAGCTGAGCTGCCTCAGCAATGACAAATGTGGAATAGGAGAGAATAATAAACATGGAGGTCTCCAGAAGGGGATGTTCCCGTAATTTAGACATCTTCATCACTAACGCAGTGAACATAGCCATGGCAACTCCCAGCAGAAATGAACCAATGAATATTCCAAAAAACTTTAAAATGGAAAGGAAGATGGAGAGAACATACTCCTCCGGCAGTTTAGTGCCAGACTCCGCCTCTGCGGCCGGGTCGTACTCGTCAACAGCCCTGTTGACAGGAAACAAGTGACAAATGAAAAGTGACAGATGACAGAATGAAATAATCAGACAAACACCAAGTCCAGTTTTCTTTCAATGATGAGACTGTTGACATGCCAAAGCTTCACAACTGAGTAAATGCAATCACACAGCAGAATGGCAGACAATGGACCAACAGAGCCGAGAACACAGTAGGTGCGTTTACACTAAGCGCTTAAACTGGTTCAAAACCGATTCAGGTCACCAAACCGCGTAGTGTAAATGCACTCCAAAGCAACTCAGAAGCAGTTTAGCCAAACCACCTAAGGAGGTAGTTTGAAACCAGCTTTGAGTCGGTTTGTTCGTCGTGTGAACGCGAAATAGTCTTTAAACCGGTTTAGTGGTACTGCTGCTGTCCAATGAACTGTCCAACTCTCGCTCTTCTGATGACTTCTCTCCTTCACTGCAGCTGCCGTGCAGTCGTATGGTCATCAATAGAGGCAAGACGTGTTCCAATTGCTAGCGAGAGGTCATCTTACGAAGTACGCATGTAACTCCCGGTTGCTCAGTGCTGCTTAAGACAATAAGTTTAACGTGAAATCACTAAAATGACTGCCTCGTGTAAAGGTTACATCATATTCATTTCACAGGCTCAGAATCGTATAGAGGATGGTAAGAGGTGTACTGAGAAGTGAATAAAGCAAAGCAAAATAATTACTTCAGTCGTATTACAAAAACAGTCAGATAAGATTCAAATATAATCTCTCATAAATAATACAGTGCATGCACGTACAACAGATGATGCATTCTTGATGTGTTGAGTAACCTGTAGTGAACTAAATAAATAGCTAGACATAAGAGATTCAAATTATTAAACAAACTTCAAACTATTATACAGTAAGTTTCAAATAGTTTGAAGCTTTGAAACCGCATCCCAGCTTTAGCTACAATGCATACACATACAGAGAGCCTACTTTGCACCCACCCGAAGAGCACAATGGCGACGGCATCATTCATGACGCTCTCACCAAACACAAGTGAGAACAGGTCGAAGTCAGCATGTAGGTCATGGAACACAGCCAGCACCGTCACTGGGAGAGGAGAGGGGGAGGGGAGAGGGAAGGGAGGAGTGGAGTGAGGGAAGCAGAGAGAAGAGTGGGGGTAAAAGGGAAGTGGTGTGCGGAGAAAGGAAAGGGGAAGGATGGGGAGGAGGGATGGTAGGGGATGAGTCAAGAGGAGGATAGGACAGGGTAAGGGAAAAAAGGAGAGGGGAGGAGAGGATGGAAAGAGTTACAAGGTACGTGGAGCTAGTACCAAACACAGGGGGTGATATGTATTATTAGATAGCACAACCAGCAAAGCTGCACGTACCACATCAGAGCTGACAGACAATGTTTCAAGAACCTCCCTCCCCACTCAATCCTCACCTGGGTCAGTAGCAGAAATGAGGGCTCCAAAGAGCAGAGATGGCACAACACTAGCACCAAAGCTGCCAAGGACCTCGCCCCAATCACTTCTGTACACACCCTCATTGATGGGGGAACTGGTGTATCCCCACATTAATAGGCTGCACGGGAGACAGATGCATAATATCTAAAGTGACCTGAAACGAACTATCAACCGTTAAAAAGGACACTACCCAACACATCTATTATTGTGTCACTGAGGTTCACTGCTTCCTACCTACATGCGTGTGTGTAAACTTGAAAAGTCTTGATAGGAGCATCTGAGTGCTGATGCACATCCGCTCCCACTAGGACAATACTCTACGAAGGCTCCGCACAAGGATAGGGACCACTAGTACATCACCCACACACTCTTCCACTTACCCGACTATGAAACAGGATATCGTTGTGCCAGCAAATGCATACACCATCAAAGAGACAAGATTCCTGAAGAAGTGTCTCTGTGTGCATTGAGAAGAAGAAGGTGGGAGGTAGAAGGAAGAAGAGAGGAGACGGAGAAGAGGACACAAGACAGGGAGAAGGGAGGAAAGGAAGGTAAGGTGGAAGGTATACAGTTTGAAGGAGAGGAGGCATAAGAGAGAATGAAGAGAACAGACTGGAGAGTTACAGCATGCAAGTTCCACATCAGAGAACCATTACAATGGCAGTGCATGGAAGTTCATCTTGGTGAAACTGGAGCACCTTTTTCAAACCGTATCCAGCTTGAAATATGATTGGTGGAAGCAGAACAAAGAAGAACAGCTCTGGGTCAAACACCAGCTGCAGGGGAGGACAACAAGACATTCTGTCTAGCACAAGGGGCTAATGGCCTAAGTATAGTATGTCACATGACTGTCATGTGACCAGTGGATAGTGGGGGCACATGGCACAAAATATTACCTCTCTTACTGCTATCAATAACATTGCCCCTAGCTGTTACTACGATAATGTGTATATTCTGTTGCCTATTATATGTATGTATGTACATGTTTGGTCAGTCACAAGACCTCACAAATCATGTGATGGGGTTACGAAACAACGCACCCACACATTCACACCCACCCACACCCACCCACACACACCCACACACAGTTAGAGTGGAAACCCTGTACAAAGAACACCTCTCAATAAAAAAGGACAGCACCTATTGTCCCAGCTACAGAGAGAAGTACACAAAACTACCTGTGAAACAGACACACTTCCTTCCACTCCACTTACTTCATCCATCCTAAGGAGACAGACAGTCTCTAGCACTAAGTCTTACAAAAGGACCCATCTCTACTTACGGCCTGCTGGACAATGTTCCCATCACTTGAAGCTCGTTTGAAATACTTTCCCGATATTTGACAGACCAGTTCATCACCAGACTCCGTTTGCTGCTCAAAAGAATACCCCTTAATGACAATCTTCTCCCCAACAGCATATCTGATCTTCCCCGTTACTGCATTGTGCACCTCCTCCACTTTCCCACTGCCTGTGCTCAGAAGGTTTTCAACAGCGTCACAGCTGTTGTAGCCAGGCCTGGCTACAACCACTTCGAATGTAGATAGTTGACTGGCAGGGACAGCATAGCGAATGACAACACCAAAAATGATACCTGAAGGGGGTGTGAATACAAATTTACTTTCAATTCTTGCAGAGGTCACTAGACAGATGTACTGACTGCGAGCTTATTTAGTGGTGCGTGTGTGCGTGTGTGTCTGTGTGTGTGTGTGTGTGTGTGTGTGTGTGTGTGTGTGTGTGTGTGTGTGTGTGTGTGTGTGTGTGTGTGTGTGTGTGTGTGTGTGTGTGTGTGTGTGTGTGTGTGTGTGTGTGTGTGTGTGTGTGTGTGTGTGTGTGTGTGTGTGTGTGTTGACAATAGTCACTAACTATGCAGTCATACAATGGTGTGTGTGTGTGTGTGTGTGTGTGTGTGTGTGTGTGTGTGTGTGACAATAGTCACTAACTATGCAGTCATACAATGAACAGCTTGCCAGACAATTTGTGCATGCAAGCACTACTGTAAGCTACATATACGTATATATACATACATTACCACATTACCACTACTTGCATTACCAATGCATGTACGCATGAATCTGTGCAATCTGTGTTGCACGCACATACACACTTCACTTTGGTGGGAAATGCAGAACAAGAAAAAATAACAGGTCATAGTATAGTAATCCACGTGTACGCTAAGCCCACCCACAATCATAATACAAAGTGAACACTCATCAGCCAAATCTTAATATCCCGTGGGACAATAGCTAGCCTCTAGTCCTATCCAGCTACACATTTCCTCCACTTCTAGGTAGCAAAAGTCTAAGAGTGTGCTTGAGCAACCCCTCACCATAGAGCATGGCCAGTCCGGTGGAGTGACACACCCTTATGCGCCAGGCCCTAAACACCCAAATGGTTATAATGGTCAAGACCAACAGAGCCATCACAATAATGATGGTCGTTCCGTCCAGTTGGTGTAGTTTCTCCCCTTGCTCGTCAGTGACAGCCAAAACAGGGTTTGGAAGGAAAATCGTCCGGTTCTCTTCCACCGTTTGCGTTTGATTGCCTGTGCCATTTGAGACGGTGTATTCGTACCTTGCAGTGATGTTGGGGATCTCGCATACTGTGCCGGCCATTTTGATATGCCGTGCTCGTGAACTCATTTCCGGCCCCGCCCCCTAATCAGCTGGTTACCATGAAGACGGACAAAATGGCTGCATAAGGGATTAAGGATGCTGGACAGAGCTTAGACCATAGACCCTACAACAAATGCCTGAAACAGTGCCTATGTTGAGGAGGCCCAAGCCTCCAAAGATAGACCAACATCAACATCAAGTTCAACAGGTCGTTGGCGAGAAGGCGAAAGCAGTGAAGACAAAAGGTCCAAAGGCTCCGTCAGCCACTTATCATGGCGATGTGAGGGTGGATAATGAGTTGAAGATCCACTCCCTACACCCAAAGGGACCCCCTGCGTTTCCACCTGGGAAAGTAATAAGAGGTACGGATCCGATTTTGGGAGCAACTTTTATGGACTTTTTGGAGGGATTTCCTGGAAAGGAAAAGCGCCTTCGAGCTTCTGGTGATCTAACAACCGCCCTAGCAGAGTTGGAGGAGACTCCGGTCGGCGAACCCGACTCAACACAGCACATTGTGATGCCCAACAAGCTAAAGACCGCCGTACTCTCAAGACAGAATTATCAGAAGCTGACTAGTTGGTTTGTTACGCAAGTTCCTCGTCAGGACACTTTGCACACTGTAAATGTGACAGGCAAGTTCTCTCAATCTCTCTTGACCTCTCTAGTCTGAGTCTCTAGTCTCTTGATCTCTCTCTCTCATGGGCTGTTTATGTGTGCTTGTGTTCATTGTTTCTTTATCTGCTTGCTTGTTCCGAGAATGTGTTTGTGTACGAGTGTGGTGTGTGCGTAGAGTGTGTGTGTCTGTGTGTATGTGTGGCATGTACAGTAGATATACATGTGTGTGTGTTTGTATGTGGTACATGGGGGTCATTTAACGAAAGTGCGGCTCGGCGTGAAAGTGCAAAATCACCAAGTTAGTCAGAATCTTCACACTGCTACTCAACTCCTGGAATAATTTCTGGTACGAATTAAATCTTTGTTGGCGCTCAAAGCAAGTACAGTAGGACTGGTATGGGTACAGGCGTATGTACGGGCGTAGGACGGTAACTTTTTTGTGACACATACTGTATGTACAGTAGATATGCACATGTGTGTGTGGTTGTGTGTGGTACATGTGTGTGTGGGTTGGGGGGGGGGGAGTCTGGCCTATGGATGAGTGGTTAGTGTTCCTGTGATCCAACAAGGTCAGCCACTGCTGATCTCACTAGTTTATTTGCAGTGTTGACTTTAATTGTATCTTTCCATTGTTTTTAGCTGATCTTGTTGAGAAAGAGCCAAGAGTACCAGTTCAACAGACCTTTCTTGGTTAGTTAGTTCCATAGCAACTGTGCTTGCTGCATTATGTGTCTTAGGGTATGTACGTATGTCCGTGTTACGCATGGTGTGTGTGGTGAAGGGTGTGTGTGTGTGGGGGGGGGGGGGGTGAGAGATGGTGTCACAGTGTGTGTTTCTACATGTTATGTGTGCCTACAGAACTCAGATCTCTTATTGAGGAGGCCCTGCAAGAAGAAAGACTACAACTTCAGCCCTCCATTCCACAACTCATCGAACCACGTCCCTCCACTGTGCTAGCAAGGGAGAGAGAAGAAGACAGCAAGAGGTAAGTAGGTACTGTACCAGTTTCCTGTGTGTATACAGGTATGCTTGAATGAAGGGACAGTCTCCGTGGTCATTTCAGTATTGTGTCTTGATGCCTACACAGGTGGCAGGTTTTCGCTGCAGAGAGGAGTGCCCTGATCCACAGCTCCCGCTCCAGGTTCTTCTGTGGTGAAGGACGTGCAGGATCTCCCTTTGGTGAGGTCTATATTGAATTGCAGCCCCCTCTCATGCCCTTTGGCATTCCTTGACATCGGGTGCCTTCCATTCTATCCTACACGTACAGTACATATGCACACTGTACAATGAAACCTGTCTAACACAACCACCTGTGGGCCAGTTCTAACTGACCTTTTAACAGAGAGGCGGCTGTTTTAGAGAGGTGACCATCTTAGACAGGTTTCACTGTATTACCTTAATAAGGCCAACATTTTTAGTGGCAACTAAATTTAGCGTTTTAAAACATCTGAGATTTGGTGGGTACTATTTTAGTGATTTTAAGTTTTATGTGTATAGATATAACTTTCCTGCACAAAATTTTGGGGGTACAATTTTGTCACTTTCTCTGCTACCCACTAAATTTCTAAAATTAGTATCCTTGAGGTACTCTTCATACATGTCATGGAATCAGAAATGTTACCGTTCACTTTGCTCATTCTCTTGTGTGCTGCGTGAACTGCAGAGTCCTGTGACCAAGACATTGCCACCCCTTCAGAGGTTGCTGCCCTGGAGAGCATGATGCATGGCGGATACATGCTCAGTCTTAAGGCCCACTTCATCCCCTCCCTCCCTGACCTCTCTGCTCTCTCACACACATTGGTCTACCTCAACCTCTCCTTCAATGATCTGAGGAGCTTCCCCTCCACTGTCCTGGAGTTGGAACAGCTTGTCTGCCTAAAAATGAGAAATAACCCTTTGAAGGAGATACCCAATGGTGCACACATACACAGTACTGACAGTATGACTAGCGTAGAAGCTTCTATTCCCATTCTTGCTCCTGGACTGCATAGCTTACCTCTGTATGACTAAGTATGGCTGTGGAGAGAATATATTCCATGCAGTTCTGTCTATTACAATAGTGTTAGATTTTTGTCCCAAGCTGTGTTGCTGGAAGTAGTCTCACTTGCAACTTGCACTCTTTCCCTGGCCTCTTCAGAGATCAGCAAACTCCAGAGGCTACAGATCCTCTGCCTTTCCTTCAACCTCCTCACCAGTTTGCCACCAGGGTGAGCCAGCTTGCCAGCCAGCCCTAGCTTGTCCTCCCCTAGTCCTTGCCTTGTACTGCAGCCTAACATGCTCTGTAGTGCAGTGTTGTCTGTAGGGTGTGGTGAAAGCACTTGTTCATGCATTAGGGTGTGCTAGTTAGTGTGTCTCGCTTCTCATGTGAAGTGTTTGTATGTAGTCCAGGCACTTTGTGTTTAGGTTGTACAAGTTGGAGTCCTTGGTGGAGCTGGATCTGTCGAACAACAACTTGCAGTGGCTTTCCAATGACATCAGACAGCTGAGGTACACACACACACACACACACACACACACACACACACACACACACACACACACACACACTCACACACTCACACACTCACACACACACACTCACACACACACACACTCACACTCACACTCACACACACACACACACACTCACACACACACACACACACTCACACTCACACTCACACACACACACACTCACACACACACACTCACACACACACACACACACTCACACTCACACTCACACACACACACTCACACACACACACACTCACACTCACACACACACACACACACTCACACACACACACACACACTCACACTCACACACACACACACACACACTCACACACTCACACACACACACACACACTCACACACACACACACTCACACACACACACACTCACACTCACACACTCACACTCACACACACACACTCACACTCACACTCACACTCACACACACACACACACACACACACACACACACACACACACACACACACACACACACACACAATGTACTGTAGAAGTACCTATAGCTATGTATGTATTATATAGATAGCTTTGCATCTTCAGTATGTACGTACATATGATTGTGTATTCCAGCCTCCTACCCACATGTGTGTAGGCACCTACGTAAGCTCCACCTCCAAGGCAACGAGCTGGCGGGTCTCCCGAGCACTGCCGCAGAGCTCCAGTCACTGAAGACTGTCAATGTGGCCAACAACTTTATGCACCCTCTCCTCTGGAGGGAGATGACCAGGAACCAGCCCCAGGTCAGTAGCTATGAACATACGTACAGTACATACGTACGTCCAGTCCATGCAGTACACAACATCAATGGTACGCATACAGTGTATATATGTATGCATACTCCAATGTGCATATTATGTAATGGTTGGGTGTGGTGGCAGAATAGGATCATGTCACATGTAGTCCACAATTTGCTTTAAAATTGGCCATGCAGTCCTTTAAATTAATGTTCACTTGCTCACAAAAAATGCACTTGGAGAACGCATGATGCTCTCGGTTGGCCTATCATTGCATACACCGCACTTACTCGGCAAGTGATAAAATAATTCACCACATTGTGTTGTTAATAAGTGTCCCAGAGTGCACATAGATACAGTATTGTGGCCTCTGATACTATCTGTCTGTCTGTCTGTCTGTCTCTAGCGTCTGTTCGATATGTGTCTGACACGGGTGGAGCGGTGTGTGAGGAGCAGGAGTGAGGCTAGACTGCCCAAGGAAGTGAGGACATGGCTGACAAGGTGTGTACCCATTTATACAGTACACACAGAGACACTACACAAATGCACACATCAACAGCCACGCCTACAGTACATATTTTATACATGCAGCTATATAGTGCCTATAATAGTTCAGCCAGCTGTATAACAATACAGCTGGCTGCACTATTGTTCATGCTGTACGTATATATTGCCCGGCCCATGTTGCAGGTTTAGTGACACCTGTGAGTTTTGTCGCCGTCCTCTATATGGGATGGGACAGCGACTCATCCGAGCATGTCCTGAGTGCCCCCGTTCCATGAAGGACCTCCCCTTCATCTTCACACTCTGCTCCACCAATTGCCGCCAAAGACTGAAGGAGAAGGCGATGATTTAGCTTGCAACTGCTGATGGCGCATTGGAGGGGTTTTGAAGATCGCTGAACACAAGACTGCAAAGGAGCTGGCTCTTTCATCCCTACCCATTAGTAGTAGGCCTTACGAGTGACACTGTGGTAATGTTGCACGTGCTGCAAATATACAAAACAAGCGCATTTGCTGGCCATTTTTGTACAATGAGTCGACCCGTAACACACTCATCCTTGTACATTACATAATGTGACTGCAGGTAAATCTGACATGTATTTACGTATGTGATTCACTGATGTAATGTTTTCGACCATTTTTTAATACTTGTACATTCTTGAAGGGATAACGTGTAACTGCTGGGGACAGTGGTACGTACACACACGGTGTGCACGTACAACACACACGGTGTGCACGTACAACACACACGGTGTGTACGTACACACACACGGTCATACAGTACATATGCAGTGTTGTCACCATACCAAATTAAGTACATATCATTGTGCACAGCTGTGCACTCATTGACTACATTACATGCAGCCTTGGAGGGTCATCCACAGGCCTTCCCATTCCAGCTTCCAATTTCTGATACTCGTCAATTAGATTTGAAAGGGATTCAAGGCTGTCATGGAACAGCTGTTCCTCCATTCCGTCCACCCTGGTATAGTGATGGAGGTGAGCCTATAGTGAGGGGATGGGAGAAGTGAAGAGCACCTGTTCATTCTATCCCTTCAGTGTCTCTCTCACCTTCCTCTTAAACAGCTTGTTGAATCTGTCCCTCAGCTCACGAAGCGGGTACTGGAAACAAGTGTTGTTGGAGAGTGTTAGCAGGGAGTAGGGCTGTGTGGGGGGATAGAAGAACCTGTATACAGAAGCTGCTCATCCTTCAATCCATTTCCCAGCTGCACAAAGTAGCATAAAACCCTCCCTTGTGGCACAGGCTCACTACAGTGCAGACTAGCACTGGGCAACTCTCAACCCAACCATGCAGCAGTAGACCTTAGTGCTACATGAGTGAGTGAATGCAAAATCGTGACATTCTAACCACAAATCTCCTTCACTTGCAGCAATGTTTCACAACCAACAATAACTTTCATGGTCAAAGTTTTTCTTACGATTTGGATTGATACCTTCATGTTGCACTGCTCTACTAATCTAACTGAGGACAATCATGCCCTAGCCCTGACCCTCCACTGCTTGGTGCACGCACTGACCTGCCCAACCGGTGGTACAGAACAGAGACCAGTCTTCCAGCCTTCTTCATTCCAGTGGACAAAGTGGAGCTTCTGCCTCAATCTGCCAGAATCAAACAGATAGCTAGATATGTAAATAGGGCTTACAAAACATAGGGATACTTTCAAACGTATAGAGATTCCCACCTTCACACACCACAGACACCTTTACCTGCATGGTTCTGCAGTACACACACACACACACACACACACACACACACACACACACACACACACACACACACACACACACACACACACACACACACATGCACACAAACACACACACACACACACACACAGTGCACACTACACACACAAACGCACACGTGCACATGCACGCACAAACGCACACACATTGTGTATCATTGTCCCTCACTTGTCTATATTCCTCCTTATGTCTGAGACCTCCACTCTTCCCCTCAGCATCAAGGCACAGGCGAGATAGAGGCTGTTCTTTGGATCAGCTTTGATGAGTTGGTGCTCGCGAGAGAAGGCATCAGAGAACATCTGGTCCAGTCTGAGTGAAGTGAGCAAGCAAGCAAGTGGGAGAGGGAACAGTACAACAATTGCTGCTACTTGTCAAACACAATGCAACAGAAGTACTGCATAGCGGGAAATATTGGCAGGGACTAGATTTGGCAGTTATCAAAAAATTCAACCAATGTAAAACCCAACAAAAAGCCTTTCAAAGCAAATTCACTAAATTTTGTGCCTGTCAATATTCCCTGCTACACACTATACAAGAACATGTTAACAAAATAGTAGATAGACGTCCTAGAACAGTAGCACAAATATAATGCAACTTGATTAGTGGGACACAATTGTGCTACATATGTTTTCAAAATACATCATATCTGTGTATTTCCATTACCATGGCGACCATGGATACCATGGTAACTATGGATTATTGAGAGGTGTTCAATTTGAAATGGCTACTATGGCAACATGATATACTGCTAGCAACAGAACACACCACCACATGTACGTAGTAGAGTGATGGACATGTGATCAATGGATGCCGGTATGCGTACGTACCTTCTCGGTGGCAGGCTGACATCTTGCATGGCGTAGAGAGGTGTTATGGATGACACAAGGTAGTGCATTGTTGGATAAGGAACCAAGTTCATGGTGATCTCATTCAAGTCCACATTGAGGGAGCCTTCAAATCGAGAGGCACTGCAGGTAGTAGAGTTGGGCCGAATGATGGTCTTACTGCATTGCTAGCCGTACAGCTGTATATGTGCCTCTAGTGAACCTCCTCTCCCCTCCCTCCCTCCTCCTTATCCCCTTCCCCTTTCCCTACCTCCTCCCCTCCCCAGCCCCTACCTGGTAAGGTTGAGGAGGAGATTAGCAGCAATGTTGTTCATGCTGTCAAAGGGCTTTGCCTTTGCCTGGACACAGCCCTTGCTGGATGCAACAGTGCTGTCAGGTTTGGCTACTCCCTGCTTCAGTTTGGTGGGGCATGCTTTGGACACCTTGCTGCAGATGTCAATCAGTGACTGCAGATAAGAGGGTAAGAGAGAGTAAATCAAACAGTTCAGCCCCAAAAAAGAACTACAAGACTGCTGCAACAATTAATTAAAAAGTTTGAAAATGCAAATCCTGTCGACTCCACCAATGAAAGTCTACAAATGGCGATCTGGTTAAGTGAGACTGCAGTGAGCACGCACACATGTGTATGAAGTGAGGGCTTCTCAGCTGGCTCAGGCATCAGAAAGGATTGGTTCTCTAATACCAGCTTCACAACAGGGTTGAAAACCTTGTCGACGTTTCGACCAGATGCTCTGGTCTTCTTCAGGGCGAAAAAGAACTACAAACTACTTCGCCCTGAAGAAGACCAGAGCATCTGGTCGAAACGTCGGCAAGGTTTTCAACCCTGTTGTGAAGCTGGTATTAGAGAACCAACCCTTTCTCACACATGTGTATCTGCAATGCTACACACACACACACACACATGCACACATGCACACACAGGCACACACACACAACAGTCATTGCATAGTCTACCTGGTTTTCAATAGGAAACACACAGTCTGCTCGTCCAGTCAACTGGTGCATGGCAAGGACACTTTGATGAGAAAGAGAAGACACACAGAAGACAGCAAGCAGGTCAATGCCACAAAGAAGCTAGCAGGGCTCATCGCAATTCAAGTTGAACAAGATCATTACCACGTCACAGGACAGTTACAACTACCACACAGAGGGTCCCAGATGCAAGCTCACACACACACACACACACACACACACACACACACACACACACACCTGTTATAGGGTGACGTGATGACGTCATCGTCATCCGAAGGGTAGACTGCTGTCACAAACCTTGGTTAATATAATGGAGAGAGCAAAATCGCAGAAATACAGACACTGTTAGGTCACGATGCAACAGAACAGCTATTGTGAAAATAACAGCGAGTTCAAACAGCTTCAGTGGACTTAAAGTGCCCACTGCAGAGCTTGTCAGACTTCCACAAGTAATTTGTGACCTGTACATTAACAAAGCCTCTTCCAGGACACAGTGCATTCACACTACAATACATTGAAGTGCCCCTACAAGACCCTTACACACACACACACATCACATGTCTGCACACTGACTGTAGATGCACACATTCACCTAGCCATACATAAAGATACTGCACACTCCTTGCACATTCCTGTACACAACTCAAATAGTGACAATGTCCCAAGCTCATTGCATGCATGAGACCACACTAAAACAATGACTTAATGGCTTTATGCTGTTCACAATGAAGCTGGATTGAGCACCTCCTCTTGCACCTCTTGCCTAATGCCACTCTGTCCCTCACCTGTACACCTCGGGGTAGCCGTCCTGGAGCAACTCCAACACCTTTGTGCCTATCCCAGATCCAGTGCCTGCAAAGAACACAACCATAATTATAATAATTATGTGAAATGGCAAACACACACACACACACCATGTGCACTTATACAGCGACCTTTCCGCTGACAGTAACTGACTCTATTTTGATTCAGAACTTGATTAAAACATACCTACAAATTGCAGTGAAACCTGTCTACTTCAAAAGCTGCCACCTGTCTAAAGCAGCCAGTCTCCTCCTAGCCCAACATTAGATGTACAGTGGAACCTGTCTATAGTGGTCACTGTATAATGCAGCCACCTGTCTAAAGCAGCCAGCCTCCCCTGGTCCAAACATTTGATGTACAGTGGAACCTGTCTATAGTGGTCACTGTATAATGCAGCCACCTGTCTAAAGCAGCCAGCCTCCCCTGGTCCAAACATTTGATGTACAGTGGAACCTGTCTATAGTGGTCACTGTATAATACAGCCACCTGTCTAAAGCAGCCAGCCTCCCCTGGCCCCAACATTTGATGTACAGTGGAACCTGTCTATAGTGGTCACTGTATAATACAGCCACCTGTCTAAAGCAGCCAGCCTCCCCTGGTCCAAACATTTGATGTACACTGGAACCTGTCTATAGTGGTCACTGTATAATGCAGCCACCTGTCTAAAGCAGCCAGGTCAGTAGGTCCCACAGGTGACCCAACTACAGAAGTCCCACTGTACACTTCGGAGCGATGTGACTAGCAAGCTATGCTCCTCACAAGATGGCCAACCAAAGGATGATGAGTTAGGCCCTTACCTCCTCCCATAGAGTGGAGAATGAAGAAGGACTGCAAACAGTCACAGTGCTCGGCAGACTTGCGCACTGTTTCCACAATCTGTTCCTTGTACTTATCACCGTACATCTTGTTACCAGTTGCCCTGCATACACAACGGAGCACTGAACACTACTTCACACACCATCAATGTACTGTACATATAGGGGCTAAGTGAAGGTGTGTGTGTCTGAGGGAGTCAGCACACAGACATTGTATGGGTGTGTGATGTACATAAGTATATACTGTATGTGTGCATGTGTGTATGTGTGTGTGTGTGTGTGTGTGTGTGTGTGTGTGTGTGTGTGTGTGTGTGTGTGTGTGTGTGTGTGTGTGTATGCATGATGGAGATAGCTGTGTGTGCTGCACGCACCAATTGTTTCCAGAGCCGGACACATCAGTGATGAGTTGCTGGTGGTCAAAGACCTCCCCAAGGGGACCCCTTAGGAGCTCATTCACAACTCCTTCCTCCATATCCACCAGAACAGCCTAAAGCAGAAGATACAGGAGCAGCCATGCCTCATGTGAACAATCCCAAGAGGGACACACAGTGGTATCAAGATCCATTCCTAGCTGTACAAATGACATACCCCTAATGTGATGGATGATAACTGTTGATCTTAGACAAGAGATGATGTGAATTATGAAGAAAGAAGCACTAACATTACTCACCCTTGCCTTCAAGGAGCTTATCTTGCCCTTCCCTTGCCCAAGAGGAAGGTCACTGCAGCTTCCATGTCTGCCCACAACAAGCACAGAGAGGTGGACAAGGGAAGACAGACAGACAGATCGACACACAGACACATGTACACACACAGTGAACAAAGAGAAGAGACACATTGGAGAGCTGACTGAGGATCACAGACAGACAGATTGACAGGTGGGTGGATAAAATACACACACAGATAGACAAACATACACACAAGCACAACCACAGAACGGCACACCAACACACAGACAAACACAAACAACCACAAACACACAGACAAACAAAATGACACATTTTAACACACAGAAAGGCACACACAACCACAAACACATGAACAGACAGACAGACAGATGGACATATCCCTAAACAGACAAACATGTTGACAGATGGAGGTCCATAGGCTCAACAAACCAATGCACCTTACCACCAAGCTGTCGTTCACTGTCCTTCTCACCTCATGTCCACATTCCTGAAGAAGCAACTAAGGGGCTCATCATACACACCACCCTGATGGGACAAGAAAGTGTAAAGCAACAAACAGTGTTGGCACAACCAGCAAAGGACAGAGTGACTATTGGCAAGCAGGCATTCCCAGTGTGGATGTGTGTGGAACTTTCAGCTAAGAACATCCTGTACAATATATACGTATTGTAGTTCATCAAATGTATTAATACAATACAATCTTTAGTCTCAGTATACATTGTCATCTTGTATATGTACTATTGCTTCACCATCCTTTTACTCACAATGTGTATTATTATAGTCATTTTGTTTTGTTTCAATTGCAATTGCAAAAGCATCAGTTAATACATTAAGCTTCCAATTCTCTCTCCTTACAACTTGGAAGACTGTTCTAACCCAACACTGCCTATAGCGTGCTGCACAATGTGATGAGAGTCTGCATGTATGTATGTATGGTATGCTGTACCTTGTTGTGTTGAGAGTGCTCCTTTAGTGCAAGGTCCCAGAACCGGCATCCAATCTGTAACACAGTTACCAGGTAAACACACACACACACACACACACACACACACACACACACACACACACACACACACACACACACACACACACACACACATACACACACACACACACACATACACACACACACACGCACACACAACACACACACACACACACAGAGAGAGAGAATCAATGATGTGATGTATATACACAAGAATGCATGTAGCTATGTTGCTGGATTCAAGCATAGAACATGTCCAGCGGAACAGCCCAGGCTGCCCAGGCCATGCATACGGCCTGACCATTTAATTAGGCCTGGCCATTCTTTTGTATAGCAAAGATACTTGCTGGCCTGTGCATGTGGCCACCTAAGTAAGATTGTCTTGACGTAGCCTGACCACCTTTAAAGTGCTTCCTCCGGGCCTGCTAAGAAGATCTATGAATTAGGCCATCATTTTGGCATTATACTGGATACTGTATATGTCTGTGGCTATACCAATACCCATTGAACAACTCACTTGATTTCCACATTGTCCCACTTTAGATACAACCATGGTGGATAGAAATAGGGAGATGGAGGGAGAGAGGGAGGAAGAGACTTGTGATAGGGATTGTCCATGGCCATGGACAGAACAATAGGACTGGCAGTGAAGGAACAAGTGCACGGAAAACAAAGTGTAGTGAGAACACAAGACAAACAGTTGGGCACGCCCAAAATCATCCATGGCCGCACCTTGGACGACAATTGATTGTGTCATGTTTGCAGCATCCTCCAGCCAAGCAGCGCGGGCAAATCCCTCACTCTATCCACCGCATAACTCCGTATACTAGTGGGATACTCCTTGACCTCAGGAGGATTGCGTCATCACAGCAGCGGGTCAAGTAGAAGACAGCAGGAAGTAAACATTCGTCCTTATACAGCGTTCTCCAGGTAGAGAATGTTGCCACCAGGCACTGCATCTTGTCTCAGTACCATTTGTCCTTGCTCTCCTGTT
>OZ025889.1:5065869-5070869 GCA_964019415.1 Ianthella basta | reverse complement strand
GGGTTCAAGGGTATCCTCCTTTATGGGAATGAGGCTCAGAAGGCCAAGTACCTCCCGGCAGTGAGTTTGTTCACTGCTTGTACAGTAGTGTCTGTGTGACACACACTGCACTCAACACACACACTGCACTCAACACACACACTGCACTCAACACACACACTGCACTCAACACACACACTGCACTCAACACACACACTGCACTCAACACACACACTGCACTCAACACACACACTCAACACACACACTGCACTCAACACACACACTCAACACACACACTGCACTCAACACACACACTGCATACAGGATGTATTAGCACACCAGCAGGTCCAGCACATTGCTTGGATAGACAGTACTCAGTGTTGTGTTGTATGATATAGTCTGATAATTATTACCGGCTCCGAAGCTGTCTTTGTGCTGTGAGAGTGTCACTGTGCTGTTGTGTGTAGCTGGCGACTGGGGAACAAATGGCCGCGTACTGTCTCACCGAGCCCTCCAGTGGATCAGATGCAAGCGTTAGTGTGGGACACATGCACACACACACACACACACACACACACACACACACACACACACACACACACACACACACACACACACACACACACACACACACACACACACACACACACACACACACACACACACTCACACACAGACATGCTTATTCACTGGCCATATGCCCTGCTCCTCTGCACAGTCCATCAGAACAAGAGCTAAACTAAGTGAGGACGGGAAGCACTATGTCCTCAATGGGAGCAAGCTATGGTGAGAAGGGTGTGCTAAACACCTTCTTCTACCACTAACACTTTATACGTATGAGTGTGGATATGAAACAATTTCAGATGTACTGCATCAGTTGTCACCACGTAGATGATGCTTTTTCTCCTGACCTCTTGCTTTACCATATTCCCTTCCTCCTCTCTCCCATCCCTCCCCTCTCCTCTCCTATCTCTCATACTCCTTTTTCCTCTCTCCTCCTCTCCTACTTCTCTCACCTCTCTCCCTCTCTCCTTCGCTCTCTCTCTGTCTGCAGGATAAGCAATGGTGGCGTAGCAGATGTGTTTACCGTGATGGCGCAGACTCCTGTCACTAACCCAAAGACTGGTGAGACCAAGGACAAGATCTCAGCCTTCATCGTAGAGAGGGCCTTCCCTGGTGTGACCAGGTAGGCAGCTGTGTGTCTGTGTGTATGTGGGGGGGGGGGTATAGTGTGCTGTGGGCTTGGAATGAGCCTTTAAAGTTGTTTGGTGGTGGTGGTGGTGGTGGTGTTTAGGAGTGTGATGTGGTGTGGGTGGAGTAGGTTTTGTCTACATCCTCATACTTTGCTGCCCTGTAGTGGCCCGCCGGAGAAGAAGATGGGCATCAAGGCTTCTAATACAGCTGAGGTGGGTATGCAGTGTTGAACGTGTTATGTGTGTGTGTGCATGTGGGCGTGGGTGTGGGTGTGTAGGTGTGGGTGGGTGTAGTTGTAGGTGTGGGTGGGTGTGGATGTAGGTGTGTGTGTGTGTGCATGTGGGCGTGGGTGTGGGTGTGTAGGTGTGGGTGGGTGTGGATGTAGGTGTGGGTGGGTGTGGGTGTGGGTGCATGTGGAGGGTATGGGTTGTGCATGTGTTCCATGCTAGTTAAAGTGTAGTATGCGTACGGTAAGTGAAGCATGCTGTCCCTCATGTTTCCCAGGTGAATTTTGACAACGTTAAAGTCCCTGTCGAGAACCGCTTGGCAGGTAAGCTCATCAAACAGTAGCCCTGAGCCACTACAGTAAATTAGATCCCAGGGTGGGCTCTTACAGTACAACACCACTCTTACAACATTTTGCAAATGGTTGCTACCACTGACATTCCACTTGCGGCTCAGCTTTGAAATGTGACCTCACCTTTGGCGCAGTAACTGTAATGGTTTAGGTCTCCTGCTTACAGCTCCAGGTGGATCACAGAGGCGAGTCGTGAGTGGAATGGCATCCCCAGCAACCATTTGTGAAAACACTGTAAACAGCGTGTCATTAACTTTGTGTATTGTGTACCCCTGTGTGCTCAGAGGAGGGAGACGGCTTCAAGATTGCAATGAACATCCTAAACAATGGCCGATTTGGCATGGCCGCTGCCCTGGGTGGCACCATGAAGAAGTTGATAGAGAGAGCTGTAAGACTTGATTGCACAATGGGCCTCATTATTCCTTGAACATGGGGCCATTATCTCTGCTTGTCTGTTATTGTCCAGTGAGTGACCACTTTAGCTGGATATAATGGGACTGCTGTAAGATCATATATCGCAGGTGGTTAGCAGGCATGTTGACAGCTAGAGGGAGTGATAAGAGCCTGTGGTTGTGTTCCTCCAGCCATGTGTGAAGGGGTGGGCGTGAGCTGGTGGTCGGTGCATGTGGGTGTCCCTCCTGTCCGTCTTCTTGGTCCTCCCCGGGTCTGACTCAGCAACTGTTGGCCTGGAGGCAGTGCAGCTGCTGTCTGTGGTGGGTGTGTGGTGGGTGGGTGTGGGTGTGTGGGTGTGGGTGTGTGGGTGTGTGTGGGTGTGTATGTGGGTGTGTGTGGGTGTGGGTGTGTGGGTGGGTGTGTGGGTGTGTGGGTGGGTGTGGATGCACTTAGCAAGTTGTATACAGTGTTCTACAAGGTTGTCCTGTGTCTGTCCTGCACTTTAGCAGAGTGTGTCTCCATCTTAAGACATCAGTACTGTTCCAGTGTTCTTGCTGTAATGCATGCTCACTGCGCATGCAACACCATTTAATATCAGGACCTTATGTATGTTGTTTAACCCTATCAGCCAAGGCGTATGTATCTTGCTCCTGTATTTGTGACATGTGCCTTTGGAGTTAAGTGTTAGGCATTATTGCACAACTCCTTGCTTGCACTACTAGATGTGTTTGTGAGACAGTGAAAGCTGTCTAAGACAGCCACCTGTGGGCCATCCCTTACTGGCCTTTATAGAGAGGTGGCTGCTCTGCAGAGGGTAGACTGCAATGCTTTAGAGCTGTTCAGAGGCTGGCTGTTTTAGAGGGGTGGCCGCCTAGGGCAGTGACCATCTTAGACAGGTCCCACTGTAACATATGACAGCTGTGTACTTGGGGTACCTAGCTACTAGCACACTAGTAGCACAGTGCCATTAGAAGGAGCATCTGGCTACTAGTAGCACAGTGCCATTAGAAGGAGCATCTGGCTACTAGTAGCACAGTGCCATTAGAAGGAGCATCTGGCTACTAGTAGCACAGTGCCATTAGAAGGAGCATCTGGCTACTAGTAGCACAGTGCCATTAGAAGGAGCATCTGGCTACTAGTAGCACAGTGCCATTAGAAGGAGCATCTGGCTACTAGTAGCACAGTGCCATTAGAAGGAGCATCTGGCTACTAGTTGCACAGTGCCATTAGAAGTAGCATCTGGCTACTAGTAGCACAGTGCCATTAGAAGTAGCATCTGGCTACTAGTAGCACAGTGCCATTAGAAGTAGCATCTGGCTACTAGTAGCACAGTGCCATTAGAAGTAGCATCTGGCTACTAGTAGCACAGTGCCATTAGAAGTAGCATCTGGCTACTAGTAGCACAGTGCCATTAGAATCAGCTTCTGGCTACTAGTAGCACAGTGCCATTAGAAGTAGCATCTGGCTACTAGTAGCATAGTGCCATTAGAAGTAGCATCTGGCTACTAGTAGCACAGTGCCATTAGAAGTAGCATCTGGCTACTAGTAGCACAGTGCCATTAGAATCAGCTTCTGGCTTCTAGTAGCACAGTGCCATTAGAATCAGCTTCTGGCTTCTAGTAGCACAGTGCCATTAGAATCAGCTTCTGGCTTCTAGTAGCACAGTGCCATTAGAATCAGCTTCTGGCTTCTAGTAGCACAGTGCCATTAGAATCAGCTTCTGGCTTCTAGTAGCACAGTGCCATTAGAATCAGCTTCTGGCTTCTAGTAGCACAGTGCCATTAGAATCAGCTTCTGGCTTCTAGTAGCACAGTGCCATTAGAATCAGCTTCTGGCTTCTAGTAGCACAGTGCCATTAGAATCAGCTTCTGGTTACTACCATGTATACTGGCACAATTCTTGCAGAAATACCTTACCACCTGTAGGTGAAGTGGTGTGTTGGATGATATCTCCTGTACTGTATGACTGTGCTAACCAAATGTGTGTGCTTTGATTTGAGGCCAAGGATCTGCCTTCATTCAAGAATCAAGATGTTTCTATTACAAATACATCTATGTAGGCAACATATGTACGATATATACGTACATATATACCGTTACCAAGGAAACCATGTTCTCTCAGGCCTATAACTCCTAATTGGACATGGTTTCCTTGATACGGTATCCTTAAATATATGTATATTTGATCTTTTCTAGTTTTTGTGTTCGCGTGTGGCACTAAAAACGGGCATTTGATTGGTCGACGCAATGATGTCACCGCAAACATGGCTGCTTTGGCAGTGTACATGTGCCTCGCAGCCAGCCATCTCTTAGACACTCCGCACTCCTCAGTTTGGGTCGCCCAGGTGCAACGTGCACTTGCACAGAAGTTTACTGTTATTATCTGGTACGAAGGAGCTGCTCTGGCCATCAGTACGTGGGTATTTTTGTTTCACTGTTTGGGTGCTTTAGATGTCAGCCTTCTGGGCTGCTGAAAGCCCTCTCTCAATCGCGAAGTAAGCTATTGCGCAGAAAGCTTGCTTGGCTTTGGCACTGCCTTATTGGCTAAGGAAAGACATGACCACGCAGCCTCAGTCTTCTGCCTTGGGAAATATCACCTAATACAGCCTCTTCAAGAGGTCTATATCTATATTACATACCTATAGGCATGGGCAATAGATGTTTGTGCACAATACTACCTTGTTATTGTTATTCCTTCATCAGAGGTACACAGGGGCTATTGTATTCTAGTACAATCAATTCTTTACGCAGTGGACTTTGCAGTGGGGGCTCTATGGCTCACCACATGTTGTTCTAATGGTTCTTTTCTTGTTCCTATGATGTGGTGGGTGTCATCATGAGTGGGATACTTGACTCCC
>OZ025889.1:5045869-5060869 GCA_964019415.1 Ianthella basta | reverse complement strand
TTGGCAGTATCACTGCAGTCTGTCCTTGTCTTTGTTCATTGTACTAACTGCCTCTGCTGCCCTCTGCACGTTGTACCACGCCGCTCCCTCCAGTTCTTATCTTCTGTCTCACTAACACTGGTACACTGAATGTTGCCTCTTGCTCTCTCTCCTCCAGCTTCGAGCAGCTGTGACAAAGTTTGGGGTATCCGTGGAGGGTGTGTTGAGTAAACATGGAACTCAGATTATTCGTGAGTTGTTAAAGGACTGCAGCTAGGTGTATGATGTTATGGGATGCAAGAGCTTGAACTAAGGAGCATATC
The DNA here is from genome assembly GCA_964019415.1 of Ianthella basta. Lineage (NCBI taxonomy): Eukaryota > Metazoa > Porifera > Demospongiae > Verongiida > Ianthellidae > Ianthella > Ianthella basta. The sequence continues at coordinate 5,060,567 of OZ025889.1, read as the reverse complement.
TAATACGTAGTTGTTCGTGGGTGTGTGGAGGTGGGGGTGGGTGGGTGCCCATACTCATGTGTGTTCATCAAAAACCACTGAACGCAGAATATCACATGGAGACTGGACCTACACACGTGTGCCTCGACTCCACCTTCCTTGTCATCGCAACCACAATGCACTGGACATCTTTTTTCATTGTCTTGCGTAGTAGAAGCTACACGGTAGCTCTACATACGCGCAGCCTACTACATTGATTCCACAAACACAACTGTTAAGAGCCCTCAAAGCTTCTGACTTAGGGTTGTGTTGTGTCTTGTTATGTGCGTTGTTGCTACTATGGTAGTACAATTGTACAGTACCTGTCTTAGTGCAGTGCTGTTTGGGTACAAGGCCTGGAAGGATGAGGAAGAACTCATTCTGTTGTTCTTTTGTTGTACTCTGTTCAACCCGTATTGGGGTCAGGTTAAGTCAGGGAAGCTTATTTTAAAGACAAGCTGGTTGTGGGCAGATACGTAGCAATCACCTGATGGCTGGAATTTGACCCCATACAGTACGTACGTACGTAGGCCTTTGTTGGGTTTCGTGCAGACACTGTAGTTAACTGCAATCAGTAGATTGCTTGAATCTCATATGGACGTGTATCTGCTCACGATCAATTTGCCTGTATCAAAATTATCATGGCAATGAGCCTCTAAGACATCATTAATCATATTTTAACTGGGAGAGTCTTTATCCCGTCCTGATCTGAGATGCTGCATACCACCATACCACCTTGCATCCCCTCTAGTGCCATGAGGCAACGTACAACCTGATTCGCCATGTGAATGGGGCAATTGAGCAGATGTAAAGGCTATCCTTCCATCCATCCATATCCATCCAAGGCTATCCATCCATCCTTCCAGGCTTTGTACCCAAACAGTAGTAAGATATGCAATATGTGCTATGGCTGCTAGCCTACAAAATATCAGTTAGTTTTAAGCCATGAGCCTCAACACTTGTACTTCCATGGAATCAGGTCTTGGACTGTGCCTTCTATCCTAGAAGTGATGTGCGCCAAGAAAGCACTTCTGTTTGTGATATCTTGCATACAGAAACAACCATGTGAACACCCTGCACTAATTGCCAATTTGTTGTTTTTGGCCTTTCAGCTTATGTCATGGCACCAGTCTTTCAATACTTTAACAGTGACGCTTTTAATTCAGGATAGCTCTCTAACAAAGACAATGCCTATTGTCCAGACTATGTACATATAGATGTGTACAAAACTACCTCTGAAATACGGACACCTCTCTAATGAGGACAGTGCCTACTGTCACAGCTACATAGAGATGTGTACAAAACTGTACCTCTGAAATAAGGACACCTCTCTAATGAGGACAGTGTCTGCTGTCCCAACTACATAGAGATGTGTACAAAACTACCTCTGAAATACGGACACCTCTCTAATGAGGACAGTGCCTACTGTCCCAGCTACAAAGAGATGTGTACAAAACTACCTCTGAAATAAGGACACCTCTCTAATGAGGACAGTGCCTACTGTCCCAGCTACATAGAGATGTGTACAAAACTACCTCTGAAATAAGGACACCTCTCTAATGAGGACAGTGTCTACTGTCACAGCTACATAGAGATGTGTACAAAACTACCTCTGAAATACGGACACCTCTCTAATGAGGACTATTGTAAAGATGCCTGGCATAAAGAGGTGTTACTGTAGCATGCTCTGCTTGACCGTCCTTTGAGCCGGGCTCAGGTTGCAGGAGCTGAGGAAGCCAGCATGGTAGTGTCTGTATTCTTGTGCATGATTCAGTGCCCCTTTCACTGAGGGTAATGAAATGATAGTCCTCAACGGCTTCTGTGAGGGATAGGATGCTACCTACTGTATGTGATGCATGCATACAGTATCTTCTGCCGTGGCTGTCTGCGTCATTGAATGTTGTGGTGCATTTTAACCATTTGGTCTGTGGGCATTGTTTTGTGGTAAGTGAACATGGGGCACTTTGTGTGGTGCAGACAGAACTAAGAGTGATGGCTAATTACTATTCATTCAATCTGTCTGATCACCTCCCCCCCCCCCCCCATTTGCACACTGACAGATTGCATCACTGTATAGTGTTACATGTTACATGTTAAAGTCCATGCAGGATGAATGTCTTCCTCCTTGGCCAAATGTCTCGCTGCTCTGGGCTTGAATCGCCACCTGTATAAGCCCAGTAGTTTGATGGGTATTTTATACTGTTATACTGTTATAGAGGTAAAGCTTATAGTAGTGATTTATAGAGCTTGCGTTTTGTTCCCATTTTATTAAGAAATAACAACTGGAGAGGGTTGTACTTCCTGACCGGTTGTCATGACAACATGCACAAACATTCTGAGCTCTCTTTTTCAGGAGGGGACCCTGAATGAGGACACCTCTCTAATGAGGACAGTGCCTACTGCCCAAGCTACATAGAGATGTGTACAAAACTACCTCTGAAATAAGGACACCTCTCTAATGAGGACAGTGCCTACTGCCCAAGCTACATGGAGATGTGTACAAAACTACCTCTGAAATAAGGACACCTCTCTAATGAGGACAGTGCCTACTGCCCAAGCTACATGGAGATGTGTACAAAACTACCTCTGAAATAAGGACACCTCTCTAATGAGGACAGTGCCTACTGCCCAAGCTACATGGAGATGTGTACAAAACTACCTCTGAAATAAGGACACCTCTCTAATGAGGACAGTGCCTACTGCCCAAGCTACATGGAGATGTGTACAACTACCTCTGAAATAAGGACACCTCTCTAATGAGGACACTTGGGCTTGTCCCAAGGGTGCCAGAAATAGAGAGGTGTCCCTGTACTAATTATTGGGAAGCAATCAGTGTCGTGGAGACCATGTTCCGTGTTACCTGTTTATGTCCACAGCACTGAAAGTGGATGTGTTTCGATGTCTTGCTTCAGTTCTGTTAGCATCGAAGCATGTCTACATTGCTGGAACAAAGCCGGTGACTTCCTGTAATCAACTTACATGGGATGGTGCCTTCAACCGATGCAGCGAAACCAGGCCAAAGATGGTCACAATACAATGTAGCCACCTCTCTAATACAGCTGGCTTCCCTGGCCCCAAATATGACTAACCTATGTAGCACTGAAACATGCTGTCTACCTTTGTAATGTAGCCACCTCTCTAATACAGCCGATCTCCCTGGTCCCAAATAAGATTAACATAGCACTGAAACAGTGCTGTCTACCTCTGTAATGCAGCCACCTCTGTAAAACTGCCGGCTTCCCTGGCCCCAAATATGACTAACCTATGTAGCACTGAAACATGCTGTCTACCTCTGTAATGCAGCCACCTCTCTAATGCAGCCGGTCTCCCTGGCCCCAAATAAGATTAACCTACATAGCACTGAAACAGTGCAGTCTACCTATGTAATACAGCCACCTCTCTATAAATGGATACATAAAGGCCAGGTATACAGTCTTAGCAACCCCTACGTAGCTTTGCACAACAATGGGGTAGCTGTATACACTTCATGTACAGCATGCATAGCTGAAGTCTCAAACATCACTTCGAATCGGGTAGATCTTAAGAATCTGCACATACCACGCTTAACAGCTTGATCACTTCAATTGTATGACAGTGTTGCACGAGGTATGCAAGTGGCTTTGAAGTTGATAACACAGGGATTCTATTGAGTGTGCACAGAGAAGTGGTGATGGCTGTACTTAAACATTACAGTTATAGGGCTACTGTGAACGAGGCGGCACCTTATCTGATGCTTTGTCTTCTTGCATGTTCTTCGATGAGCATTTCATCAGCTACATCAATGCTCCTGTTATCTACTTCCTGTGGGACATCTAACAGTTGGTGCTGCACCGAAGCTGAAATTCAATCAACTTCATTCCCCTCCTATTGTGTGTGTGTATGGTGTTGCTGTGTGGTGGTTGACAATAGAGCCCAGATGAAAGGTCCTTTGATGTAATTTGATTAAAGTGTTCCTCCCCCCCTCTGTATTTTGGACATATTTGTCTGGCCAGACGCAATCCAACCTGGGGAAGTGTATATGGAGTCACGCATGCACTGCCGGATGTGTCACTGTATCTATTAGCCACATGACTGAGGCGTGAAATATTCTTTTCTTGTTTTCATATGTGTACAGTAATAAGTGAAATAAGTCACTCTTTGGGGGATGTTATGCATGTCCCTCCATGTCCTTGCTCCGAGCCACGTGATATACTTACATACAGTGTTAACACATATAGGTTGTGTACCTCATGGGTGCTGCCTTGAATTCCCTTTATTACCACATCCCACTGTTCTCCTTCTGTGTGTATTAGTGTCTTATTCAACCTGTTTTTCTTGGTTAGTACAGTTGTCCAGTGGTCTGTCCTCCCACCAAATTCCTTGTAAGCCTATCCTACTTGAGGTATGTTCAATGGAGAGGGACACTTGTTGTCTCGTAGTGATGGTGCATCCCTTAATACTCCTACCCAATTCCTGTAACCGATTCCTGTTCAGCCTGGTATTGGTGGCATGTGACGGTCATTGTCTGCCAACAAGTGGAACACCCGCTCTCACTTACCTCCACAATAGCTCTGCTTACCACCACAATCACTCCATTGTACCCTTGTGATGTGACCCAGCCAGTGGCTGTTCCATTGTTGATCAGCGGTGGTGGTCGGGAGACGTGGGACTGTGCCTGCCACACATGTGGGATAAGCACATGGTGGGCATTAGCTCTGTCAGTTCTTCGTTTAACACCACTAAATCCTTTAGCTCAGCAATTTATTTGATTTACTATCATACATGCACAGTATAGGGGATATTGTATGGACTGTGCAGTGCATTGTATATACCATACAGTACATCATATGTAGCATACATGTAGTACATTGTATGTACCATACAGTGGAGCGTACGTATGTACCATACAGTGCAGTGTACATATGTACCATACAGTGCAGTGTACTGTATGTATGTACCATACAGTGCAGTGTACGTATGTACGTACCCTACAGTGCGGTGTATGTACCATACAGTGCAGTGTACATATGTACCATACAGTGCAGTGTACTGTATGTATGTATCATACAGTGCAGTGTACGTATGTACGTACCCTACAGTGCGGTGTATGTACCATACAGTGCAGTGTATGCAGTGTGCAGTGCTTTGTATGTACGTACTTTACAGTTACTTGCTGAGCTTGCAGATTACATTACTCAGGTGAAGGAGCAACCCCTTCAGCTGGCTGTGTGTAAAATCTCTATATTCACCTTCATCTACGGTACAAGAAAGTGACAAATAGAAACAACTGTTTCACTAGTACCAACACACAACCACCACCACTTCCAGCAGCTCCCTTTATAGATTCTGCATCACTTGCTCCATCAACTTGTAGTTGGTGGAGCAAGTTGGGAAGATGTACAGTGACACTTCCCTATTTTGGACCCCGTTGGATATTTTGGGACAGGCCCAAGTCTTCTCAATGTTGTAGAGGTTCGTTGCTCTATTGTTCAATATAGGCGAATAGATCGTGAGCAATGACATAGCAGACTAATCAACAACTGATTGCAGGACGTTTTGACCAAGTACGTCTTCGTCAGCTGCATACATAACAGTTTGTATGCAGCTGTTTAAGGCAGAAATGTTTTTGCTCACAATCTACTTGCCTATACCAAATATCCTCATTAGGGAGGTGTCATATTTCAGAGGTACAGTAGTTTTGTACACATCTCTATGTAGTTGGGACAGTAGGCACTGTCCTCATTAGAGAGGTGTCCGTATTTCAGAGATAGTTTTGTACATATCTCTATGTAGCTGGGACAGTAGGCAGTGTCCTCATTAGAGAGGTGTCCTATATTTCAGAGATAGTTTAGTACACATCTCTATTAGCTGGGACAGTAGGCACTGTCCTCATTAGAGAGGTGTCCTTATTTCAGAGGTAGATTGGTACACATCTCTATGTAGCTGGAACAGTAGGCACTGTCCTCATTAGAGAGGTGTCCGTATTTCAGAGATAGTTTTGTACATATCTCTATGTAGCTGGGACAGTAGGCACTGTCCTCATTAGAGGAGTGTCCTTATTTCAGAGGTAGATTGGTACACATCTTTGTAGCTGGGATAGTAGGCACTGTCCTCATTAGAGAGGTGTCCTTATTTCAGAGGTAGATTGGTACGCATCTCTTTGTAGATGGGATAGTTGGCACTGTCCTCATTAGAGAGGTGTCCGTATTTCAGAGGTAGTTTTGTACACATCTCTATGTAACTGGGACAGTAGGCACTGTCCTCATTAGAGAGGTGTCCGTATTTCAGAGGTAGTTTTGTACACATCTCTATGTAGCTGTGACAGTAGGCACTGTCCTCATTAGAGAGGTGTTCGTATTTCAGAGGTAGTTTTGTACACATCTCTATGTAGCTGTGACAGTAGACACTGTCCTCATTAGAGAGGTGTCCGTATTTCAGAGGTACAGTTTTGTACACATCTCTATGTAGCTGTGACAGTAGACACTGTCCTCATTAGAGAGGTGTCCTTATTTCAGAGGTAGTTTTGTACACATCTCTATGTAGCTGTGACAGCAGGCACTGTCCTCATTAGAGAGGTGTCCTTATTTCAGAGGTAGTTTTGTACACATCTCTATGTAGCTGTGACAGTAGGCACTGTCCTCATTAGAGAGGTGTCCGTATTTCAGAGGTAGTTTTGTACACATCTCTATGTAGCTGTGACAGTAGACACTGTCCTCATTAGAGAGGTGTCCTTATTTCAGAGGTAGTTTTGTACACATCTCTATGTAGCTGTGACAGCAGGCACTGTCCTCATTAGAGAGGTGTCCTTATTTCAGAGGTAGTTTTGTACACATCTCTATGTAGCTGTGACAGTAGGCACTGTCCTCATTAGAGAGGTGTCCGTATTTCAGAGGTAGTTTTGTACACATCTCTATGTAGCTGTGACAGTAGACACTGTCCTCATTAGAGAGGTGTCCTTATTTCAGAGGTAGTTTTGTACACATCTCTATGTAGCTGTGACAGTAGACACTGTCCTCATTAGAGAGGTGTCCTTATTTCAGAGGTAGTTTTGTACACATCTCTATGTAGCTGGGACAGTAGGCACTGTCCTCATTAGAGGGGTGTCCTGAACCCAGGATGTCCTTTGTAGGGAGGTGCCACTGTAGAGCTTCAACTAACCATCTGTGGAGATGTGTGGCCAGTACACACATTATTGCCTCCTTTGTGAGGATTGGCCTACAATCATCTGTGTAGGTACCTCCTGTGCCTCCACTGAGCCACTAACTGCAAACCAAATCACACTGTCTGGCTATTTCGTTCCAGTCCATCTCTTCTCTGAAGTCAGCATTGCAATGACTGTTTAGGGAAGGCTGTTTATTGAAATAATGAGCTAATGACTTGCAACTGTCTGTGTTGCCATGGAGACAGCCATACAGGGAGAAAGATGGCTTCTTTGTGTAACTGATAGCTGCATACTGCACTTTGATTGGTCCACCCCCATAACTTCATTCAAACGCACACGCACATGACTGAAATATTCATCAGTGTCCAGTCAGGATTAGTGGGTGAAGCCTTTCAGAGCCTCCCACTGGGTGCAATTAGGGGTCAGATGAAATTGGCGGCATTCCTGTGTCGCCACTCCCAAAATTGATTAATTATGGTGTAATTATTGTGGTTGTTATTAAAATGCTTGCCTAATCAAGCCTTTATGCAGAATTCCATCTTCCTTTATAAAGATGTGATCAGTGACCCTAATGAGGGGTTGCTAGGCATTGCTAGGGCACACCTGTAGAAGAAGCCATCTTGTTTAGCTCAGCATTAAGGCCGCCAAAGGATGATGTAATCCATTGTCACATGCCATCTGTCATAGTTCATCTTTCACTGTCTGACAATTGTCATGTCCTGTGAGATACTACAGCATGATATATTACGTTGTCACATGTCATGTCACCTGTCCGTCACTGCATGACGATTTGTCATATAGATGATGTCGGAGATATTTGTGAACAGATTTGCAAGCAAAGTGTGCTTGTTTTGATTACAGGGTGTGTACCAAGTAATTGGTCAATTGGTGAATCACATTAGACAGTGTTCTGTGAGTTAACCAGGTGATTCAATTGGGTTACCCGTGTTAGCAGATCTCTCAGCTGGTGTACATAGTTTCTTCAAGGTCGCTGGCACAATGCCTTTCGGTTATGTAAGTGTCCTGTCTTTGCACTTCAAAGTCAAAGTTATTCTCTGTCTGTTGTGGGTTATTGGGAGTCTTTGAGTTCAAGGGACTGTTTGACCAGAGCTCCCAACTAGATAACTTAAGGAAGATACCGGTGTGTTCTATTGTTAAGATATGTATTAGATTGGCGTCAGTTGGAAGAGCAACAATTGGAGTACTGTGTGTGTGTGTGTGTGTGTGTGTGTGTGTGTGTGTGTGTGTGTGTGTGTGTGTGTGTGTGTGTGTGTGTGTGTGTGTGTGTGTGTGTGTGTGTCTGTGTGTGTGTGTGTGTGTGTGTGTGTGTGTGTGTGTGTGTGTGTGTGTGTGTGTGTGTGTGTGTGTGTGTGTGTGTGTGTGTGCGTGTGCATGTGCATGTGTGTGTGTGCACATGTGTGTGCACATGTGTGTGTGTGTGTGTGTGTGTGTGCACATGTGTGTATGAGTGTGTACATGTGTGTGCACGAATGCATGTGTATGTCTGTTTGTCCGTGTGTGGCTAGAGTCTGTGTGTGTACAAGTCTGTGGCATGTGTGGGCCTTACATGACAGTGACCAATCCTATCCAGTATGCCGTATCCATGGCACCTCCATTGATTAAGTTTCAAACAGCCACGGCATGCTCCACTATGTGGGTTAACCCGGCATGTGTGCAAGTAAACCAGGAGCTACGTACACTCTATTCACAGCTTCTGTGAACCTCTGGATGATGGTACGGAGCGGCATGTGCACAAAGCTTTCATTGTCCCCTTTGAAGGAGGTTTGAATGGCTTCAAATGAGCCAAGTCACGACCTGCTGTGCTGGTACCATGCTGCCCGATCGGCATGTCCATTGAGTGTCTTAGTAGGAACGTACTTGGCTGTTTAGTGTTGACATACAGTAGAGGAAGCAATGGAACAGAGAGACTGTTTTGGCTGCATTCAGTAGCTGTGCTGTGCATCAGCTATTACGTAGTCTTCAGGCAGTAAAGGAATGTGGTGCAGAAGCATCCTTTGTCCTCCATTGACTTTCCACCTAGGTGGTCAGTGCTCAAAGGCTATCAGACATTGTTACACCTCTGTGACATAATGGTCATACAATGATTGCATTGATGGCGTATGTGAGAGTGATGTAATTCGTGCTAGCTCTTGTCACTGGCCACAGTAGCCTTTGTTTGTAAACACTTCCTGTAATCATTAATGTGTAAATGTATCTCTTGGTGATGAGCTTTCTTATCCATCATCACCCCACTACCTCCCTCCTTCCATTCACAATCCTGTCTCCTCTGCCATGACTAGTCCTCCCCTCCACTGCTCCCTCCCTCCCCTCAATTGCCCCCTCCTTCTCCTCAACTGCCCCCTCCTTCCCTCAACTGCCCCCTCCCTCCCCTCAACTGCCCTCTCCTTCCCCTCAACCCCCTCAACTGCATTCTCTCTCCCTTCAACTCTGTCAGATCCCCACTCTCCTCCCATCAACTGCTCTCTCAATGCCCTCAACTGCCCCCTCCCTTCCCTCAACTGCCCCTCCCTCTCCTCAGCTGCCCCCTCCCTTCCCTCAACTGCCCCCTCCCTCTCCTCAGCTGTCCCCTCCCTTCCCTCAACTGCCCCCTCCTTCCCTCAACTGCCCCTCCCTCTCCTCAGCTGCCCCCTCCCTTCCCTCAGCTGCCCCCTCCCTTCCCTCAACTGCCCCTCCCTCTCCTCAACTGCCCCCTCCCTTCCCTCAACTGCCCCTCCCTCTCCTCAGCTGCCCCCTCCCTCTCCTCAGCTGCCCCTCCCTCTCCTCAGCTGCCCCTCCCTCTCCTCAGCTGCCCCCTCCCTTCCCTCAACTGCCCCTCCCTCTCCTCAGCTGCCCCCTCCCTTCCCTCAACTGCCCCTCCCTCTCCTCAGCTGCCCCCTCCCTTCCCTCAACTGTCCCTCCCTCTCCTCAGCTGCCCCCTCCCTCTCCTCAACTGCCCCTCTCTCTCCTCAGCTGCCCCCTTCCTTCCCTCAACTGCCCCTCCCTCTCCTCAACTGCCCCCTCCCTTCCCTCAACTGCCCCTCCCTCTCCTCAGCTGCCCCCTCCCTCTCCTCAACTGCCCCTCCCTCTCCTCAGCTGCCCCCTCCCTTCCCTCAACTGCCCCTCCCTCTCCTCAGCTGCCCCCTCCCTTCCCTCAACTGCCCCTCCCTCTCCTCAGCTGCCCCCTCCCTTCCCTCAACTGCCCCTCCCTCTCCTCAGCTGCCCCCTCCCTTCCCTCAACTGCCCTCTCCCTCCCCACAACTCTGTTAAATGCCCCCTCTTCCCCCAACCACAGTACCCTAGCTTTCCCATCAATTGCCATCTCCCTCCACTCAACTGCCCTTTCCCTCTCCTCCACTTCCTCCTTCCTACCTTCTCCTCAACATCCTCCAATGCTACGTATGTCCCTCCCCTTCCTTCTTCAGATGAGCAATTTCTGTTGAAGAGGCTTGCTGATGCAGCAGTGGACATCTATGCAATGGCAGTGGTCCTCTCAAGGTGTGTGTGTGTGTGCATCATTTGAATGTGTTTCTACGGAAACAGACAGTTTGAGTACACATACGTATGTGGATATGTATACAGTACTTTTTGGTTTGGTTGTCCCGACCAGATGGTTGCAATTGATTATCGATTATCAATTATCAACCTAGTGACGTTATTATTACGTGACAATTAGTATACCCAATTCTGTGGCGGACGGTGTGCAGGAGATTCAGGATATGTGGCGTAGGCGGGTGACTTGAATGACCTACTGGTCGTAACCGGACAGTTTTCCCAGTGGTCTGGAACACAGGTTACAGAATATCGTTGCACATGATCAGTACGAGTCTGTTTAACACCCGCGCTGTCTGTTCACTTATCGTGGAGGCGTTTTCCTCTTGATGCAGAAATGTCCCCACTATTCTCTTAGCCTTTAATCGTCCGAATACCCTTTATTCCGGTCTCCCTTGTTCCAAACGCCGCTGCTTCAACTAGACTTGTAGCTGCCAGAATGACTTCACCAGGTCGATAAACGATGACCGATAACTGATTGCATGTATCCGGTCGGGACAACCGACCCAAAAAGTATTGTGTAGTTGATTTTTACAATTCGCAACTTCATCGAAACCATGGGTGCCCGTTACCTAGGATACAGAAACATACAGCACTTGAACTACGTACATATCCTATGGTAGTTGTCTGTTTCCTGGGTAACAATTGCCCCAGTGTGGAAACGCGACTGTAAGAGTGTGTGAAGCTACCTCACAAACTGTACATATATGCAGTGGTACCCCCTTGTAAAACAGACTCTGAATTCAGGACACCTCTCTAATGAGGACAGTGCCTACTGTCCCAGCTACATAGAGATGTGTACTAAACTACCTCTGAAATATGGACACCCCTCTAATGAGGACAGTACCTACTGTCCCAGCTACATAGAGATGTGTACAAAACTACCTCTGAAATACGGACACCTCTCTAATGAGGACAGTGCCTACTGCCTCAGCTACACAGAGATGTGTATTAAACTATCTCTGAAATACGGACACCTCTCTAATGAGGACAGTGCCTACTGCCCCAGCTACACAGAGATGTGTACTAAACTATCTCTGAAATACGGACACCTCTCTAATGAGGACAGTGCCTACTGTCCCAGCTACACAGAGATGTGTACAAAACTATCTCTAAAATACGGACACCTCTCTAATGAGGACAGTGCCTACTGCCCCAGCTACACAGAGATGTGTACTAAACTATCTCTGAAATACGGACACCTCTCTAATGAGGACAGTGCCTACTGTCCCAGCTACATAGAGATGTGTACAAAACTACCTCTGAAATACGGACACCTCTCTAATGAGGACAGTGCCTACTGCCCCAGCTACATAGAGATGTGTACAAAACTACCTCTGAAATACAGACACCTCTCTAATGAGGACACTTGGGCTTGTCCCAATCTGTCCCAAAGGTGTCTGGAATAGGTAGATGTCACTGTAGTGCTGTGTAGTCTGCACTGTGTTAGAGAGAACTATTGAGAGAGAAGGAAGTGCCAGAAGGGTAAGGGAGAGACAGTGTGTGCGTGTGTGTGTGCCTTAACGAGAAGTGATTGCCTCCCACACGTCCCACATGTCTTGTTGACTACCAGGTCACGCATGCCTGAAATGGGCAGCTGGTATTGTGAGGACGTGTGGCACCATGTAGGAGGCTGTTTGTGGATACAGTGTTCATTGTCATTGTGGCATTCTCACATTACAGACGACATGAAGTGGTAATTGATTTTCAGTTCTGTTTGCGGTGATCTGAAGTTCTGTAAGGGGTAACATGATCACCTTCGATAGCTGTTTGTATGCATAAGTACACACATGTGAAGTGAGTGTGTAAGCGTTAAATAACATGTATTGCCTCTCTGGCAGAATTCTCGGATTCAATTAGGAACTCCTTACAATAGTGGCTCTTTTATTCGTTAGACTACATTTTTATCCCTTGTAAAGGAGACACCTCTCTAATGAGGACAGTTCCTACTGTTTCAGCTACTGTGTGTGCGTACATAGATATTAATACAAATTAACTACCTCTCTAATCAGGACACTGGGGTCAGTACAGAAGTGTCCAGAATAGAGGTATCGTTGTGACATTATGAGAAGTAGTAGCTGGTCAGAAAGCTTGCCACCAACTGGTCCCTATTGATTGTATCCAGGAGAGGAGAATGGGTGTCTAAATGGGCTCCAAACTGTTAGGAGTTTTATTTCTCGAATTCCATCCCATTAATGAATTTTGAAGTAAAGGCCTACAATTGAATGAATAGGTATAGTAATAGGTGATTTGTGTTGAACAGAGTAAGAGCCCAGGGCTCTTATACTAAGCATTAAAGAGCACTATACTGTACAGTACCCCACCAACAAGAAGTGGTCTTAGTTGTAGCTTCCCTGTGTTAAGAGCCCAATGCTCTTTAGTGCAGCAACCTTTCATGTGTGTATGCGCAATCAGAATCCATAGATGTGTCCCAACTGCTAGGCTCCTCAGATTTCAAACACGTTTTACATTTCCTCACACCTTTGACAGTCATTGTTGAACAGGTGTCCTTGGATGTTTGACTTGTGTGTTATAGGGCTTCAAAGGCTGTACAAGAAGGTCTCTCCAGTGCCGAATACGAAGTGATGCTAACAAAAGTCATCTGTCAAGAGGCATTCCTTCGAGCGAAAGGCAACTTGACAGGACTGACAGACGGTCCCAGCCTGGAGAGGGACGCAAGTCTCAAGACAGTGGCTCAGCAGCTGTGCTCCAATGGAAGCATCATTCAAGTCCATCCATTGAGCTACTAATCCATTAACACTAACACTACCTGGCAACACACTTTCTATCTCATAAATAAGGCTACTTTTAGATACACATTGTACTCATCTACAATAGCATGTAACATACGTACATATGTACAGTATTAATTACCATGCATAAGTTTCAATATAATCTCCCCAATGTGCTATAGCAGACGTACACTCCCTTTGGCTGGGCCCTCCTGCTTTGGTTCATGCATGCAATATTACATGCACTGGCTAGGCATAATTATATATACAAAGTTGTATAATACAGTCATATTATATTATGCAAGCCATGGCCATGTACATCCTATCACAGATGCAATTATAAGGTGGAGTGTGTAATCGAGAGTAGTCCGGCCAGCTTTAGAGCCAGGGGCAGGAAGGAAAACTGTTTTTCCTTCCATCCCCCCAGCGCTTCGGTGCTTTCACCGTACATGGGTCCAAAGCTGGCTGGATTAGTGTGAGAGCTACTGGAGCTGCTTATATATTTTCTTGATCAGGAGCTACTGGAGGTGTTCATTTTCTTGAGCAAAAGACAGGCACATACACCCATATACAGATGCATGCCATTTCTAGAGATTTATACAGAGCAGTTTAATATGGCAATGTTACACATTTGTACATACATGCAACTGCGGTGGAATCATGCATTAATGCAGGTCACTTCAAGACTACAGGCAATCATATATCTTTTAATTCTTAGTACATGTATAGACATCCATTGCACGCGGGGGCAGCTTGACCTGTGAAATCAGACCACCTGCAGTGTTAGCTAAGACCACTGCAGGAGCACATCACATGTGCCCATACTATACATGAACACAGGAACATTAGTTTCTCTGGTTTCCAGTATCATAAATTTAAATAAATTTCATTAAAATACAATACCCTACTGCTATATTAATTTTTAGCCGCCTACATAATTAAAACGCTAGGATAATAAGTATGTAATTGAGTAAATGGAATACGCTAATTGCTAATATATTGCCATTCTATAATAAGATCTCTAGAGTTGATACTATTATGGTGGAAGTCTTCACTGTTTCTTCTTCTTCTCATCATCGCGCTTCCCTGCATTCCAGTACACGACAAACTGGAGCATGATGATAGCATTGAGGGTGAGGCCCACGAGGAAACTGATCAGCATAAGCATGTCGTTGGTCTCCTGAATGGTGGTGAACACCCTGGCAAAAGAGCCACCGAGCAGCATGAAGGCTGAAATAAATGAGAGCTGACCAGTTGA
>OZ025889.1:4988369-5033369 GCA_964019415.1 Ianthella basta | reverse complement strand
TGGTTGAGCGGAGCTTCGTTAGGACTTTTGGGAGGGTCGACTCCAGGCGAGCTGCTAACTCGACTTGACAACGGGGATGTGCTTCCTTCGGACGGAATCACGTCCGATCGACATTCCGAGACTGAGGAAAGTGGACTTGCCGAAGACGTAGAAACCATTGGAGGACGGACAGACTGGGGTAGATTCGCGTGGATTTGCACCTGGCAGTCAACCTGTCCGACTTGCGACACGCCGTTATGGCCGTTAGCTAGGGCGGTGTGCTGTTGTTGCTGTTGCTGCTGCTGCTGCATCGCGCCTGGAAGGTAGAAACTAACGCTTGGTGGCAGGATGCACGCCGGAACAGCCTGGTGCAGCGGGGAGGACAGAGTTGGTACTTCTCCCGACATCGCAGAGCTCGTGTCGCCAGAGAGCTTGCTCAGCGAATACGGAGGAGAAAGGTCCTTGCGGAGTGGTGTTTTGGGCTTGCGTCTGGGGCGATACTTGTAGTCTGGATGGTCTTTCATGTGTTGGTTTCGTATCTTCTTCGCTTCCTCGATAAAAGGCAACTTGTCCAGGTCTGGAAGGGCCTTCCATTCAGCTCCAAGACGCCTGCTAATCTCGGAGTTGTGCAGTCGCGGGTTCTCCTGCGCAAGTTTTCTCCTCTTTTCACGAGACCATACCATGAAAGCGTTCATTGGGCGCTTCACATGCTCGGGCGAACGAGACATAGTCATTGTCCTGCTCTGCACGGTAGCCGGCTAGTTGAAATCTACTGTATGACTGTGTAGGCACTGCAAAACGTCTCCCGTCATCGCTGGCAACGGCGCTTTTATATGGTGCCGACGGGCGCCACAGTGCACGTGTATTCATATATATAATTGATTTACATAATGCATTGTACAGTGTTTGATCACGTCGCTACACACTCGGTAATGTTGACAGTGGCGGATCTGGAGAGGGATCCAGGGTTCAAAGGAACCCCCTTTGCTAGTCTCATGTAGAATTTTGGGCAGTTTTTAGACTAGAAAGAGGTGTGGTGGTCATATATCAGGGGCAGTGTATGTGCACCAAACTACTTTAGAACCACCCTTTCGAAAATCCTAGATCCGCCACTGGTTGATGCATGTATATACATAGATCCTAAGATGTCTATGGTTGTGATTAAGTCATTAGCACATTTTCTATGCTGTCATAACTATTCTGCACTTCTACTAGTCTTGATCTTCTCATACCAGAGTCATTGGACTCTCTAGAAATCATTTGCAGCCACTGGTTCAGATTAAAGCACAGGCTGGCTATGTACTAGAGATGAATCATTGCATATGTCACACTCCATGGCCACGCTCAGCAGTGCATGCAACTGGTAACTGTAGGTGTGTAGCTAAGCATGAAACCATGTACTATTCAACTATAGCTAGTTAGTAGATTGTTCCCATAGGAGGTTTATACATTACATAAACACTTGCATTCTTTGCATTATAGTTGCAGCTGATAGAATGAGACTTTAAGAGTGGAATCTGTCTAGTATAGTGTGTATGGTCACTGTGAATTCAGAAAATGCAAGTAACCTCCAGCATCCAAACATGATATATAATGATTCGGTAGAGGCTCAGAGGTGTTATATAACCCCACAAAGCAACTACTTGCTACCGGTCAGGAGTGGGAAGTCCTGTCAATGACTGGTTTAGACAAGTCCACGCCACTGAATAGCTGTTGTTGTCCCCAACACAATACGTATGCATGCTTTACACATAACAAGCATGTACAGATATGCATACCATTATGAATTATTCAATGAGTTCCAAGTGAATTGCAATTCTTGTCACAACAGATGTAGATTTCCAATGAATATGATTATAGTTCTGGCCATTCTTCATCATGCATGGATTATACCAGCTTTGCTGTCTGTATAGACGTACACGATCTGGCTCCTAGCCAACAATGGGCTGCATAAGTCCTCATTATGGCACAAGGCCGGGTGGCCATGGACCTAGTGGCTAGTAGCAACTAGCTGTAGCTGCACCATATATTCACTTACAGTAGGCTCCCTTTTCATAATACCAGTGGCTTATTAATTTCGAGCCCTATAATAAAAGTTATGTAAGGAGAGAACTACTGAGGTAGCTCTCCAACTATACAAATTTAAGATAGTCCAATCTACTGCATGCATACGGCCCCATAATATATATTATGTAGCTACATAAGAGAAACAACATAATACTGTAACTGCAGCTATATAATTATAAAGGCACTCTAGGTTAGCTACATCAGCCCTTAGGCTAATTCAGTAGAGACTTCATTGTATCACTTATGGCAGTATGTTGCTGCCTTGCTATACTAGTGTATCCTTGTACACACACGCGTGTGCATGCATTTTGAGTGCAGTAAAGTATGCACTAAACCCGTACTACACAATAAGGGAGCTACTTGTGCACAGGTTAATTGCAATAGATATCACGTTCATGCAATTACATGCACTTGAATTCAGAAATGGGAACTTTCACTTGCACTTGACACACATGCAGTGAAGAACAAGAATCCACTTGCATAACTATTTGATTTCAAATGTATGCTGTTCTACGACAGCAAGTGCACTGTGTGTGGGATATATTACCAAATGATACGATACATGTATGCATAAATCCAATGGAATGTTCCTTACATGTGACAACAGTATGAGGATGGGTATAAGTGAGAGGTAATGAAAAATTAAAGGGTTCCTACACAGTTATTTCTTAATTTCAAAACTTAACCTAGGTCTTACTTTACCCTTCCGGTTCAGGATCATCTCTTGCTGCTCTTTCTTGGCTTTTGCTTTCTCCCTGTCAAAGGCATTCTTTTCTAATTGAAGCTTCTGTCGGTCTTCCAACAGAGTCAGACGCTCCTGTTCCTGTACGGTTATGCAGGGCAAGAGAGGGAGGTGGGAAGAAAGGGAAGGATGGGATGTAGGGAGGGAAGAATAGGGAGGAAAGGAAGGGAAGGAAGTAAGGAAGGGAGAGGAGAGGAAAGGAGGAGGGAGGGAGGGAGGGGAAGAATTGAGGGAGAAAGGGAAGGAGGAAAGGCAGGTTGGGAGGAAAGGAAAGGAGATGAGTAGGGGATAGAATGAGGTAGGGAAGGGAAGGGGGGGGAACGGAAGGGGAGGTGGGAGGGAGAGAGGGGAGGAACATGTGGGGAAAGGATACATAATGAGCATCAGCAGAAAACACTTAGAACAACACACACAGCACTGTATATCGATCAGAGTCTGCAGCAATACATCAGTGCATATGCCCGTGCATCGAATCATTCATGCAACAGTTGAAGTCATGAATGCCCACTATTGAAGATGTCTTGCATGAGCACATGAAGTGCACATCAAAGTGAAGCTGGGAAGTACTGCGAGGAGAAACCATTGACAGGCTCACAGTAGTCCCATGGCTTTGTAAACTGGCGTCATTTGCTGCCATCATGTACCCCATACATGAATGATGACAAATTAGAGTGACATCATAGCTGTGATTTCGTTAAGCACAAAGGCCTATTCAGGACTTCTTCTATATACGCTCTCTCTCTCGCCTACGAGTTACAGCCTACGCCATCACACGCATTCAGCAAACACAAAACAACAGTGTTGTAAAGAAATGTGATTTTGCTGCCACCGTGTAACAATCCAGGGTATTGAACCCCTCAGTAAGGTGCTGTGAATGAGCTATTCAGCCAACTACCGGTGTGAACACTACCACCACCCACTTCACCATTTAGCACGGCACCATCATTCCATGACAAAACTGGCACTGAAAGACCACTTGTAGTAATTCACACATGATCTAAAGCCTCTATGAACAGAGCATCAATATTGGATCAAGCGAAATGTGTTAGTACAAAAGTTGGCAGCTGCCAAGCAGTACTCATACATCGATTAGCACCACCATAAGGCTTCAACGCTGCATGCTCCTTAGAGGGTAATTAGAAGATTTGATGTGTGTGGGTGGTCAGGCCAAGGTGTGGTTGAAGAGTTTAGTGCAAGGTACAGCTATGGGTGTACACCACAAAAACTCAACACCCGCCCCCACCGCAGCTGCACCTGATTGATAACTTTACATGGCTGCCAATTTAGAAGCAGACCCAAGGGTTCTCTGATGAAGTCAGCCATATCAACCCAACACAATAGGGCAAGGAAGTGCAAGAGAATTTCCATTCTTTGTGCCAGGCAAGGTCGTGCCTTGATCCAATTTCAAGGGTCTTTCCTTGCAAGGGCGACTCCTGGGCAGCCTCAAAGTGAATATCAATTCATCCTGCTACAACACTGAATCACTGAATCACAAAGGAGACGTTACCAGTGAATATGGTAACAATGTCACAACAAGTATCTATTACCTGTTTCAGCTACTGATACACAAGTAGCTATTGTAGTGAAGCTTCGGCAATTTGCTGCTGCAAAGAGAAGGACATGTATCCAGTGTTGGTTACATGTTTAGCATCAATTTGTATTGGATGACAATTTATGGTTACCAGAAGTGGTGCCGCGTTTCATGGACCTGATTGTGACTTGGTCATATCAACAAAGGGATGTCACACCTGATCAATAGTGGTCATGTATGGTGTTCGGTCTTTGATCCGATTACATCACTCATAAAAGATGGGTGGGACTACAGCAATACATACAAAACAGGAGTGCTGCCGCCGGATAAAAATAGAGGTGAGGTCCATAAATTGCAATAAAAATTAGTGGTGAAGATGGTACAAAGCAGTGATGAGGTCCATATCAAGAGGGGTTCAGCCTATTTAAGAAGGCAATGTATATAGAGTGGCTCACATAGCAAGGTCCCCTAAACAGGCACAGCACCCGTACTCTTGTACTTGTACTTACATATATGGGAACAATGAAGCCAATAGAGCTATGTAATATAACATAACAGACACAGAATAACCTGACGTAACATATAGCACACCACAATGCTCTTCCTATGGATAACTGCATAACAACAAAAAGGAAGCCTTCAAATGCAGTTAACCAGTGAAAGTCAATGTATTAGCAGCGTACATAACCCAATACATTAGGCATATGACTCCTTCTATTATGTAACAAAACCACAGTGACATAAATTGTAATTGGCTGATAAATGTGGTTAGTGTGGATGAAAGTGTAAAGAAGTTTGACAGCTGTCACTACCTCGTGCACCCAGTTGAGGGACAGCGCCAACACTACCGTGCTAGGTTCCATTAATACATGTACAACAGGCAACATTCTGTACTAATTGTTGACAGTGCGACAGGACATGCAGTTCCTCACGATTCACTGTGTAAGGGCAGATACAAGAGAGTCCCACGCAGCTAGGAGCCTTACAAGTGTGAGAACCACAGTGAACAAGATCACTACAGTAGGACAGAGTGCACACTTCTTAGTTATCAAGTGGACACTGAAGTAATTATGCGCATACATGGACTTCTATAGCTCCCTTTGTCGAGCAAAGCTGCTCCTCCTAGCAATGCATGGCAACTGGGCCAAGTTGATGGGAAGTCACTTGTAGTGAACTAATTGTTAGCCCTTTGTATCAGATGGTGTCATCATAACTGATCGCACTCGTACATCACCACAGCCCATTATCTGATGACCAGGCTCAATGGATCACTGACAGGGCAAATGGCCATCAAGTTCAGAGGTTGTGCCGGGTACAAAGCGGAACAAGTGCTAAAGGCTCTATACAATGCCATTCAAATCACATACATACTTACATACAAGGTACAGTGGAACACAGCCACCTGTGGGCCAGATATAATTGGTCTTCATAGAAAGGTGACTGCATTACAGGGATAGACTGTAATGCTTTAGTGCTATGTTAGAGGTACTTGGGGCCAGGGAGGCTGGCTGTTTTAGAGAGGTGGCTGCATTACAGAGGCAGACTGCAATGGTTTAGTGTTCAGAGGCAGACTGCAATGGTTTAGTGTTCAGAGGCAGACTGCAATGGTTTAGTGTTATGTTAGTGCTATTTGGGGCCAGGGAGGCTGGCTGCCCTATACAGTGACCATCTTAGACAGGTTCCACTGTATACTGCAAAATTGCTGACTCCACCACTCAATCACACTCAATGCAAATACTCCCATCCCATGACATCTTGCAACTGTCATTATAAATTGCCTTGCTATGAGCTGTAAGGTCATTTGTCAACACCAATTTAAAAACACTCAATAGCCTTTGTGTTAGTGGTCTGTTCTGCGGCACTATAGAGTTACTCGAAGAGAGCGATTGCGGCTTAAGAGAGAACCTTTGAAGCTTCAACTCATTACTACTTCAGTTACAATACTACATTCGGCTGGAGTGTCCTTTCGCAGTGACTCACTAAGACACTTTACACAACATCCTCTGTAGTAGATACGTAGCTGTGGGTGATGTGACCACAAAACGACTACTACCCATTCTCACAGGCTGGCAGCGAAGCAGAAACACCTACCACCTAAAGTAGAAGCATTTGATATCTGATACTTAGACCTCGCCCTACGTAAGTATGCAACTGAAACTACATGGGTAAGTTTCTGTGACTATAAAAGGAGGAAGACTATTGGCATCCAAGACAAACACACATGGACTCAAAGAATTTGTTTGGAACATATCAGACATGACATTGATTGTTTTCCAATTAGGGCACCATGGGATAGGCACTGCAAAAGATCAAAGCAAGCTGTTTCCTGGTAACACATGTAGGACTGCTGCTGGTCTTTGTTCACCATGCCAACACCATGTGTGTGTGTCACTTTAGCATGGCTGCACCAGTTGCCTGCTGCCTTAAAAGGGTGCATAGTGTTGTACGTACGTGCTCGTGTGTGGCTCTTGATGAGGCTAGCTACACAACCACCGAAGGCCATACCAATGCTAGGAGGACGCAGGTATGGTAGTATTGGGTTACTTCAGAAGAGTAGCATGCTACGCATGTACATCAGTTGAGTGTGCATACGCATGTGTGCCTTGTGTGTACACGCGCATGTGTGTGTGCCGTGCATACATGTGTGTGAGTGTGTTGTGTGTGGTGTGTGTGTGTGTGTGTGTGTGTGTGTGTGTGTGTGTGTGTGTGTGTGTGTGTGTGTGTGTGTGTGTCTTAGAAGTACATTGTCAATCAACAGTCTCTTGTTTAAGTGCCTTGTATGGTCTATGCAGCATATTCACCACTTTGTGTGTGCATGCGCGCATGCATACATCTCTAGGAGAGCACAGTGAAGGTGGAAGTGGGTGGCTATAGAACTAACCAAGCCTTCCTTAGCGTCTCTGATCTTCTGCTCACTCTCTTCAATTGTTGTTTGCAGAGTAGCCCTCTCCTTCTGCAGCTCTTCCTACAGAAACAAACAGGGCACAGTCACTACCTCCTCTACACGAGCAAGAGACCAATTCTACCACACCACAAATTCACACAAGAACACACACTGTAAAAGGTAAGCCATCAGCAAACACCACTGAATAATCTAGTCAACGAAGATGGACTTACAACTGTTTGGAGGTTACAGTGTGCTCACACATAACATGATTGTACGTACGTCCGGAAGTCTGTAACTTACAAGCATCCTCAACACATTAACAGTACTGATCTGTACTGTTTTATACTGTAGGTATGCACAGTTCCTGCATATTGGGATGACTGCAAGCCGCCAAGAGTGAACAAAGAACTCCGTTAGCTGCGCAACCACTCACATGCAGCACAAGTCCCTCAGACTCCCCACACATCACAACGCACTTCTTACAGCATACACGACAGAATGGCACGCAAATGAGATTCCATTACATTGTATCTATATAGAAGCCGTTGATGATGTCACACAAATCAGCCTCATGCATGACTATTAATGGTATTCATAACTTGCATTACTGCATGTTACATCAGCCTATACAGATTCAAGAGTGGGCTAAGTGAAATCTTTACAGGTCACAACAGGACTGCCTCTGTCTGGTCCAGATTGAGCGATTACAAAGTGATACATTCCATTTTAGACCAACAGCATGCTGTTGCCATGACAATACCGATAGCGGGGACTCTACCTTCAATCTAGCTATTTCGTCCTCCTGTTCTTTGGTCTTCTTTTGGTGTTCCTCCTTCATCATTGTCTCCATGTGTTTGCGTGCATCCTGTACTCTTCTGGCCACCTCAGCCTCAGTTTGCTCTTTCAGTTTGGCCTGCTCCTCTACCATCCTCTTGGTTACCAACTCCTCCACTCTCTTACGTATGTCTTCTTCTGTAATGGCATTGTTACTGGCACTGTGTCTAGAAAGGTTGACCACAACACAAAGTGTTATTGCTTATTACTGCACACACATGCACACACATGCACACACACACACACACACACACACACACACACACACACACACATACACACACACACACACACACACACACACACACACACACACACACAAGTACGCAAATTGTACAAAACTTACACCACACACACTTCCTCACATAGCTACTACACCATAAACACCATCACCAACATGCTGCTACAGGGAAAGGAGCTACCACGCAGCCATAAACCTGTATATCAATTCACTGTAGTACATTATAAAAGCATTTCTTCCCTTATGACTCTCATGGCGGTAAATGATAAACAGATTTAAGTGCAGTTGTTGGGCACTCCATTCGGTGGTAGGATTCATTGCATATGATTGTATAGTGTTTCAAATTTGAAAATGGCAGACCAATGATAATACATCACATATGGCATTCCCCATCCGCACACATAATTACATATACCCTGACCCTTCGACACACACGTTTGTTTGTACATGCACACACACACACACACACACACACACACACACACACACACACACACACACACACACACACACACACACACACACACACACACATGCGCACACACACACACACACACACACACACACAAACACCTAACCCATCCTCCTCACTACACAAAAGCACCAACGCACAACGCCCCATTATCACTGAACAAGAGTACCAATATATCGGACTTCTTGCTCCACTTCCTAGCAACAAACTGGCACAAGAAAGGGTGCGTACACTGCGTAATTAGTACACAGCGATAAGAAAATGTTATGCCGATAAAGTGGAGAACACAAAGGACTACGCTAAAGATGAAGTTGATATGTATGTAATTAAATATAGTTACAAGGTCAATAGGAGGCTTATCACACACAATGCACTATCATTGGTTATTCCATTATTTGAATCAAAGGAATTGTATGTGGTTTGCACGCAGGAACACACCCCGTGTGTGCGCGTGCACACACATACACAAACCAATCAAATTATGGTCGTCTTTGAAACAGGTAATGCTAAGTGATTTCTCCCACTGACATGGTGGGGATTATTGCCATGGCAACCATAGCTTGAATAAGATGCTGCTTGCAACAGTGTTGCTACAACAATACTGCCCACCCACCTCAGATCATGTTCCACTTGTGCATGCGGTGGTACCGCAGAAGACATAGATCAATACGTGCACATACGTACACACTTTTCATGATTCTCACACAAACTTAGCCATTAATTTTTGCAGGACTCAATTTCTGCGAATTGGGCAACATTAGCGGACATATTTCACAAATATGTACAGCTTTGGGAAAAACAAATTACAGTGAAACCTGTCTAAGACAGCCACCTGTGGGCCAGTTCTAGCTGATCTTTATAGAGAGGTGGCTGCTCTACAGAGGTAGATTGCAATGCTTTAGTGCTATTTTGGGCCATGGAGGCTGACTGTTTTAGAGAGGTGGCTGCCTAACGCAGTGACCATATTAGACAGGCTCCACTGTACCCTTCCACACCAGAGATTCCAAAACATTTCCATCACCATATACAGTAATCCTCCCCCTCGCCACTCCCCCACACTCCCCCACCTCTTCAAACCTCCCCCACACACAGGCATCACAAGGTGCACAATTACACACATCACAAATCATCATTCGCAGTACTCAATTAACCCAACACAGTCTGACTAACAGTCGTTACTTCTAGCTGCATAAGTAGCACAACGAGGGGGAGGCGATACTGAGAGACACACAAACCAAGGCAAGAGGTAAGAGCATCACAGGAGCTGTGTATTACTGTAGAAAAGCTGCAAGGAGCAGAGGGACACGTCTAAATGTTACATAATACCGACATACGTAGGCAAATTAATTCAGGATGTTTTAGCCGCAGAGGCCCTTGTCAGCTGTAAGATTGAGTGCCTACAGTTACGTCTCTTTGATCTTCTTGTTTGAAGTCTTTAATATTTCCATATAAGGCAGAGGCTGCTTCTTCAGGGTGATAAGAGATTACAAAATATGCCAATTCAGCACTTCATATACAAGAGCAGTTTATATTAATGTTAGGGGTATGTTAGGGATGATTTTATATTAAATTGCTGAGTATGCAATCATATACATGAACAACTAACCAGCACAGATTTGAGATCTCCATCTCTACTGGGATAACTAAAAGGCAATTAGCTCCTTGTCACATGCAAGTTGCCACGACAACACGAAGTGCATTACTGGCTAAACTACACTTGCAAAGCTCTGTTTGTACATGATTACATTGCCATGACGACATGATTACATCATCACCACAACGATACACTATTGCGCCTTACAAGGTGCACTCCTTCATGTGAGTAGCTCTTGACAGTGCAGCTGCCAAATTGGAGGTGTATAGACTTGTTGGAGTATCCCATGGCAACACATGCACAACGAAATATTTTTACTCCAGAAAAGCTGCTGGGTTCCAAGTAGGGACAACGTAAGAAGTGGCATAATAGATGACATCACCGCCAGAAAGAGCTATCACTGTTATGTGAGCAGTTTATGTTACATAAGTCACACAGTGATGTCACGCAGCTGCCATGGCAACACTTCGAATGCAAAGAGAATGCCTTAAAATGCAAACATTACCTCATGAGACCTACGTACTACGTACGCACTCCCACGTGCACATGCACATGCGCACACACGTGCACATGCACACACACACACACTACCACACACACACACCGTGTCAACTCTGAGTTATCACAAAGTCTGTCCACAATCCTCTCTGCTCTATTCCACACACCAGCCTCTTCTTGCTGCCATCACAACTCAGTCCACACCCAAATCAATCAATCATTTAACAGCTACCATGGCAACCTTAACAGACGAATCAGATTACACATAAAGCCATATAACATCACAGTTAAAGCTGACAACTGTATCGATCAGGGTCTGCCTTTGTATCAATGTAAGCGGATCAGCCTCCCTAAACCACAGACTCTGATAGCAGACAATGGGGCAATAAAGCACTTTCTATTGTTAGGCACTTTGTGTGGATAGGCGGGTAAGCAAATGCTGTCTCCCAAAAGGAGGTTTAGTGTAACTTTAGAGAGTGACCGTGAAGGAATCCATCCTATTCTAACCAGTACTAATATTGCTAGCCTCTCTCCAAAGGATGGAACGCCCTTTGCAGCCATCGTGTGTCTTCACTGTTATATGATACAGTACTCTTGGTTCTCAACACAGTGATGGGGAAGTGCTTGCACTACACACACCTTATCATAAGCAGTTCGCGAAATGGATGTGGTGAATAGTCATTCGATTCATGAGGCACCTCTCAACCCTGACCTCATATAGCACCATAAGCAGGTGATCTAAGTCATTCAGGTATGATGGTTATCAGGCCAAACATGAAGTCAAAGTTCGGAGGTGACAGCCAAGAGCCAACAACATCTACTACATAATCAATCAATAGCAAACTAGAGAGTAATCCAGCCCGTCCAGGGTGTGCCCTTTAAACAACTAAAACACACACAATTGCTACAAACTAACACCATCATTTTCCATTAAATAATTGTATCAACACAAGCCACCTTTATACCAGCCCCCTGAAGACAAAACTGCCCTCATTGATAGAACACACTAAAACAAAATTAATGCACTTTAATCCCCATACAAAGGGCAGTAAACACTTACAATTACTGAAATAGTATGTATCACAACATTGGCTATTCACAGCCAACATAACAATGTCTGGGAGTAGCCAATTGAAATTCCAGAACGACTTTTCACTTAGCGCCAGATTCCACCCAGTAACTGGTACAATGGCTCTCACTCCTGTCACCTCATGCACAAAGGGCTGATGCAACAAAGGTGACAGAAACAATACAATGGTGTTAATTTCGACGCCCATATCTGCATGCAGGCATGTGCTTCATTGATTTCATAAGGTGTCACCTTGTACTTCAAAGCAAGTGTACAGCGTGCACAGATTTGTAGAGTGTTACAGCAACATGTTACAGAAGCCCTATACATGTACGCACAAAGGTGATAGACAGAGGTGACAAGTGTTCGGCAGCTGTAGCAACAGTAGTTCTGTTCTGATTGGCTTACTACACACACACACATTACACAATTCATTACTGTTGAATGTTCTCTTATAACAGAATGATGCTACCCATTGGCAGAAGTCTGTATCCTGGCAACAATGATCCACAATGTAATTGTGTGACAGTTTAAAGCCACAACTAACACAATACAGTAATTGTCTATGATTTATACACAGCGCAACCTCCTTATAAAGTACACCTGAACTCAGGGCATCTCTCTAATGAGGACAGTTCCTACTGTCTCAGAGACATAGAGATGTGTACAAAACTACCTCTGAAATAAGGACACCTCTCTAATGAAAACGGTGCCTACTGTCCCAGCTACATAGAGATGTGTACAAAACTACCTCTGAAATAAGGACTTCTCTCTAATCAGGACACTTGGGCCCGTACCAAATTGTACCAAGTTGTTTATGGCAGAGAGGTGTCATTATGCAGATGGCACTGGAATGGTATCAAACTATTAACATACGGCACCCCCAATACACGAACTGTGTGCACAGAGCAATGAGGATACAAAGTTGCTAATTTACCGACCACACTACAAAGAGATCCGCTGCAAACCACAGCAATAAGAAATATGCAAGCGTAGCTAATACTGAACAGACCTGCTACATATGTTCACGCTGCACTAACACAAAGGTACTCGGCACAAAGTGAAGTATTTCACACACAGGACAAAGAAATAGTAGGAAGTCGCTACATGCGCCACTAATTGAATACTACAGACGGGTGCAGCACCAAGGAATTCCAATGTGCCTTGCACAGAAGACGTTTCTTCAGAACGATGGAAGGTGAAGCTAATGGCTGTATAGTAGGTATATGCAGAAACATGGGGCAATATCCTTCTTGTTTCACTCGCCTTCATGCATTGTGAAATAAAGATAATGTCATAAGAGCTTAGTGTACTGCAAAGTACGTAACCCCTTATAAAGGACATCGTGGAACAGGATACATATCTCTGTAATGATGGGGAGGGAGGTAGGAGAAGGGGAGGGGGTGGGAAGGGGATGGTGGTGAGAGGAAGGGATGGGGTGGGAAAGGGATGGTGGTGGGAGGAGGGGAGGGGGTGGGAAAGGGATGGTGGTGGGAGGAGGGGAGGGGGTGGGAAAGGGATGGTGGTGGGAGGAGGGGAGGGGGTGGGAAGGGAATGGTGGTGGGAGGAGGGGAGGGGGTGGGAAAAAAATGGTGGTGGGAGGAGGGGAGGTGGGAAGGGGATGGTGGTGGGAGGAAGGGACGGGATGGGAAGGGGATGGTGGTGGGAGGAGGGGAGGGGGTGGGAGGATGGGATGATGGTGGGAGGGTTGGGCATAGCCACATAGTCCAGGCAGTGGCTCATGATGTCAAAACTCTACTGCAGGTCACGCCTGAGGTCACTTTCTGTGTGAAAATGACACACGAAATACTTGCAAGGGGTGAATCGTAATTAAGTAAGTAGAGTATGACTTCATGATGATGTGGCCCCATAGCCATATGATCATCATCATGTGGCCCCAATCACCATAACAACCTACACCACACAACAAGCTGGCTTCAACAGTGACAATTCAGGATGCATCCACCCATAGATCTATGCACATGCACACTAACATTTGAAGCCTTCAAATTATGAAAGAAATGCAGAACAAGAATCACTGAGATCACTGCGTCATTATCTTGGACCTCACGACAGCAGAGGATGAAGGAAATCATGCAGCTGTCGATGACACAAATCCTTGCTAATCTAGACATACAGATTACTGCAAATGCTGCCTGCGCACACCACACACCAGGCCTCCCAACACAAACACCATCACCACTAAGCATACAAGCAAACAAGGTTTCACAGTCAACCCAGCGTTGGCTGAAGGGGCTACCTCTTTCATGAAATTATGATAATAGCAACAAATAACACTTGCACTGTCGGCACCCACGACACCTTTTGCTGAGTAAGCGTGCAATTGCTGCTAAGGTGATAGTAAGTTTTCTGTTTGCCAAAAGGAACACAGTCACAGAAGTGAAGTGGCAGCTGTCATCTACCAAGAGCCATGAGTTACAACCCACTGATCAGCATCAGAGCAAGAAGGTAAGCACTGCAGTGCTATGTGATAAGTGAAGAAGTAAAGAATGCTCTTTCTGAGCCCAGTAACAGTGTCCAAAATAAAGACATGTTGCCATGGAAATAAGAATTTATGGCTTATCCTAATCTGTATTCATTCATACAGAGTGAGGAATCATAAGATGTTACAAAGTATTATGTGAACAAACTCCTCAGCAGATAGGCACGCAAGGTCTTCTCAAAGTGCGTGTAATGTCATGGGTCCGAAATGGGCATAAAAACATGGCTGCTTTTGGCGGCCATTTTGTCGAGCTCAGAATCCGATTCCCTCCGGGAGTTAGAAGCTACGAGGCGCACAATGCTAGCATACAGCGAGTACATTGGCTATACCTTTTGTCGTGCTTGTCTCGCTCCCTGTCGTCAGACCTCTTCTCATCTCTCTTACGGCTGCTTCGTCTATCCGGGCTCCGAGAGCGGCTTCTTGAGCGTTTGTAGAGGGATTTCTTGCTTTCAGCCGGAGATCTGGAACGATTCCTGTACTTTTTTCGGCGAGGAGGAGATCGGGATCGGCTCCTGGAACGAGACCGACTCCGGTAATGCCGCTTCTTCGCGGGACTTTTTGAGCGTGACATGGTCCTTTAATCCAGTGCACGCCCCCTATTTAATGTAGGAAATTACTCATAATGGATGCTAGTAGGAAGTGCATCGTAACTGGAGTAACTTGGACGCTTGACAGTCGCTGAGTGATACGCGTCTCTCCTGGTTAGTTGGCCACACCCCTGCATGTTGAACGAGTGCATGCTCTTAACTCAACTCTGTAGACGAGCCAAAAATGTGTAGTGCGTTGGTGTCTCAAAGACGAATGGTCCTATAGAATTGCCGAGTACAGAGAACTCTGGATTGGGTTGCGGGCTAGCGTCATGGCTGAATGCTCTGCTGAGCCAGTCTGACTCGCAGTACGCAAGAATGATGATACTCACACACCATTTAGTGTGTTTAATGGATGGAGTTTGTTGGTTATTGCATATTATAAAACCAATGTATCTTATTTGGTCCAACAGTGAAATAATATAAAATAGCACATATACATAGCACTAAGTGTCATATACATATAATTTTATATTATTTTTATGGCTAGGGTTAGGGTACTGTTTTATATTATTTGCTATGCTGGCTGCCAGACCAATAGACGCGGCCTATAAAAAGTGAAGTGGGTTGGCAATGAAATGATGTTATGAAACTAAAACTGAAACTAATATAAACAATGTGTAGGGACTCATAGCATACATGCAAGTTTTTGTTTTACAGTGGAACCTGTCTAAGATGGTCACTGTGATAGGCAGCCACCTCTCTAAAACAGCAAGCCTCCCTGGCCCCAAATAGCACTAAAACATTGCAGTCTACCTCTGTAGAGCAGCCACCTCAGGTAGAACTGGACCACAGGTGGCTGACTGTCTTAGATAGGTTCACTGTATTGCATTGAGCTGGCTGTCGGTTCAATCACCTCTTCGGACTTTGTGTGATAAGATTGGTAACCTTTTGTGTTGTGGTGTATATGAAGGGGTGCATTCCAGGAGGGGGAATTTTTGGATAAATCCCTCTCACTTCCTGAAATCCTTCAAGTGTGCTAATTCAGTAATTTCCACTCCCCCTCCATGTTGCTTTGAACTTTGAACCTCAAGTGTGCTAATTCATTAATTTCCACCCCCCTCCATGTTGCTTTGAACTTTGAACCTCATCCCTCAAGTGTGCTAATTCATTGATTCCACCCCCTCCATGTTGCTTTGAACTTTGAACCTCAGTTGCCCCCCCTCTGTGAAGACTGTTCCAAATGCAGTTTTCATATGTGTCATAAACCCTTAAACTGTTGTGGTCTTTGATCATAAAAGATCTATTCGGTGATCGTCACACCCTCTGTAGTATAGTGTATTCACACTACACTGTGTGTGTGGGGAGGGGGGTCATTTATGAGTGGGTCTCGCTGTACACAAGCACATATGAAGGACATGTGGTGTTTGTACAGTGTGTGCTGTACTGTAAGGTACAGCATTTGAATTGTGGTGTGTACATGTATGTATTGTGTATGTATTGTGTATAAAATGTATGTGTATGTAATGTGTATATGTTGCATATAAAATGTTTGTGTATGTACTGTGTAAGTACTGTGTGTATTGTGTATAAAATGTATGTGTATGTATTGTGTATTAAATGTATGTGTATGTATTGTGTATATATTGTATATAAAATGTAGTGTGTATTTAATCAGGGGTGCATTTAAGGGGGGCAGAGAGGGGCATTCGCCCCCCCCCTTGCTATATTCTCTCCCCCCCTTGGAAAACTTATCCAGCCATATGCCACTAATGCTAGCCAACCTAGATCACTTAGAAGATTTTGCATCCAGCTAGGCTTGCCCCCCCCCCCCCCCCCCTTATTTCTTGAAATCTTGATCTCCCCCCCCCCCTTGAAGAAATTTCTAAATACAGCACTGTAAATGTAGTGTGTGTCATAGCAACTACACACAACTTTCCTAGACTTGCATACAGGTTAACTTCTTATGTGTATTCAGTGCACCTTTCATATTCAATGAACACTTTGCTCCTACAGCAACTTGCTTCCCACAAACAACATTGCCTAGAATACTGTATAACTTTATAGAAACTGGCTAAGAGCAGGCTACAGGCTGATGTGGTGGCCTTTTCACTGTTTAGTTTACCAAGGAGCTAAGTGCACTGCAGAGGGTGCTAAATTGGGTAATTACTGTACGTATATAGGCACTTACTTGGCTTATATCCATATTACACACCTGTGCATGAGGTCTATATCCATGTTACACACCTGTGCATGAGGTCTATATCCATGTTACACACCTGTGCATGAGGTCAGTAAATGTAGCTGCTTTGTTCATCCTAGTAGGCTAATGGATTCGTGTGCAGGTTTGTGTTCGCTGGCACAAAGGACACGCCCACATGCAGTGTGCAATACATAAAAAAATTACATTTTTTGGTGCGGAAGGATTGCACTCAGATTCAAATTTAAATAGAAAATAAATTATATACTTTTGAGTGTATATTGTTGTTCTGAGATGACTGTCCACAAACACATGGGAATGGGAATGGGAGTGGAAATGGGAATCTTGTTAGTCTGGTGAGACCTTTAACCAGTAGGCTGTTTTTCAAGGCACCCAGTCTGAGTATGTGAACATACACTGTACAATGAACGACAATCAGTTATGAATCAGTTTGGGCAGTTGTGATGGTAGGGGGTGGTGTGAAGAACTATTATGACCTAGACTTGAATACTTGCCATCCAGCTTCTATATTCTTGTACTTGTTCCCAGGCCACCCTTGTGGATTCTGTTTGTCAACAAGTGTGCGTTGTGTGTGCATACTTTGTGTCTGTTGTATTTGTCTGTCCCATGAGTTCTCATGACTTGTGCAATCAGTGCACCTTCACCTCATGTCCCCGCCTCTGTCTCTTTAGGTTGGATTTAGTGAAATGGCTGCTGTAGGGGAAGATGAGGCTGATTTCCTTTTAGACTGCATTGCTTTGGTGGGGTTTAAGTCCCCCAAGGACGACAGCAAGGCAGAGTGTGGCTACCATTCATCTGACCACAACATAATTCCAGCCATTCTGCACAAGTTACCCCAATCGACTCGTGGCAGCTCACTTCCTGTCACTCCTGATGTTGCCTTTTTCTGCTTCCCAAAGGCTGGCGTTCCGGACATGTATGTTGCCAACCAACCTTACAAACATGTATTCTTGCTAACAGATAAGGAAACTGATATTAAGAGATACTGCACCTGCATTACATTTGCAAGCGAGGTGCAGGACAGCTGTGTACCTGAGATAGAAGATGGAGCTTCAAGCCAACCGCCTTCATTTCAAATGGCTGACGTACGGATGCTGTCTGTCGTCATCATCAGCATCCACCCCAATTTCACCTTCTTTGCAAAATGTCTCAGACAGCTCTATACGTTTGTGGAGGACATGTTTGCCGGCAAGGTGTCGTGGGGTGCTGTGTTTGAAGGACAGCAGAGTGGAAACACTTTAGCTGTAGAGATTCATGAGTGGTTGACGCGCCTGTCGGAGCTGAGGCTGCCTGCTGTCGGTGAACTGTTGGAGGTTGAGCTTGCAGTCAAGCCTCCAGCTAAGCTCTGTGTGCCACCTCCCAGGAGATTCCCAGTTGCTGAAGTTCCCATTCACCAACTTTTCGACCTGCTGTCCATTGAGACTGTGCTTAAGGTTTTGAAGCTGCTACTTTGTGAGGAGAAAGTACGTGCACGAATGCACACACGCATGCACACACACACATGCCTGTGCACACACACACACACACACTGTCATAGCCAACAGCATCATAGTCACTGTCTATCCTATGATGTTGGTGCTTGCATATACATGTATCCTTATCATAGCACACCCACTGTGTGTATGTATCTTGTGTACTGTAGGTGTTGATGTACTCTGCCAAGTACTGGCTGGTCCCAGAGGCTGTGTTGTCAATGGCAACACTGCTGTACCCTTTTGCCTACCTCTATCCCTTGATCCCACTCCTGCCTTCCTCGCTGCCGGATGCAGAGAATGTGAGGAGTGTTTTAAGCCTCTTTCGAGCTATAGCACTAGTCTGCTGTGAATGAGTAATGCTTATGAGAGGTCATAGTCCAGCTGTGTGGTGTGTGTGGGTGCTGGGTGTGTGTGTGGGGGTATAGTCTAGCTGCTGCCCCTACTTTGTTATCTCGGGTGGGGGCTGAAGGAAAGTTTTCTTCAAACCCCCCCTCCCCCCAGGAGATGATGAAGTAGGGGCTAGCGCACGCCTAGCAGCTACGGACTAATTACATATATAGTGTGGGTATGAATGTGGGTGGTTGTGGGTGGGTGTGTTTGTATATGTGTGGGTGTATGTGTATGCGTATGTGTGTGTGCATGGGCGTGTCTGTGTAACAAGTAACTAGTGGACGGTTGTGTATATTTGAGCCAACGAAGCCTTCCTATCCAAGTGCAGTAGCTACTGTAACTACTACCATGTTTGCTCTCACAAGAAGGACACTTAAGGAAGCAAGGGGCCCTATGCCCTTCTTAACAGCCTAGAGACTCAGTCCATAGTCATGCTACCGGTTCTGTTTCCTTTTGTGAGAACTGAAAGCTAATCCAATTGTTCACTATATGGGTATTGTCCTGCATTGTCTCCTGTGAATAGCTTTCCTGTTTCAAATGTAGTCACAAAAGCCCACTCAGCCCATTAAGGGGTTACATCAATTTATACATGTAACTATGCCCTAGGAACAGATGTACTTATATTGTGTAGTGTTTTTCGCATTCACTGGTTGAGTAGATGCCATGTAGCATACTGTATAAACCAATTCAATTTTATCAGTCAACATGTTGTTACCTATGTCCACAATCAATTAGTTATTGCCAGTCGCAGTGTAATCACCAGTTATTGTATCTACATGTACATACATATTGTTCACTAATGAATCCTTCCTGCCTGTGCCAAAGTGGTGACCAGTGTTCTCTCTACCGTCGATCTTTCCCAAGAGCACAGTGCCCTTTGCAGCTCTTTTATGCCCTTTGGCATCCCCTGACATCCCTTTAGCCTACCCTTCTGTTATCCACTCTCCACACTCACCACAGTTTGTCCTGTAAGTCATCATGGTTGCTATGGTAACAATATAGTATACAGTATACATACATGTAGTGAACACATCATTTCTCAACTCCCATGCAGTGAGTGTGTATACGGCATACAACCAGATTAAGACTGTACACATGTTCTCTTATAGCAGCTGAGTCAGGAACTTGTATTCCAGCCCCTGACCAGAAGGCATGTGACTGTTTTGATGTTGTCTGGTATCAGGGGACCGTGACCTTTGCCTGTTGTTGTAACCCTCATTAGAAGAAGTCTTAAAGTGTCATCAATCATGTATTTGTACAACATGGTTGTCTTAAGTAGGGAAGTAGGGTACTTGTGGATCCATTAACTCGGTAGTCAACTTATCAAGGGAAGTGTGTAGACATTAAATGATAGCAATGCCTTGGACAGTTGAATGTGCCTTTGGACATGCTTGGGTCAGACCTTCTAATTTGTGTAGTGGTCCCAAGCCTGTATGATCTCATTTAATTCGCTTTGTTCCCTCAAAGCCACTTAATACACTCCATGTTTGTGTTTATGGCTCCAGACAGAGTTGTGGTGATTATAGGAACTGACCCTGGGCTGTGTGTAGGGCGGTGAGGAGAGAGTGGGTGGAGGGTCAGTCTGCGGGATGAGAGTATTCAATTATCCTATCGCCATGGCGCCCCTTGAACGTTTGAAAGTGAGCATTGAATGCTATCATCGGATTGACACCTCTGATCTGAGACCCTTTGGAATCAATCATCACTCTCCCTTAGGGAGGAGGCGGGGGAGGAGGGGAGGGGCAGATTATGCCACAGGGAACAGCTCTGTACCTAATGTTATTTTAGTGTGCATGGGGCCACTTTGATAGTTTTGGTGTGGGTGGTTGATATAATGGAATGCACATACCTATCCCAGGCATACACAATGAGGGTATACATTGTAAACAGTGTACACTATGGTAGAAGCACATACACAGTGGTAGAGGCACACACAATGATAGAGGCACACACAGTGATAGAGGCACACACAATGGTAGAGACACACAATTGTAGTGGCACACACAATGGTAGAGGCACACATGATAATGGCACATACATACACAATGGTAGAGGCACATAGAATTACACAATGGCAGAAGCACATACACAGTGGTAGAGGCACACACAATGATAGAGGCACACAATTGTACTGGCACACACAATGGTAGAGGCACACAATTGTAG
This sequence comes from Ianthella basta, assembly GCA_964019415.1. Lineage (NCBI taxonomy): Eukaryota > Metazoa > Porifera > Demospongiae > Verongiida > Ianthellidae > Ianthella > Ianthella basta. The sequence goes on along the minus strand of OZ025889.1, from coordinate 5,012,173 downwards.
TGGCACACACAATGGTAGAGGCACACATGATAATGGCACATACATACACAATGGTAGAGGCACATAGAATTACACAATGGCAGAAGCACATACACAGTGGTAAAGACACACACATTGGTAGAGGCACACAATTGTACTGGCACACACAATGGTAGAGGCACACAATTGTAGTGGCACACACAATGGTAGAGGCACACATGATAATGGCACATACATACACAATGGTAGAGGCACATAGAATTACACAATGGCAGAAGCACATACACAGTGGTAAAGACACACACATTGGTAGAGGCACACACAATGGTAGAGGCACATACGTACACAATGGTAGAATCTCATGGGTATCAGTAATGTATTAAGACACACTACAACAATTCACTGCTTGTTGTTGTTGCATGTGGACACAGTCACATGTGGGACCTCCTAAGGGGCAGCTGTAGAGAAGTGACTACCTTACAACTGAGAGACATAGTGTAGTGTAGTGTGTTGTGATGCTATTAGCGCCAGTGGTGGCTAGCTGCTTTAGACAGGTGGCTGCTCTATACAGTGACCACTATAGACAGGCTCCACTGTATGTATGTCAAATGTTTGGACCAGGGGAGGCTAGCTGCTTTAGACAGGTGGCTGCATTATACAGTGACCACTATAAACAGGTTCCACTGTACATCAAATGTTTGGACCAGGGGAGGCTGGCTGCTTTTCACAGTGACCACTTCAGTACTGGCCACTGACTGCACCTGTAATGCATGTATTAGTGCAACCCACATACAGTAAGGACACCTCCTTCACAACTCTTCTGTTGTTACCCTACCAGTGTGAGTGTTGTACGTATCAAAGGAACCCTCTTGTTTCAAGTAAGCTTGATGGGTGGAAGTGAGCAGCATCGTAAGCACGTACCATGTTCTGTACTGTGTAGTGATGTAGCCAATTAACCGAGAGTTGGTGTGGGGGCGGTAGGTTTTGTGTCCATGCCAGTAATTGACGTCCTCATGGCAACATTTACAGGCTGTGGGCTATAGGTTGGCTCATTAGCAGTGTGTGAGTGGGCAGGATTAATAGCTATGTGCATTGTGTAAATGGCCCCAAGCAAAGTTGGTTTATAATGAAATTCATAGTTGGTAGCATTGAACAAACAATTTAGCAGGAAGTCTACTGTTGTGTGTTTATTCTACTGCCCTGTCTTGAGCAGGTGGAAGGGGTCTCCTCTGAAGCTCCACCTGGCTAAGGACAGTTGTGGAAGTGGCTATTGTGTGAACATACGTACATGTAATGGTATAAAGTGGATTCCTACACAGGCACAAAGATTGCATTCTGTTTTCAGTTACTCTTGCTGTTAGCTCACCCTTCTCACTTGTGTCAAGTACGTAACTCATCGCTTGACACTTCCTACTCGCACAAAGAGGTACACATGGACACACTTCCATATTAGCACAGTGAAAGAAAGCATCAAGACGTGAAATAGCACCAAACCAGTGGCCAGTGTACGCCCAGCCTTTCCACCTTTGTTATGTCATTCTGCCTTTTCCCTCTCCCACACTGGCACCTGCAATCGCTAGGCGTGCCCACCCACTCTCATTCACAAACACTCCTTCCTTCCTTCTTATTGTTTTGCCTCCCTTGGACGGTCACGTACGCATCCCTTGTGAGTGGGAGGAGTGAGAAAGGGAGCAAGTTTGGAGTTCAGAGTTCAATGCTGTGGACTTGATGTACGTGTGTCTACAGTATGGACCGCTAGACCTCCTCTGCTGTGGTGCTAGTGGGTAGCTTCCAGTTGATCTCTGATTGGCTTCTGCCTGTTCAGTGAGCACTTGCGTCTTTTACAGAGTAATCTCTCTCTCTCTCTCTCTCATACACACACACACACACATGCACGTACGCACGCACACACACACGCACGCACGCACACACACACACACACAGACACACTTACATACGTACACACACACAGACACACTTACATACGTACACACACACACATATGAGCTTGTTTGAACTATTGTCTGGGGAGAATATTGCCGTGGCCTATGTGTATTGTTTCTGCTATGGACATAATCATCTCTAATGGCAGAGCTAACCACTGTAGGACAATTCAACACTTGGAGACATCGGTCTCTGAAGGGGTGAACTGATTAATCTTGTGGAAAATGTGCGATGTTTCTATTTGATATGTTGACCTTGTTTCTCTGGAATGGTGTACTGTTTGCTGCTTGGTGATCAATGGGTCTATTGGGTTAACTGGCACTGACTGATGGTTGTGGTTCACACTTCCATGTTGCTGGGTTACCAAATTGTGCCTGACTTATCAGTGCTCTTTGTGTCCTTGTTATCATTACACGTGCACATTTGGAAGCCTTCAATATGTTATAGGGCCAGTGCTAGTGAATGGACTATGGTGACCAGTGTCTGTATGAATAGATATAGAGTTGTGTATAATACAAATTTCTACCTTGATGTCCCAAATAGTTGCTAACAGTTTCTGTCATCTTGTGCTTGAGGGAAGTTCCGAATGGGAAGGATGGTGGGGGTAAGGAGTTGATGAGCGATAGTGCAGCCTCTGGAGTTCATCAATAATCACATGTCCAGGACATTTTGATCTGTAGAAGAAAGGATGTTGACAACAGAGTTCCTTGGTACTATAGCCCTGAAGGCCTGCTCTTATGTTCACTGACACCTCTCTTTTCCAGATACGTACTTCGGGACAGTTTGGGACAGGCCAAAGTGTCATCATTACAGAGTTGTTCTGTTTCAGAGGTAGTTTTGTACACATCTCTATGCATGAAGGCGAGTGAAATAAGAAGGATATTGCCCACCCATGTGCATGTGTATGCAGCAACTGGGGCTTCACCTTCCATCGTTTTAAAGAAATGTCTTCAGTGCAAGACATGTGGGAATTCCTTGATGCTGCACCCGTCGGTAGGATTCAATTAGTGGCGCGTGTAGCTACTTCCTCATATTTCTTTGATCTGTGTGTGAAATATTACCCTTTGTGCCGAGTACCTTTGTGTTAGTGCAGCGTGTACCTAGTACGTATTCAGTTGGTAGCTACTGCACTAGTTGCCTTTGTGAACAAATGTTGGCAACGAGAAGTCATCAATTGAAGCAAAAACTGCTCCACTGATTGGGTTAGCTTCCATTGAAGAAGTGATGATGCATTGGAACAGTAGATCCTGCTGCTCTCATCGGCTGTCACTGTCAAAGGAATGTTGTGCCCAGTCTTCCACCCCCTACGACATGCTTCATAATTGTGTGTACTTGCAACGCATCTCTTATATTGTCTGGCACTTGTAATAATTGTATAGATGTGTACCACATTCTAGGGAGATGTATCTCCTATGCACTATATTTAGCGCCTGAGAGTGGGGCGTGTATTACATTCTGTGGCTCACATTTCTATGGTAACCATGTGCAACTGGGAATGTCAGGTTGTAGTAATCATGATTGCCATGGTTACAGTGGTTGCCATGGTGTCAGTATGTTGGATATGTGCAGTTATTCCTTGTTCCTGTGTGTTATGAGTATGTTTTCTTCGACGCTCCTCTTCCAGTCAACCTTATTGGATGTTTGTGCAATTGTTTGCATGCTTTTTGAATAGCTACGTACTTTTGTAACTTGAGAATATGCTGTTTGCCAGGAACAAAGCCTTTTTTGTCCATTGTCATCCAGTGCTTATTTCGTGCTGCACAATTTAGATGGCAACCTGAAACTGGAGAAAGTTATTGTTTATTACGAGGCAACACTTTCTTGTCTCTTACCACATGCCATCCAATGCCGGTATGCCGTCAATTTGTGTATCTCCTAGCGTCTCCATGGTTACAGAAGAAAGCTATGTGCTGGTGCAATGTGACAGGTGGTTGTGTGCTACTATTGCACCATTCCAAGCAATCAAGTTGGCATTATTTGAATTAGGTGATTTATTGTAATACGTACATGTGACATTAGTATTGTGCGACACAGTAGGGTTACATATTATTTCCACAACGTATTATAATATTCCATTGGTTGTATTTGTATTATATTCTTTTGATACCAACACAGCATTTGTATGTATCTGTTCTAGATAGGCTGTAGTGTTGTATAGCACTGTAGGGAGGGTTGTATTGGAAATACAGCACCTTGCAGTGCCTCTGTGAGAATGCCATTGCGCTTTCTTGTGCACAGTGTGGTCCACAGAATTAGAATGAAGAAGGGTACATGTTTTGGAGCATATACTCAGTCCACCAGTTCAGCATTCACTCTTCAGTGACTGTACAGACCATGTGCTGTAAGATAACATGTTGTGAAATTGCACTACTTCACCTGACAACAGTTGAATCACACGGCTGCGTGTTTTATGTACGTTCATTAAGCCTCGTTCCTCCACAGACAAGATTAGAAACCCATGCAATTATTTGCATGCGTTTCTAAATGTATTAATGTACACCATTGGTCATTGGCAATTACCTGGTTTCCAGTAGATAATATGCCACCTGATTTCCTGGCCTTAATCATTGATCGATATATATATATATAGAATTTGCTAACTATGGCCTCCAGATTAATAATGATTAGAAATGCTAACGTAGACATATGTAATACGTATATGCTATAATTGTGTAGCAGAAAGTTTTAGAACTTCAACTGAAATGATTTTGAAAAGGCAGTTCATCGCAGTTAGTCGCCGCATGGACAAGCTGGAATATCCAGTGATTCACCCGACTTCAACTGAAATGATGTTTGAGTGCATTGTAATTAATAGAATTGAAGTATGCTGTGTACAAATTGAAACAATGTCATGTGATTTGGGCTGTTGCATTATCGCTGGAAGACAGAGCTCGGGGCTAGGTTATCAACTAGTGCTCCTTGGTAAGGGGAGTTCTGGTGGGACTGCTAACTTTTAAAAGAGGTCAGATTAGTGTATTACGGTCTCTCTGGGTTAAGTTTTATAACAGCTGAAGAAGATTCGCAGATCAAAATATTTGGTCCTTCAATAAAGTGGCTGCTCTGTTTATGCTCAGGACTTCCTGTTATCAGTTTGGTCTTCGTTTCTTTCCACAACTTGGCTCCAAAGGTATCCCTTTCACAGAGAAGCTGGCCCGTTTTAACGAGATTCACATTTGATTATGAAAACTACATACTGAACACACATTGTTTGCACACAATGCCTTGTTTACACACAATACGCAGTTATCTTAAAGTGGCAGCCCAACTAAGACCTATTCACATATTCTCTCTTTGATGCACTGTGTGAAACAAGACCTGTTTACACAGTTAGCAGAGCAGTACAAGAGGAGGCTAGTCTGCGGGTTGTCCTAGGTGCAATCCCATTTGTAACCTCCCTTGTACATCTTGCCCGCACTGTAATAAATACCTACAGTCAAATCCATACCTCCGCCCTATACTGTATATTGTGGGCTCTTAGGCAAGACTGCTGGTGACCTGGTAGTACCTGCCTTATTGGTAACCATGGGAACACAGTAAGAGCTCAGGTGTCATCCTCAGGTGACCTCGTTGTAACCGCAATGCCTTTGACAGTGATTGGTGTACAAATGAGTGTAACCTTTCTCTTGTTATGTTGTGCAGTGAAACCTAGCTGTGTAAGACAAACAGTCGTTGCCATGTCAACGAGTGAACTATCGCCTGATTGATGTGACTGCAACATGAACCACAATGGTTGCCACTGTGTGTACAGTGTACTGTGTGTGGTCTAGGGTGTGTGTCTGTGTGCGTGTGTGCGCGTGTGTGTGCGTGTGTGTGTGTGTGTGTGTGTGTGTGTGTGTGTGTGTGTGTGTGTATGAGGACCAAATTCCTTATCTTGTGGGGAGAGAAAGTGCATGTACGTAAGCTAATTTCCCACACGACCGCTGTATTTTAATTCCATCCCCATCCCTCCTGCCAATTCACTTCCCTTGCATTCCCTGCCATTCCTCCCTGCCCACTCCTCCGTGATCACTCCCTCTCTGTTCCCTCTCTCCCATCCAGCTACTCTTGGTACCCACACCATACTTCATTGGAGTACACTCATCATTCTGCTCCAAACTGGAAGACTACCACACTGCAGATGTGTGGCTTGTCAACCTTGACTCAGATGAGGTAAGAACAAACCTGACCCCCTTTTACCTGAAAAAGCTAGTTGGACGCTTAAAGAAGTAGTCTTGTTACAGATCATTGTACACTTACAAGCCAGTGCTGTATTTAGAAAATTCCTCGGAGGAGGGGGCAAACAGAGGTTCCAAGAAATAGGGGGGAGAGGGCAAATCAAGAAATACGAGGGGAGGGGGGCACTGCTATGTTGACATATGTCTTGTAAAATCTCCAAGGGGATGAGATAGTAACGGGGGGGGGGGGGGGGGCAAGTGTCCTCTCGCCCCCTAAATGCACCCTGCAAACCGCTTGTTTGTTGTATCTATGTCAACTGTTTCAGTAAGTTGAATAACCTTTGGTAATAGCTGTCTGCAGGCAAGGGGTTTGGTTGAGACTGTGCCGTGTTGTAACTATGGAATTATGTGTTGGTTGCTATGGGCGCCAGTCTGGTTGCTGGGGGTGTGTCGCTTTGTCGTATTGAATGGCAGCCGGTGGTTACTTCCTCAGTCATCCAAACAAAGAAGACTGCAGACAGCTGTTTCTCCCGTATGAGGCTCATTTTTGTGGCGTACTGTTGGAAGTGTGTGGACGTCTGACTGCTCTTGTGAGACATGTTTGCATTGTAGCGCTTTCTTCTGTATGCCGCTGGTTGCCAAGCACTAGGGTGGAGCGACCGTCCCCTCCCCCCCCCTAGCGCTTCTTTGGCATTGAGTTTACTGTAACGGGCTGGTTTGGTGTAATACGACAGTGATCCAGATGCTTGCCCCCCTCTCAGTGTGACTCGGTCCTATTCCCCTTTACAGAATGCACAGTACGACTGCATGACCACTCATCGTAACTTTGCTTCAAACACACTTCAGCACGGTCAAACCAGGCCAACTGTGTGTAGTCCTGTCTCTATTGGTACACACCTCAATCTATGGTGACGTATGACTGTCATGTGTCTGTCTTGTAAATGTCACGTGACTGTCATGTCATCTTGTTCTATCAAGGTGACACCTCCTCACGACTCTCAAGTACCACCTGAGCTGCCTGCAAGTCAGCATGAGCTCAAAGCAGACATCCAACAGGTTTGCAGTGTGGGGAGGGGGAGGGGGAAGGGTTAAGAAATAAGGAGCGAGGAGTAAGGTATGCGTGATGTAGGGCTGAGAGGTGAAAGGTGAACGGTGCGTGGTATGTTGCTGTGGGGGGAGGCAATATAGTTGAATTGTTTGACATTTTGTATGAAATGTATGTGGCTAGTCAGAATTACCGTTACGCACAGGCATGCCTAATCTTTTCATCATTGGAGTAAGAATGTTACCGTCTTGAAATAGCAGAGTTAATTATTAGTAGTTGTATTTGTGCACGGCAATTTCAAGTAGTCTGTATACTTTTATTGTCTCCCATTGGAGCCTTTTTCAGCCTTTTCCTTTTACAGCCCTTTTCCTAACATTCCTTGTGCAGATCCTAGCCAAAGCAGATGGATTGAAGGCCTGTGGGGAGGATGGCAGGCTCACAAACGATGTACTGGACACAGAACTTCAGACAGCCTTTCTCAAGTTCCTCCTCTCGCCAGACATGTTGGGCAACGTGATGAAACACATGTACATTATTCGACTCTTCCCGAGACCCACCGTCTCGCTCAAGAGCCACGCCTTCTCCAATGAGTACCACATGGTTGCTAAGCAACAGGGAGACAGTGGTGCAAATTTTATTCAGCGGATCATTGGTAGTCAGGTTAGTTACAGTATTATACTGCACTCCTGCCTCTGACATCGTTCCCTCCATCCCTTCACCTCTGTCTCCGTGGTAACCTTGACCTTGTCTCCTTGACAATCTTAACCCCTAACTGTATCCTTGGCAACCTCAATCTGTCTCGCTGGTAATCATAGCCCTTACCCATCTCCTTAGCAACCTCACCCATTCTTTCCCAGGAGTAGTACTGTACATTGGCAAATGTTGTTAACCCATTTCCATTCCCAATCTTATTCCAGTGTGTGAGGAACTTTTTGGAATGGACGTTGAACCCTGACAACACTGCATTCATAGAGGTGATCAGCAAAGGTTAGTTTGTAGTGGGAGGCTGCAAACTTTAATGGCAACTAATCTTGGTGTTTGAAAAATCCAGGATTTGTACCAATTTTCAAGTTTTTTCAATGTCAAAATTTTTATCTGCACTAAAATTCTTTGCAGATACATTTAGTTGCAATTTTGCACTTCTCACTAAATTTGCTACTATTAATTCCTGTCGAAGTTAGTAGCCTTAAGGTAGTCATTTAAGAGTGTGTGTTGAATTGATGACATCATCGACTATGTAGTGCTGTGTGCATTATACACACACCTCTATGCCCTGTGTCCTCCCATTCTATCCTGGTGTGTGTTGTGGTGCGTGTAGGTGTCACACAGCCTCACTATCTGAGCAGTCGGCTGTCGCTCCTTGACAGCCATGAACATCTGAAAGTGAAGCAAGTCGCATTGTACCAACAAGACAGCTCGTCTCTACTCTACAGTGCAATGTTGGACTCCCCTCACGCTCGGAAGAAGGACAGGGCCAGGTTGTCTTCCTCTACACAGAGCAGTGGCAGTGAAGAGGTCGACGGACGGCTGGTGGTCAACAGTGGAGACGAGGAGTGGGTATACATCCCACTGAATGAGGAAGATGTCCCTGTTAGTAGTCAGCAGGAAGGCACATCTGACCAACGACAAGGTAGGAATGTGTCAGGAGTTGTTGTAATGCACACATCAATGGTTGTCCCCTCTCCCCCCCCCCCCCCTCGGGCAACCCCAGGCCATAGGGTGGGGATTGTCCTGGTAGTTGTAGCCCCAGGGGTCAGGCACTGGTTAGCCCTGTAGAAACCCTGATGTGCTACCAACTGTTAGAATGGTGTTCCCTACCTAGCTATTGTGGTGGGGATTCATATCAAAGTTGCGCCCAAGGGGTGGAGAAAGAGCAGCAGCAAAGTGACAACCCCACCTCTTACCAGGGGCATCCCGAAGTGGGGGGGCGGTGGGGACAGCGATTGATAGGTGCATAATGTGCTAAACTTACGTAGCGCCATGTGCCTTATCTAGATTGCTGAGGCAGTGTGTGGATGGTCTACTCTTTGCCTGCGTGTGCCAAGTTGAGATGTTTACGATGATTGGTGTAACTGTTTGTGCAGGCATGTATGTTGAAATGGAATCTCTGGGAGACCCTGAAGACTACTTGCCCAACCTTCCACGGAGCTTTTCGGATGTTGACAGTGCTGCACCCACAGGCGCGAAGCTTACAAGGCTTATGGAGACTGTTTCCAATGACAGCACCTCCTCACAGTCCTGGAGTGACAGTCCAAACCCATTCGCTCGCCAGCCGTCATGGTCCGTGCCCCCTCTACCCAGCAGAGGGATTCCCCCTGGGTCATTTGTTCTTCAGCCTGTCTTCCCATCCAGCCCTAGTAGCTGGTCTTCTTCAGCGTTGCCAGTAGCAACGGCACCCCCGAACAGAGCAGGCGGCAACATACACTACAGGTACTGTCCAAGTGTTCTGAAAGGTATTTTTATGTATGTACGTCAGTCAGTGACCAGCTGGCGGTAGTGTCCTTGGCCTTGGAATCACCACTACCATTGCCCATCCCCTGGAAGAGCCCTTTGTTGGAGTATGTGTTGTGTTTGAGTACCTTCTGTGTGCATGTACTTGTGTCTTAGCAAACCATTGTATCTATGTGTACCTACGTATGTGTATAACTGCCTGTCTGTGATTGGTAGGGTGCCTGTCTATGCCTGCCAGCCCCTCTGCTGAGCAGGCAGTGAATGCTGTGTGGATATTGCGTGTTGCATTGTAGCCTGAATGTCCCAGAGGCCAAACCTTATAAGAGCAGTTGTGTCTTACTACTTAACTTTTAACAATGAGCGGAGGATAATCAATTGATCAATCAATCAATCATTATTTTATTAGATCAAATGAGAAGACAAACATTAGTGAACTTGTAATACACCGCTCTTGCATCATCAGTTGTTCCTGCCAGTTATGCTACGAGTTTAACCTCAGGAATGCCCCATGTTTGAGACTAGCTACCACGCCTATTTTGATTCTGCCAACAACCTTGCCAGTCATGTCGACTACTGTTGAAACCACAACTGTGTTGCTGACATAGAAACAGTTACAGGCACTCCCTCACCCCCCACCCTCCTTCCATATGTCGCACTACGCTGAGCCCCAGGCGAAGCAGCTGGGCGTAGCTCTTCCATTGTTTGGGTTGACCAAAGGGAACTGGTTACAGATGGCTACTTGCGGCATCAGTGTAATCATGGTGATTCAGCCCCCGCCCTCACTTTGAGTGTACCAGAGCTGTTTAGTGTACGTAATACACAGTGAGATGTGTCAGAAGGCACTTCTGTGTAGCGTAGACAATGTACAAGACTAAACAGAGCCCCAGTGCACCTACAGTATAAATCAATCATGTAATGAATCACCAATTCTGTTTAACATCTACAGCAGATTTATGCAATCTTGCAACAGGTTCCCAAAATGTGGGTAGTCGTTACCTAGGTTACGAACTAAAATTGTACACAACTATGATGTCACACAGTCCGTATCCTAGGTAACGACTGCCAAAGGATTGGAACCTGTTGCAAGATTGTGTAAATATGCTGTACTTGTTTATGCATGTATGTGTGTGTGCTCGTACACGCACACACGTAAGGTTGTTACCTAGGTAATGACTGCCCAAGGATTGGAACCTGTTGCAAGATTGTGTAAATCCACTGTATATGTTTATGCATGTTTGTGTGTGTGCTCATACACGCACACACGTAAGGTTGTTACCTAGGTTACGAACCAGAATTGTACACAACTATGATATCACACAGTCCGTATCCTAGGTAATGACTGCCCAAGGATTGGAACCTGTTGCAAGATTGTGTAAATCTGCGGTACTTGTTTATGCATGTATGTGTGTCTGCTCGTACACACACGTAAGGTTGTACGGAGGGCCTGGAGGTTAGTGAGCGTGTTCCTGACTATTGCCTTGTGTGGCAACAGTGATTCACGCTCCTCCCCCTCGAGAGGCCTGCCCTGGGGGCCCTTACCTTTGGGGGGTCAGGGGCCATAGATGGATTATCTCAGTGTGTGTGTACTGTGTTGTTTGCATGCTTGTCTTGTATCCATGGCAACCAGGGTGGCGTGTTGGCCATGTGACTCCCCTCCCACCCCTCTACCTATATAGCAAAAACAAACTTCTGGAATGTAGGGGGAGACAAATAAACAACTTGGGGTAGCCAAGATACCTGGAACCTCCCTCATTTCAGCTGTTACTAAACTTAGCTTGTTTTGAATAGCTGACCACCCATCTAGATGTATGCTCTCTTGATAGTTGAGTTCCTTCCTAATTGTTCGCACGAAGAGTTACCAAGTGTGATGAAGAGTTTAATGAAAGAAATTGCTCTGTGCACTCTTCATGCCAATTGGTTCAAAGTGCTGTGCGTACCACACTCCGCAACCGATTTACAGTATGTGTGTGCATACTGTACATAGGGATGTGTTAAATTGGGTCTTTCCCTAGTGCATCCCTTGTGTGGGTTTGAACCTCTCAGTACAGTTCATGGGTGTAAATGAACCCTGCCCTAATTGTTGTTGTGTCTGCTGTATGTGATACAATCATTGCAGTGCTGCTGTACTGTGCAGCCCCTCCTGCCTCCTCCCCTCCCCTCACCCCCTACCTCTGATCCCCGTGCCCCTCCTCTTCCATTCATGTCTCAACCCCTCCCCATCACTGCATCTTCTTCACCTCAATGCCCTGTACTGTGAGTAGGGACAAGATTCCTCACAAGTGCCTTGAGACTGGGGTTGTGCTATTTGTACAGTTGTTAGGCAACTGTCACTGTATGTATACACAGTATGGCTGTGTTGGTACTGGGTGGTAGCCATGGGATGTTGAATCTTCTGTTTCTGGATGATTTCAAAAAAAGGTAGACAGTGTTTTGTATAGGAGGCCAGACATTTGGTCTCCCTTGTTTCCAACATCCATCCCATAGTCCTCAAATTTGGCTTCCTGACCTCACATACATCTTTGTGGGTGTGCATGTGTAGAATGTTTCTTTGTATTTTTGTAGTATCATCCTGTACTGTCTTTTCATATCTCCTCTCCTGCCCTCCCTCTCTCCTCCCTCTCTCCTCCCTCCCCCTCCCCTCCCCTCCCCACACCTCCCCCTTCTCTCCTCTAACTCTCCAGCAGCACATCAGAGAGCTTGTGCCTTTCCTTTGTGCACCGTGTCCTGGATGGTCAGGGCCTGCCATGGCTGAAGGGGCAGCTGGAGGCAGCTGTGAGCAGCGAGGACCATCGCACCACCATCCTTAAGGCACTGCAGGAGAGGCTTGAACTACGGGTATTGCACAAGGACCAACATGGCAGCCACAGCTGTGAGCTGAACCAAGTGGTGAGTGAAGTGACCCTTAATAGTACATCAAAAATGAAGTGATCCTGTGAGAGGCCGTGAACAGCCTGTTTCAGTAACTTGCCAACTCCCGATAACCCAATTGTTTGTGATATACAGTGTGTATTCAAACAGAAGTACGCTGTGTATTAAGCTTACCAGCTAATCTGTAATACTGGTAAAGCCCAATACATGGTCGTCAACTATGTACGTAGAGAAGACTTGATGGTGAAATAGCCAGTGGTGGTCCATGTGTATGCAATTCCCACTGTACTATTGATAGTACTACTCAATGTGCTTGATTCCATGTATGTAAGGTACGGAGCCCTTTGTTGTGCATGTAATCTACACCTCCACAGCCAATACAGGGATACCGCCTTACATATTGCTCATTGACTGCCACTGTGGATGTATTATTGGTTGTTTTGGTTTGGAGTTTTGTTTAATGTGGGTTAGCCGTTGGCCTGAGGCTACTCTTAAATGCACCCACAGCACACATACACACAGGTGTGCAATAATTCAGTAAATCAGTGTGTGAATCAGTTTGTATCGGTGGGCAGGGTTGTTGGTAGCAGGAGGTGCTTCACTGAAGAGAGGGCTTGACCCAGCTACTGTACATCACATAAACTCTTCTTGAACCGTGTGCCCTTAAGTACATTTAGGCCACCCGTTTTCTTCATCATCATCATCATCATCGTCATCATCATCATCATCATCATCATCATCATCATCATCATCATCAGACAGCTAAGTACAAATGTGAGCACTGTTGTGTTGGAGGTTTAGTGCTAATGGTTCTATCAGTGTCATTTAATCCTATGGCACAAGTTTTCTTCACTCTTCTCTCATTGAAGCAGCTCTTTGCATCTAATCCAGTTCTAATGTCACATTTCCGGATTCAGGTGTAGGTTAAGCTGTTACCCTGTCCAGCTCAGAATCTCTCTGCTAGAACACCAAGTCCCTGCCACTCGCTCTGAAACAGTGGCCAAAACGTTGTAGCCTCTGCTTTGTGAGCAGTATTGGATTTGCGATTCACTAGTGTATTGTGCAGGAATATATTTGAGCAGTTAATAAAATATCATTGTGCACTGTATGAAAGCTTCCATGAATGTGGGGATAATTCCCTATTTGCCCATTTCTGGTGTGCCACCAATTGATGAATTTCATAATTCGATCAACATGAAGCAGCTCATGAATATCCTTATGGGGTGACCCTGTCCCCTCCTACTCTTTATAACAAGACCTCAGGGGACCCTAACCGGCTGTCCGACTCCTGGACTCTGCTGTGTCCGGTGTGTGGGTGTCTATGTACATCTGTTTATGATAATGTGATGAATATACTTAAACCATAATAGTACCAGTTGTGTTAGTGTGGTCCTATCACCACTGGGAATTGTCAGGTATGTGTGGACTGAACTTGCTGCCAACTTGGCGCTTGTCCCATTGTGTCTGTCTGCAATGCAGCTATCCCAGCCTGCCTATCATAGTTGTTGTTGTATAAGTGTTGTGGTTGTGTTGACAGCCTCCTTTGTGTCTGACAATGCACCACCTCCTCCTCATGCTACATCATGTGATCTTGTTGTTGGTGTGATCGTTATAGATTCCAATGCACTAGCCAACAGTTTACAACAGAGTTCAGGTTGCGGTGTTACTTCGATCACGGCTCCTGTCACCATGCCCTATTTAAACAGTCTGAGTGTTTTATTTACCATTCACTGATACAGGTGTTTGAAGTAACACTGAAACGTCTGAACTCTGTTCTAAACTGTTGGCTAGTGCATGCAAAGCTACAATGGATGATTTCCCTAGCCACTCAGGCCTTTACAGACCTTGTTGTTAATGGCAACCATATTGTGTGGCTTGGGATGATATGATGCTCCATCCACTGTTCGGGAACGTGAGGGTAGGCTCCCATTGTTGAACTGTTGGAATAACTTGTGGGTTTAACAAACAGACAAATGCGTTCGGTACAGCATTTGTAAAATGGTTGTCATGAGCGACAATCAGCTCACGACTCCCTCTGAACTTCAACCTCATGTTAGCGTGCAGTGGCCATAGGGCTCAGGTCAGCTGCTGTCTGTGTTGACTGAGGTCAAAGGTGAGGTGAGTCACGCGTGAGTCATTCGGTGTTCACACATTGCAGCTGTGCTATCACATTGTAACACCATTTGCTGTAACATATTGAATTCTCTTTTAACAGCTGTCCAAACTGTAAGTCGTTAACAGCTGTTTCTTGTACAATGTGTGCACTTTGTAATGCAATGTGTACATGATGTGTACTTGTTTCTTGCTTCATTGTGTACTTTAGTACAAGAAGCAGCTGCAAGTGACCTTTAGTATGGACAGCTGCTAAAGAACATTTCAACACGTTGCAATATACTGTATAGCATTTTCTATGCTGTCCAAGAGATGTTAGTTTCATCATCTTCATCATCATCTTCCAACGATCTAGCTGTGTTTACGCTTAAGAATTTCTTTTTGCAACTGTTCTTCACGCAGCAATAATCTTCTAGTTAGCATCATCATCATCATCATCATCATCATCATCATCATCATCATCATCATCATCATCATCATCAACATCCCTGAAAGGCATGGGATCGTTCATTCAAAAATACCACCATAGTTTCAAAAACAATTTGCCCCCAAAAGGTGAGATGTCCAGCTTAGTTGTAAGGCATGTGTTATCCTTACTCAGCCTTTTCACCAATTCTTTTATGCTTCGTTTCCAAGGTACTGTACGTAGCTGTTGTCAGACATGTCAGAACAGGAAATACATACCTGCTAAATACAGCTATTTCTGCTAGTATTTAAACAAAAGGGATATGTAGCAACTGTCCAATGTTTACAACTTCACAAAAGTACACAATTTAACTGTAAACAAGTAGGAAATTGCAAAGCTTGTTTATGAAGCAGCTGGAAATGACTTTAACACACAGCTGCTAATCCTGTTATGTACAGTTGATTTCAAAATGGTTGTCCAAAAAGTAAATAACAAATGGCAAAACTGGACAGTAGGTGCGACGCAATGGCAAATAGCAAAACTAATAGTGACGTCACACCA
Organism: Ianthella basta; assembly: GCA_964019415.1. NCBI lineage: Eukaryota > Metazoa > Porifera > Demospongiae > Verongiida > Ianthellidae > Ianthella > Ianthella basta. The sequence goes on along the minus strand of OZ025889.1, from coordinate 4,996,653 downwards.
TTTGATTGTTCTGCCATTTACCATTTTGGCCAACTATTCAGAAGTTGACTGTAGGGGATATGTATTAAATAGCAGGTGTTCTGTGTGTACGTGTGTCACTCCAGTACCTGTGTTCTTACTACAGGGTGTATCTAAGCCTGTGTACAGTGGAATATATGACCTATTTCGACACATTTGGAAGGGGATCATTCAAGAGTTCATTGCCAGTCCAGACTGCAAGATGGACTCGGTGTTTCTGTTGTTTCGCCTCGCTTGCTACGTCTACCTCGACGAGACTGTGCCGTCCAAAAGTGCTCCTCGGAGGATGACATCAGTCAGGGTTAGTACCCCACGGATGGATACCTCAGCGAACCAATCAGAACTCTTTCAAACTCCCTCAGGTGGGACTGAAGCCGTGCCACAGCCACCTACTTTTGCCGAACCTGACATCCAATTGGACAGTTCGCCTGATGGCAAAGTTGCCATGGAAACCACGGAATCGCACAATAGTGAGGCAGGTGAAGACAAAGATGTGCTATCTTATATTCCACGAGGTCGGCCAATGGGCAGTTTGTTGGGTGGACATGAAACAATGAGACGATACCGTCGCATCAAGGAGCAGCACAGCCGTGATACTCACAAAGTGGCTGAGAAGGCAGAGGAGGAGCAGGAAGGCGGTCAGCTAACTGATATTCCTGATTCGGTAGAGGGAATTCAGGCAACTGCTAGTGTTGGCACAGTGGCACCCATCCACTCCACTCCGAAGCCATCAACTGATAAGCAGCTTCCGGACTCCGACGACCTGTTCTTCACACCATTGACACATGCCACGTCAGAAAAGCAGGATGGAGAGGACGTCGATGGTGCTTCATTCAGCCGGCCCCGGTCCACACCCATCCCGAACAGTCATCCATCAGCTAGAAAACGGCCTTCACAGCACAGCTCAGCAAAGCCACTTGAGATTCCCTTTAGTCGGAGGCTCTCAACAGAGTCTACCGACAGTCTCACCGTACTCAGTCTCAGCGGTATAGGAGACCCGCAGATTCAGAGCAAGACCTTGCTGGCAAAGCTGCTAGCGGTGTTTGCCATTCCACAGAAGTGGAGTCGTCACTTTTGGAACAACCTCGTGTGGTCTGTTGTCACCTCAGAGCGGGCCTGCATTAGTTGGAATGAGTCAACGCCGGAACTGTGTAAAAGGTGAGCTTTTCAAGTTTGTTAGGAATTGTACATGTCATGTTTGTGGCATGCAGAAAGCGAAGAAACTGCACATGTAGAGCAATTAGCACTAACAGACTTGTACCAATCGGTACTCTGGAGCATAGAAACCTCCAATACTCGTAATGTGTATGTAGTCATCCATCACCTTGTGTCTACCATTGTTTAAGACCTTATTCTGCATACGTAGATTCCGGTCATTGGACAAGCCTCGCCAGCGACGATTGATTCAGGAGGAGGACCAGATCATCAGTGTTGTGCTGATCAACGTGACCCTCTTCATGGCTGCCACTGGGGTCGCCCCGGAGGAGGTGCAGGAGATGCTGTATCGCTACATTGCCAAGACCAGGGTGTGCGACAGTGAGGGCACTCTATTGAATAGCCTCATTCAGGAGCTGATGGGATGTGTGAGTGGGCTATGTGTTAGGGAGTGTGCTGTGTGTGGGAGGAGTGTGCTGTGTGTGGGGGAGTGTGCTGTGTGTTGGGGAGTGTGCTGTGTGTGGGGGAGTGTGCTGTGTGTGGGGGAGTGTGCTGTGTGTTGGGGAGTGTGCTGTGTGTGGGGGAGTGTGCTGTGTGTGGGAGGAGTGGGATATGTGTGCTGTGTGTGGGAGGAGTGGGATGTGTGTGTGTGTGCATGTGCATGCATGTGTGTGTTGTGCTTGGGAACAGTGGAGTGGATGCATATTACATGAAGAGTTGTATGAATGAATGAGCGAAGTACAGTATGTAGGCTCCTAGTGCATACAAGTAACACTGTCCGCCTCTCTGTGTTGCAAGAGTGAATGTGGAAGCTGCCCAGTTGTTTAATTGCTGTTTCAATTCTTTTACAGGATGAAGTTTGTGATCATCTGATTGAGAAATTCAGTCTCCTCCCACTGTACTCAGAGGCGAACCCTATAATTTCCTTCCTGGTGCATCGGGGTGCCAACATGACTGGGCAAGTGCTAAAGATAGTGGTAAGTGTGCAGAGTGTTTTATATGTCATACATACTGTACTGTTTTATGTATTGTTGTACATTCTAGCTGAATGCCTGCCCTTAGGGTGGGTTCCCGTCTACAGTTGGTAATTCTGAACTGATCAAAACTGTCCATTTGATTGGGAGCGTTCCGTAGACTCACTCCGTAAAACTCCGTGCGTACAGAATTTACTTTTGTTAATCCATTTCGTCTGAAGGAGTTCAGTGATGAAGGCGCTAGCCACATTAGGTCACCCCCCGTATTGCCGTGATATACTCTTTTAAATTTGGCAAAGATTGGTGAAAATTGAAGGAGGAGTTTGTGAACAACGAAATGCGATCTTTTCCCTATCTCCCACCGTAAAGTAGCAAGAACTTGGACGGAACGGCGTTAAACCAAATTTTGACTTGGCTAGGTTACTCACAATACGCCTCTTCTTAATCCTACCACGTTATGTGACGTTTCGTCCAGAATTTTGAAGGAATATATCCCAGACAACAAAAATGTGTGTTACGTAAGATACAGTACATACTGTACTTTTATATGTGTGTACTACACATACGTTACTGTACTGTTTCATGTGTGTGTGTACATGTACCTTACTGTACTGTTTTACAGTATGTGTGTGTGTACATGTATGTACATTACTGTACTATTTTATGTGTGTACTACACATACGTTACTGTACTGTTTTATGTGTGTGTGTACATGTACCTTAATGTACTGTTTTATAGTATGTGTGTGTGTACATGTACGTACATTACTCTACTGTTATATGTGTGTACTACACATACTGTTAGAGGTTACAAATTCAATGCAGGCGCGAAATCTCCAAATTGTGATACACAGAAACTTTCTCTTATTGGACATCGCTCGTTGCCTACCCTGCCTTGTGCTTATACTGTTTTACTCTTCCAGTTCATTTGCCATTAAGTGTTGTTGCCACACTGATGTGGCATTGAATCTGCTCCTTTTCTTTCATCTGACTAGATTACCAACTCTTGCTGTATTCTCCGGCATTTCCCGGAAGGAGCCATCTTTATGCGTCTTTGGAATGACAGTATTGAGCACGTTCAGTGCAGTGAGAAGGAGGAAATGGTATCCTTCAGGCACAAGGAGGCTGGGGGATCACACACTTTGCATCAATTTTACACAAAAGAGGTTGGTGGGGTGGTAGGGAGGAGTAGGTGTGTCTGTGTGTGTGTGTGTCTGTGTGTGTGTGTGTGTGTGTGTGTGTGTGTGTGTGTGTGTGTGTGTGTGTGTGTGTGTGTGTGTGTGTGTGTGTGTGTGTGTGTGTGTGTGTGTGTATGTGTGTGTGTGTGTGTGTGTATGTGTGTGTGTGTGCGGAGGGAGGTTGGTGTGTGTAGTGATGTTGGTGTGTGTGTGGTATGTGCTGAAGGGATATGTAGTTAGATGGAGAATGTCTTTGCTGTGTCAGTGTTAGACATTGGCGGTACCTACAAAGCTGGTATCAGCTCATCATGATTAATCTTCTTCTCTTCATGTTCTTGTTCATAGTGTTTGGAGCTGTTTGATGCCATCGCTCAGCAGATTATGAGGGTCAAGCAGAACCGATGACACCTTTAGCAGGGTTTGCATTCACATGCACATGCACTGCCTTGAGTTCTTATTGCTAATTTCTGTAAATTTTCACATTTTAATCTTCCCAGTAGCCCTGCTCGCTAAACTTTTGTATTTGAATGACTTTTACTGAAATCAGTGAAATCAGTTGTGAAAACAAGTGTATGCCAATCAATGCAAACATATCAAGGGACTCCAAATAGGCTCTGAAAGGATGAATAGACAATACTTGAAGACCAATTCAGTCTTCAAGCTTAGCGATAAGCAACTGAGTAACAGTGGATATTTTCAAGTTGCATATTCTTAGAATCGGGTACATCAGGCTGAATGTGACGTTTTTTGGTTTTCATTCAAAATAACCATTCAACCAATGGCTGGATATCGATCAATCAGTCAATCACCAAGGGCTTTCTCATATGCAGGACATCACCTCTGGCTAGCTATATGTTTACTGCGTCAAGTGTTCAGAATATAAAATTAATGCTGTACAGCACCTATACTTTCTACATACACAGTGAGTCTCTAAAAACTGCCTTTAAATTCCATGCTTTCCTCAGTCACCTTCACGGTCTTTTCCAGTAGTACAGTGACCCCTGTCTAGCCATCTGTGGGCCAGTTCTAACTGACCTTTATTGAGAGGTGGCTGCTCTACAGAGGTAGATTGCAGTGCCATTTGGGGTCAGAGAGGCTGGCTATTTTAGAGAGGTGGCTGCTCTACAGAGGTAGATTGCAGTGCCATTTGGGGCCAGGGAGGCTGGCTGCTTTAAAGAGATGGCTGCCTAACACAGTGACCACCTCAGACAAGTTCCACTGTACTAGCCAACCAAATAGCCATTTGATGCTCTTTATACTGAATGGGTTGGATTGTACCAGTTGAGGAAGCTCAAAACGAAACCTCTCGCTTATTGATTTCTTGTGAATTAATCCTGGTAGCTACGATTGCACCCAATATTCCCTTGTAGTTACGCGCATGTATTGCCACTGTGTATCAGTTATCACTCTGTGTGTGCATGGGTGGGGAGGATGTGATGTGTACCACATTGAAATACTGTATGCTTTAAGAATGAGCCATCAATTACATGAACGCTTTCAAGCAGCTTGTTAGCCCCCAGCGTTCACACAGTGTTAGGAGGCTGGACAAAATTCAGATTCCTTGGCTGTTGCCGTAGGTGTGCTGATTGCTAAGCGAATAATTATTGCAACTAGTCTCCTAGCATGCATGCGCTTGCATTGGTCTAGTCAGAGCTCATAAATGCAGCCTTTTGGCCCTATGTGGACCATGGTGGGGGGGTTGCATCAGACTCAATCTCAGTGGCTATGAAGCTAAAAATGTATCTGTTGGCGGGGCATGGCCCCAGCCCTCCCCCACCCCCCCCCCCCCACCCACCCTCACCCTATGGGAGCCATGCTTTTGGGCTGTGCATGTGTATAGATTTTCCCTGAAAATCTACATCCTAGATTGATAGATAGAACCGTGATACAACAGTCGTAGAATTGATTGCAAGTGACTTCTTTGTGACTTTTATGTGACCTGCATGTGACCTGCATGTGATCTGCATGTGATTTGCATAACAACTATGACTTACATGTCACAAGGCAAACTTGTCATGACACATGTGATCTGCTGTGGTATAGAGATGTGACTTCCATGTGACCTGCATGTGACTTCCATGTGACCTGCATGTGATTTGTGGGTGCATGACTTTGTACAAGGCTCTGTATTGACAATGTCGACAGCTGTAATCAGATTAGCTTGAGTCTCTTTCACATCTGTGGTTGTATCCCCCAACTGTTTTGATGTTCTGTCTTTTATTTATACTTTACTTCTGATTAGTTATGAAGGTAACTGCTTTCACTCATCTGACTTCAGTAGCTTTAGTTTCACAGGCAGACTCAGGCTTCCCACCTTCACTCACATTACATTAATCTACTACTATTCTACTGCTTCTAATCAGTTGTCCCTTAAAGTCGTGGTTGTGGTGTGTGTGTGCGTTCGTGCATGTGTGTGCATCCATGCATAATTTCTGTAATAGGGCAGACATTTTCTGCAATATTCATAGTGAAAAATGACGCTGATCCATCACACTTTGTCCAGTGGAGGGGTTACTTCTAAGGAACCCCTTACCAAGCCTTAGAAGGCAGAGAATGGAAAAGGAGAATTGTAAGACAGAACCTCCCATTCACTTCAGAATGCAAGTATAGTCTGGTCATGCATGGTTGCCATGGACACGCACCACTCGTGTGTAGTTACTGTATTCTTATCACATTCACCGTAGCGTTATTTGCCTCGCTGGTGTGGTGCAACCACGTCCACATGCCACGTGTGTGGACAGTCTAAGGTCATAACAGCCTACGCACGTATCTGTGGCAGATGCGTTACTGCATGGGGTGTGCATGTAGAAGTGTCTGCAGTGGAAACACGATCAATGACATGTGACGGTGTACTCATTGGTTTCTACACTAGCACAGATGGTATGGCTGGACTGAAGTGACCGCCCTTGATGTGTGATGGTGATGATTTCATGTATAACGTATTACCAGTGCATTCTCCTCCTCCTCCACTCACATCCCATGTGCCAGCTAGCCATCACCTTCAACCTGTTGTTTAGGTCTGTACACTCAACTCTTTCCACCCTGGTGAACTGTGTGACTATTATTGCTCTTTATTAATAACACTTCTATTATTACTGTACTATTATTAATAAACACTGCACTTTTTATAGAACGACCCTAACCCTAACCCAAACTGATGAATGTAACTTATCTCCTGTGATTGCTAGCATTCATTGGTTAAGATCTATATTGTACTGATGCTATCCAATGAATCTCTGGCTGGTGCCATGGCAACCGTTGACCCAATAAGTTGTATCAGGGAACTAGTGCGTGTATGAATCAAAGATTGTGCAGCTATCCTTGAAACATGGCTGTGGGTGTGTATGTAGTTTGTACTGCAGTGTCCATACATACACCTTCTGTTTGGATCAGGATATTCATTGATTGACAAGCCATAAAAGTGCACCACGGCGAGAGAGAGCACCACTTAGCACCTGCTGCAGATTAGCTGGCGCACACACGCACGGTGGGCCAAAGAGCAGCTGTTGGTCTGTAGCACTGTCTGCCTATCACCGTACTGTGTAGTTTTGAGAGACAGTTTGCTGCGTGTACCTCCAAGGGTGCGGTGAACAGTGCTGTACCACAACCAAGAAGATACAGGGAGGAGAATGACAGTGAAAGTCCTCTTCTGTGTTGCCATTCCCTTGTTCTCTTTGTGGACGGTGTCCGGGGCTCTTGCTGGGGAACAGACTGAAAGCCGTGAGAGTCAACTCTGAATGTAGACCACTGCACACACAGACAAACGGCTTCACTACAGTATACAGTATATCCTATACCAAATATGGAGTGAACTGTACATGGCCTACACCACAGCTAACCTGTGCAGCTCCCACTCAATCCCTAATCCTCTTGTGTATAGTTCTGTGCGTGTATGTACTAGCTACTTATACATACATATTCGTACTGTATGGTGTACACAGTGGAAGCTGTCTACTGTAGTACTACATGTAACTGTGTGGCACTGTATAGAGTAGAAGGCACCTGTATGTGTATATATATCATTCAGACTTAAGCCCATGCATGTTTTGTCAGTATCACAGTATCACAGTAGATCTTCGAACTCTGCACCATCGCAGTGCAGCCACCTGTCTAATTAAAGCAGATATGTATTATGCAGATCAGGAGTTCCCACGAGGGCCGGTGTCCGCAGTGAACTGCATGGATGTACCAGCATCTTCCATCTTCCTAGCCTTGACTATGAATCAGTCCTAACTCTCACACCGTCAGGTGCTGCAAGTGGCCTTAGTCGGCTGCTTGACTGCCCCCCCCCCCCCTCAGACACCTACATAATTATTCTATGCTATAGCAGCATGCAATGTCAAGATTGGACGGATGTGTGTGTACATTGATTTTGTAGGTGGAATTACATGGATATGTATGCTACTGCTAAAGTGCTTACGTACTTCTTGTGTTTCGAAGCTACAGTCATAGCTAGTTTGGCATTTTTTGTGAAATGAGTATACTTTTGTGATTAATTATCTTCTCCCACTAATATTGCGCAGGGCCCTGCTTTTCCAATGTATTGAACATCAGTGACTATCCTCGTAGTGAATGGCTTTCACTATCACCCACTACAGCAAAAACATACCTCAGCTTCCCCGGGATGTCGTTTGAGTGTGCGGGCAACATCACAGGTATGGCACTCTGGATGAAGCAGTCACCTAATCTGAATTGGCTGCAGGATTTGTCGCTGACCCTGTACGTTGACAGCATCGCACAGGAAAGGATAACACAGTCAACATCTGAAAGTCCTCTACCTGATGTCATCAATGCCACCTTGAAGACAGCTGTGTCGGTACAGATTGGCTCAGTTTTGCAATTTCTGTTTCCTAAGCCGGTAGACAAAATGCATCGTTTCCTTCCAGTAGCCTTCGTGCGAAGTGATGAGCCTGTGACTACGATCGTTCCCACTGCAAGAAAGGACTCCACTAACTGTAAC
>OZ025889.1:4780869-4983369 GCA_964019415.1 Ianthella basta | reverse complement strand
GTGTGTGTGTGTGTGTGTGTGTGTGTGTGTGTGCTCTTTACAGTTGTGTAGTGGATCAATGCTTGTGTGGTCCATGTACATGTATGCATGGGCACGTATGTATGTATGTATGTGTGTATGTATGTATGTATGTATGTATGTATGTATGTATGTATGTATGTATGTATGTATGTATGTATGTATGTATGTATGTACGTATGTACGTATGTATGCATGCCAGTGTGTGTGCACTGCAAATTTCAGTCTTCACTTCACTTCATCCTACCCATCCATCACTCTAGATGTCACCGCATTTGAAGACACCTACAGATGGTGAGGTCTATGCAATTCCTCCTGACACAGAGGAAGAAATTTACCAGAACATGTCAGCCAGCAAGTTCAAGGAGTTCCCTCGTCCTGCTGTGACTATATTGGAGCACCTAGGAACTGGTCGCTATGGCAGCGTGCACAGAGGTGAGTGGAGTACAGAAGGGGGTGCTCAAGTTGTGGCAGTGAAGATATTGCGCAGAGGGGCCACAAAGGTGAAGTTGCTGCAGGAGGCAATGACCATGGGCCAGTTCACTCATCCAAATGTCCTCAAGTTGCTGGGAGTGATCACACTTGTAGAGCCGGTGTGTGTGCATGTGTGTGTGTGTGTGTGTGTGTGTGTGTGTGTGTGTGTGTGTGTGTGTGTGTGTGTGTGTGTGTGTGTGTGTGTGTGTGTGTGTGCATGTACGTGTGTGTGTGTGTGTGTGTGTGTGTGTGTGTGTGTGTGTGCGCGCATGTGGTGTGTGTGTGTGTGTGAGTGTGTGTGGTGTGTGTGTGTGTGTGTGTGTGTGTGTGTGTGTGTGTGTGTGTGTGTGCGCATGTGTGGTGTGTGTGTGTGTGTGAGTGCGCGCGTGCGCGCGTGTGTGTGCGTGTGTATGTATGCATGCTTGTGTGTGTGAATCAAGGTTGCCTAATGAAATTCACTGATGTCAAAGTGCTGCTGCTAACTGTTAATACATGCATCATCGTGGTTCCACTATCAGATCATGATGGTTATGGAGTTGGCAGAAAATGGTGATCTGAAGTCAAATCTGCTGGCTGCCAGAGAGAGGTACATACATTACAACACTAGGATGTACACTGTCATTTGTCGATACTTTAGTAGTATGTGTTGCATGTGTTATATGTAGACAGCAGCACAACATTCACTGTCGTAAGCATTGCCTGCGCTCCATTCAGAATTGCAGAAGTGGATGTGGTGTCTGCCTCTCACAACCTCTTCAAGTTCAGCTCTCAGGTGGCTGAGGGGATGAGGTACCTTGAAGGCCACCAGTTTGTGCACCAACACCTGAGTGCCAGGAACGTCCTCTTAGACGAAGGCCACAATTGCAAGGTAAATACAGTGGAACCTCTCTAAGACAGCCACCTGTGGGCCAGTTATACAGTAGACCTGTCTAAGACAGCCACCTGTGGGCCAGTTATACAGTGGAACCTGTCTAAGACAACCACCTGTGGGCCAGTGGAACCTCTCTAAGACAACCACCTGTCGGCCAGTTCTAACCGATCTTTATAGAGAGGTGGCTGTTCTACAGGGGTAGATTGCAATGCTTTAGTGCTATTTAGGGCCAGGGAGGCTGGCTGTTTTAGTAGAGGTGGCTGCCTAACACAGTGACCATCTTAGACAGGTTCCACTGCATGTGTAACCACCATTCCTATGCACAATACATGTACAGCTATGCTCTGATTTGCATTGATTTTGCTGTATAACTGTCAGCTGAACACCACCTGCTACTTTTACATGACTTGCTACAATGTTATTCTTATGTATTGTTTTATTAATTTAGCAGCTGCCCAATCTTTGGGTCTTTTGTAGTTGTTTAATTTGTTGTACATGCAGTTTATACAAATTTGTACTTGTTTCCTGTCACATTGTGTATAAACTTTATGTACAGCTGCAAGTGACCCAAAGTCTGGGTGTCTATTATTTAACATGTTCCTGCAGCATATCCTTTGTACTTACCATTGACATAGATCTCTGGGTTTGTAGCTGCTGAGCAAGGTGAAGGAGCTGTCTCTGCAAAAGATGAGTCCCAGATTCGATGGACTTCCCCTGAGGCACATTTGTGTGGCAAGTATACCAGCAGCAGTGATGTGTGGAGCTATGGGATGGTGATGTATGAGATATGGTCACTGGGACGTGTGCCATTCGAGGCCATGTCTCTCCCTCAAGTGAGCAGACACAGTGACTACATACACAACTTCACTGGGATGCCAAGGTCACATGGCTGCTTGAAAACAATGCATTAAAATTTAATGTTTGAAGCATTCACATTGATCACATGAAACTAGTTTTAAAGCAGTTTCAGAGTTTATGGTGTAGTCCAAATGAACAGAAGGGTGACAATGTTGGACTCGCAGTACTCACATGTGCTATGGTGGATATGCCAGTAAGGCTGTCTTACAAGCATTTTCACCTCTCTCTATATATATGTCTGAGACTAATACAGTAAGTTTCCTGCTTCCAATTTAATGCACTGCTGATCAAAAACAGGCTGAGTTAAAGTGCTCTGTCTGGGTGCCCTGCTAATAAAGAGTAATGTTTACAGATGAGATATTAAAACTGCCTCTTCTTGCTTTGGTTGTGTGCAGGTACTTAACATCATCAACACAGGCTACTGCCAGCCACCCCCTGCAGGGTGCCCTGCCAAGGTGTATGCCTTGATGGTACAATGTTGGTGAGTGCATGTAGAGGGCTATAGTAGAATGGCTGGCTCGAGACAGCCACACTGCAGCTAGTCTCGAACCCAGACCCACTTCACCATTCCACCCCTCCCAATTATAAAATGGCAGAATGGGTCTGGGTTCGAGGCTACACTGCAGCTTGCTGGCACACAATGCTGTTATACATTTGGTTGTAGCACACTCGTGTGCTTCCTCTGTTTAAATCATTTCCCATTGCAGGAATCCAGAGTATCGGAGTCGACCCTCCTTTGGCAATGTATGCCACTACTTGGAGGCAAACAAAGAGGTAGCCCTGAAGATGTGTGAGGAAGGAAGTAGAAGCGATGATGCCTCTTTGAAGCTGGGTTCGCCGCTGGAGGAAGGACTGCGACTCTACATGGACTTACAGAAGACGTATACATAGACTCACCACTTGCACTTATAATTAGCGGGTATAATAATGTATTTGGCGCTCTGTCAAAATCACGTGACACAGAAAATGGTTTCCTATTGGTATTTTCCGCTACTTCTGTGCGCGCTAATCTGCAACTTGATTCGGGCCGATGACGCCTGTCCGGAATACCCCACTCCCGTTCCGGGCATTTCTGTGCGAGACATTCAGTCGACCGTGGATGCGGTGTCCGCCAACATCACAGCCTACATGAAGCAGTACCAGACCCCTGGAGGGGTTGCCGTGGGGCTCGTGTACGACCAGGAACTCATCTGGTTCCAGGGCTTCGGCCTCATTGATGATGCAGGTCTGAGGTGTAGCCGCACATGCAGAGGGAAACAGGAATCCTTCGCCTCATCTTTTGATTTTGCTCTGAATGTTTCTGCATGTCCTTCACAGCAGGGTAGCAGTAGGATTGTGCAATTCTGTGACAGTGCACACCAATCAGATTACAGATATGCTATGACATCACATAGTACATCATATCAACCAATGAGATTGCAGACTGAAAACTAAGCATGTGTCACTTCTGCACTTGTACTTCACTGCGTACATGAAGTGCAATCTCATTGGTTGACATGCGAAGTAATGTGATGTCATGGCATGTCTGTAATTTAATTGGTCGGCACTGTAGGCTACAAGCAGACAACTAAATGTATGGCAATGTGCCAGGCCTATTCTGTGGAGTGATTGGGTGCTAAGCTCCTCCCCCCCCCCCCCCCCCCCACCCCACCAGTATTGTGAACTCTGGAATGCATCACTATGATGCAATGTCCACTGTCTCAGTGTGTGTATGTGTGACTGTGTGCTTGTGGTAGTCAATGGATGGTTGGGAGATGCACTCACGGATGCTCACTTGTGGTGTCACACACACACATGTGCAGATCCCCAGAAAGGCCCACCCACTGAGCACACTGGTTTCCGAATTGGCTCCATCTCAAAGGTCTTCACCGACCTGATGATGCTGCAGCTAAGGGACGCAGGAATCCTACCTTCTCTTGACGAAGACATCACCAAGTACAACCATCAGTTCTCTGTCATCAACCCATACGGTAACACCAAAAGAGGCATCTCTTTCCATCAGCTTGCCTGCCACTTGAGTGGGCTGCCCAGGAACCCTCCTTGTGAAGATCTCTTCGTTCACGGCTGCAAGGACAGTGCTGAAGTCATTTATAAGCGTTTAGCCAACATGAAGCTGGACTTCCCTCCAGGGCTCAAACCTTCCTATTCCAACCTGGGCATTGGCCTGCTTGGCAGAACATTGGAGGAAGTCCTGCAAAGTGGACAAAGTTGGGAGGACTACGTGGAGAAGGAGATCCTTGCCCCTCTTGGCATGAAGGATAGTGGGACCCGAATGCCACCCAAGAGTTCAACTCAAATGGCAGTTGGCTACATTTGGAATGGAAGTGTGGCAGGTACTGTACGTTGTACACTCCAGTGCTTAGGTATTGGCTGATTGGTGTATTGTGTGTAGTATGTACAGTATGTTGTTGAGGCCTTGTATGTTAACATGCAAGGCCTCAACAACATATATATACATGTAAGTTATAATTATAGTATGCTAAGCCGGCCTATATGCTTTTTATTTCACGAGGCACAAGGGCGCTTTAACCGACCCTTTAGCAGCCGGGTCACTGGTCACTGCCAACAGCCACTGATCCATTCCCTCCTCATATACTGATGTGGGTGGGCTCTATTCAGAGCCTCCTTTGAAATTCCCACACTGGGCACTGACTAATCAGTGACACTTGGAAGTGCTAATTAAGATAGTCTATGTACCTTGGTGACACTAATGAAAGACAACATTCAGAACTGCACATGGTAAGGAAAGAAGGGGGGAAGGGAAAAATGGCAGTGAACTGGACCAGCACCGGCAACCTCCAGATCTTTAGCCGACCCTTTAGCAGCCGGGTCACTGGTCACCGCCAACAGTGTTACCTATTCACACAGTAAGCACTGGTGCTGTGAGAAACTAGCTACGTACATGGCAGTGTGTACCAGTTGATTTTACGGGACTCTTTTGCAGTTGCCCCTTTCTATATTTACACGTCTCCCATTGATTTGTAGAGGCTCATAGCTGTGGTGGCAGGTTCAAGAAAGAAGTGATTGAGCATACTGCAGCTTCAAACAGGGGGGAGGGGGGATTGCTGTCCCCCCGCCCCCCCTGTTTGAAGATCCATATTGTTCATACACTTTCTGCTTGAATGTTACCTATTCAGTGTCTGCACGGAATGAGTACACTGTGCAGTGGCTCCACCAATGTGTTTTATACGTACACTCATCATTTACTGCACAGAGTATATTGACATGGGTTGGGATGGCCCTGCTGGCAACATGTACGCCAGCACCTACGACCTTGCCCAACTGATGATGATGTTGTTCAGAGACAACCATACGTACAACCCACCCTCTGGGCAGGTAAGTAGCTACTGGAGTAGCTTCACAAAGCAGCGACACCCACTTGCCACACACACACACATACTTGCACACACACATACGCACGCACACACACCTTGAAGCTTTCCTTGGAGCTTTCTCTCTACTTTTGTGTAATATGAATGACAAAATGGGGGCTTGTGTCTGCAGAAAGGGACTCTAGAACACCTTGGTCCCAAGTGACCTAAGAGGTGTTCTTATCTCAGAGGCAGTGTTGCACACAGTACATAGCTGGGACAGTAGGCGCTGTTCTGAATTAGTAGAGAAGTGTTCTACATTCAGGGTGCCTTTATAAGGGGCTTCCACTGTGTTCTGTCTGTCATCCACAGCTATTGGATGGTGTGACTATTCGTGAGTGGATGCACCCTGCTTATATCTATCGTGATGGCTTTGGATTTGGGCTCCCCTGGGAGATGTTACCCACTGGGAACTACACTCTGGTCACAAAGGACGGTGCCATAAATGGATACCTGGCAGAGTTCCGGATGGCTGTAAGTTGAGCCAAAACACATCTACATACCTCCTGTCCCCGTCCCACCACTTGTACCACTCACCTGTCCCCTCACCTGTCCTCTGTCCCCCTCCCATCTGCCTCACCCATCTGTATTCCCCCCATCTCCCCACCTGCCCCGTCCCCCCCACCTTTCCTTGTCCCCCCATCCTCCCCCTGTCCCCCTACCTGTCCTCCCCACCCATCTCCCCACCTTTCCCACCAATATCTCCCCCCCCTCCCCCCACCTGTCCCCACACTAGTCTTATGGCATAGGCTTGCATGCATTACATTCTGTGTCACGAGGCTCTCCATGCATCCTCCCTACTGTGCTGTGTAAAGGAAGCTGACACCCTCTCCCACACTCCACCATCCACTAGCCAGTCCTCACATGACTAGTAGTCCAGCGCACCCTTTTTGAACTATTTTCTGGGGAGAACATGGGCAAAGACATCTTGAGTGTGAATTGTGTGGTGCAGTTGACAAGGAATACAAGATATTTGGCCCCAAAAGAGCCTTCTTCATTTGTGCAATATACAAACAGATCGGAGTGGGGGGGATCATGTCTTGCATCGTAGGCAATTGTGCCATGTGATTTGCACTCTACATCTTTCCCTATTCATATGGTAATGCGTCTCCACTCTATGACATCTTGGTTTGATACAAGACATATTAAAGGTAGAAGCCGCTGTACTCATTGCCTCGCTAAAGGCACCACCTACAGGCTATGGTAGCAAGGCCCCCTCAGCACTCCTCTCTATCACCACGTGTTACTGATCCCTTGTGCAGCCGGAGATCAAGACTGGACTGATTTTGCTACAAAGCTCGGACAATGAAGCCGGTCCACACCAGTACATCACTCACGATGCCACCAATCTCATCCTGGCCGTCAGTGAGGCACTGTGGGTCAACCAACCACCCACTAATCTGCCACCCAATGTGAAAGAGTACGCTGGGAACTATACCATAAAGGTGAGTACAATGTGATAGTGAAAGTCATGGAATTTGTATCAATATGTGTTACTTAAAGTGGGCTAGGAGTGCTTTGCGTGATTTATGGCTCTAGGTGTGGGGGGCGAGTTGCTGATAAAGCGGCTCGGCTTCACCTCGTGCTTTATCAGCAACTCGACCCCCACACCGAGTGCCATAAATCGTGTAAAGCAATCCTAGCCCACTTTAAATGATATAGAGTGACTTGCGCAGGCAGACGGTTGGCCTTCAGTCTTCCATTTTCCGATTGCGTCATCTGCAAGCCATATTTGGTTGATTCTATTGCGTCATCTGTAATCCGATTGGTTGACTCCATTCAAACTTGCCTCACATTCTGGTCAGAAGGAAGGTATAGAGCGAAGCGAGTAGCTGTAGCAGTAGTGGGCGAAAACGCTCCTTCGCTGGCAAGAAGACTCTCAATGCACCTTAATAGAACAAGTCTGAGCTGCGCTATGTTCTTTCTATCATTGCAGAAGAACAACTATTTGCTGCCATTGTTACTATCTCTTTGGCTAGCTAGCTAGCTAGTGCGCAGATGCCCGCTCGGACTGCCAGTTCAAGAGACGCAAAAAGGACTAGCGAAGCACCCTTTCTCTGCCATTAGAGCACTCGTTGCCGCCTTTCAGAAGCAAAGGATGGGTAGCAGGCTAGGCCTTAACTTACGGAGTGGCGAGGTCACACTTCAGCAGAAATGAAAAGGAACTTTTGTAATTCGCGATCTCAGTCAGACCACACTGGACAGAATCCACCCTTAATAGCGTAAGGAGAAAGTTTGAGTGCTTGCATTTCTTGCCAGAGTTCTTTATGGCACTCCTAGCATTCTTTAACTTCCATAAAGAACAGCCATAAAGCATGCTGCAAGATTATGCAATATAAAGTACTCAAAATTCCTTTGATCCGCCCACGCAAGTCACTCTATAAGTTACTTAAGTGTAGTGTGAGTGCTACTTACAAGTTTAGATTTGTAGACAATTTAAAGCTGAAATGTGAGGTAAGAGGACTGAAGACTTGCAGCACTGTCATGTTGTCCTAGTGGTGATCCATGCAAAGCTATAATGGAGATTGATGTGCATGGCACATTAAGATTGCCATTCTTACTACAAGGTTTGGAATAGACCTTATGAGGTGGGTGCAATGGCTGCAATTGATTCAGTGTAGAAGACAGTACTTTTCTAACTAACCCGGGACTTCTGCGAGAGAAACCTTTTACAGTCAGTGCCCAGCGTGGTAGATGGGGGAAGAGAGGTTGGAGCCTGGTTTTCAGGCTACGGTCAATTACCCTGTATCATAAAAGTGCATGCGGTCATGACACACTGGTCTTCTTCAGGGATAGTATCCTCTCACGTTAGCCACTGTTGGGATTTACGAGGACCCTCCCACCATGTGGGCGTACATTGGCGAATACAACACAGCTGTTAGCGTCCACTTCATCTGGAGAGGCAAGAAAGACGAGTTTCAACTCACACAGAATGGTGTGGAAGCCTCTTGTCGCTATCGGTCCACAGGATGGGACGGCGCTTGGGTTTACTTTTACTGATTATTATGCCGCTGGCCAGGTAGAGTCATTTGAAGTGCCTGACCGCACTTATGGCTCAAAGTGGGTCAGATTGCCAGGGAAAGGCACATCCTAATTGGAGTGGAGCTCCCCAAGATACATGCACTAGTCAAACACTTGTAGTACGACTGAGAAAAGCTTATGATGTACTTTATAACAGTTTTATATGATTTGTGTAGACATGAGTAAAAGTACATACGAGTTCATTGACTGCAACTTGCACCGACTGGCATAGATGGTGGCGATCTAAAAGCAATGATGAGAAATAGAGGATATACAGAGAAATTGGCTGTAGTCTGGAACAAGGCCCTCTCTCTTCTCGTCTACCATGCCGGGCACTTACTGTAGATGCTTTCTCTAGCAATAATCCCAGGGCAGAAATCTTGTCTTCTACCATTGCTCCGAACGTACCTGCCTCATAATGCCTGCTCCTAATACTGTATGTAGTGAAGAACGGCAGCTTTAATATGCAATGTGCATTAAAGTGCACACGGTCATGACACACTGTCCTTTTCCAGGGTTCATCCCCTCGCACAATAGCCACTATTGGCTATTACGAGTACCCTCTCACCTTGTATGGTTACATTGGTGATTACTACACGGCTGTTGGCGTCCACTTCATCTGGAGAGGCAAGGATGAGTTTCAACTCACACAGAATGGTGTGGGAGCCTCCTGCCACGATCGGTCCACTGGATGGGACGGCGCTTGGGTTTACTTTTACCGAGATGCCGCTGGCCAGGTAGAGTCGTTTGAAGTGCCTGGCCACACTTATGGCTCAAAGTGGGTCAGATTGCCAGGGAAAGGCACATCCTAATTGGAGTGGAGCCCCCAAAATACATGCACTAGTGAACACTTGTAGTACGACTGAGAAAAGCTTATGATGTACTTTATAACAGTTTTATATGATTTGTGTAGACATGAGTAGTACATGTGGGGTTCATTGACTGCAACTTGCACCAACTGTCGTACAGATAGTGGTGATCCAAAAGCAATGATAGAAGATAGGCAGAAGTCTCATTTTCTGCCATTGCTCCAAACGTACCTGCCTCATAATGCCTGCTCCTAATGCTGTATGTAGTGAAGAATGGCGGTTTTAATGTACAATATGCATTAAAGTGCACATGGTCATGACACATCATCCTTTTCCAGGGTTCATCCCCTCCCACGATAGCCACTATTACAGTTTACGAGGATCCTCCCACTATGTGGGCATCCATTGGTGACTACTACACAGGTGTTGGCGTCCACTTCATCTGGAGAGGCAAGAAAGACGAGTTTCAACTCACACAGAATGGTGAAGGCGCCTCCTGTCGCTATCGGTCCACTGGATGGGATGGCGCTTGGGTTTACTTTTACCGAGATGCTGCCGGCCAGGTCGAATCATTTGAAGTGCCTGGCCAGAATTATGGCTCAAAGTGGGTCAGATTGCCAGGGAAAGATAGATCCTAATCGGAGTGGAGCCCCCCAAGATACACGCACTAGTCAAACATATGTAGTATGACTTGAGAAAAGCTATCATGTATAAATTTTATATGCCGGTCTTGTGTAGACACCAGTAGAAATATGTAACGCAGCTAGGTTTATTGGCTGTAATTAACTTGCACAGACCATCATAGTGATCTAAAAGTAATGATTAGAATTGATATACAGGGAAATTGGTTGCAGTAGGCCTCTCTCTTCTTGTCTACCATGCTGGGCACTTACTGCTAATGCTTTCTTTACCAAAAATCCCAGGGCAGAAGTCTTGTCTTCTACCATTGTGTTCAACATACCTGCTTCATAATGCCTGCTCCTAACAAACATGTAGTGAAGAATGGCAATTTTAATGTGTGTGTTGAAGCTCATGATCACATGGTCATGACACACTGTTCTTCTTCAGGGTTCATCCCCTCCCGCAATAGCCAGTATTACAGTTTACGAGAACCCTCCCTCCATGTGGGCATACATTGGCGATTACTACACAGGTGTTATTGTCCACTTCATCTGGAGAGGCAAGAAAGACGAGTTTCAACTCACACAGAATGGTGAAGGAGCCTCCTGCCACGATCGGTCTACAGGATGGGACAGTGCTTGGGTTTACTTTTACCGAAATGCCGCTGGCCAGGTCGAATCATTTGAGGTGCCAGGCCAAACTTACGGCTCAAGGTGGATCATACTGCCAGGGAAAGACAGATCCTAAATGGAGTGGACCTCATGAGCCCCTCAACACATAGCTACATGCACTAGTTGAACACTTGTAGCATACTCGAGAAATGCTAGCTTGTAACAGTAGCTGTTTTATAATCATACACTAGAGCAATGCAATACGCTTTGTACGAATTAACATCATGAGAAGCATGTTTGCAAGATGCACACACTCGCTACTGATGGCATTGCATGCATCCATCACTTGATAGTGCATGCATTTGTCACTATTGAGATGACATTATATGCATGCTACCATCGATGCCAACGAAACCACACCATCTGTCACCACTGATGATGCTACACACGTGTTCATATGTGAATGTCATTTGATCCCATACAAACACATGCACATTACTAAATACCCCAAATACTTAGTTAAACAATACATGTACAATGCTCTTGTATGTCCATTCACTCAGTCTCAACATGCACCCTATTGTGTGTAGTGTACAGTACCACAACAGTGGGATGATGCAATGACTCATGCCCTCCCTCCAAGCAGTCCTGGACTTGTGTATGTGCAAGAGGAGGAGGAAAGCACACCATTCTCTCCACTGAGAAGAATGTACCACACAAAATCCAATAATTGGTTTATCTGCGAGCGATTGCCTACATGTACACATTAAACATTATCGCAAGTATAGTTAAGTAAGAAGTTACTTAGTTATAAACGAGAAGACACACCGTACTAACGATAGATAGCAGAGCAGTGTTGGAGCAACAGCAGAGTGCTGTAAAAGCCTACATCCGATAGTTCGTTGGCATGGGATACGTCAATGGCTGACTGACAGCAGTGTCCCTGCTCATGGAATCACCACCACCGCTGCCCATCCCCCTGGAAGAGCTCTGGGCGTCGTAGCGATCTTCAGCATAGCTCTCTCCACGTCTCTCGCTCGGAACACCAGGATAGGCGCCGCCACGTTCACGGTCACGTGAATCAGCTGGAGGAGGACGGCGGCTACGTTCATACCCGCCGTAGTAATCAGAATAGTCATCGTAGTACTCTCTTGCGCCGCCATAGTCCCCTCGGCTGTAATAATCCTCTCGTCTCGGTGGAGCTGAGTAGCGTTCTTCATAGCGGTCATAATAGTCACGCCGCGGTGGTGGCGGGGGATAGCGTTCTGCGATGGAGATAGAAGCAAATGTTGGGTGAGTTGCTGAATGATGGTGATCTGTCTACATCGCATACATAACCATCTTCAGGCTCCTTACGCACAAACTAACACTAACAGAAGAATACACATGCACCAAATATCCACATTCGATGCTAAAATTAGCAACGTCTTGAATACGTGCCGATACATTAACTTACCTCGGCTGTAATAATCGTCATAGTAACGACTGCTGTAATAGTCATCGTAACGCTCCCTAGCATAGTAATCGTCATATCCCCTCCTGTACGGCGGACTACGACTTCGTGGTCTCCTGCTCCCATAACTGGAGTAACTGCCTCGATCGTTTCGGTCGTATCTTCCTCGGTCATCATCTCCCCTTCTCTCGCTCATTGCCACCCTCAGTTGGGCAGTGGGTCCCATCCCTCGGGCATACAGGCTCTGCTCCACCCTGATGGTGAATCCATTCTTTGTCTGCATGTAAGAACAATACATGGGGGCAGGTAATGTATGTATCAAAGTAATGGAGATGACTTTTTTCTTGCCTTATTCACATCTTTCTGCATTTCCTTCAATGCTCTCTCGGCGTCGGCTGGATTGACGAAGCGCACGAATGTAAATCCCCTGGACTGTTTCGTTACAGGATCAGGCGGGCTAGCCACTGGGGATCGAAGTGAATCAAGGATGAAACAACACGACACCGCCATTTTGTTACATTGAATGAACAGAGCGGTCGATACCTCTCCTACCTTCTTCTAGCGGTCCAAAAGGCTCGAACCACGATCGTATTTCTTCATCCTTAGTTTCGGGACCGTATCCTCTTACAACAAGCTTGCCGGGCTGCGGAGTTGGTCTAGTTGTCATTTCGATTCGTCCTCGTCTCTGTGCTAGAAAATTCTCACCACACCACGATGGGATCACGTGATCGATCTTCGTTTCATTTTCAGCTCAGATTCATTTGAAAATGGGATCGTGGACATCCCATGACGTCACAGCGAGACACTTTAATATAACTGCGACGTGAGTGGTTAACCTTTCGGCATTCCGATGCATGCTAATCAGTTTGCGTTGTAACTTGAATGGACACAGCAGATACTCGAGCAGAGTACTAGCTAGTCCTCAGGACTTCCACCTTGCACCACCTACTTAACGGCAGTGTGGAAGGGAGTCTGTTGAATAAGATTGAAAACGCTGTCCATGCTCATGACAATGGGAGACACCTGAGTGTACCAAAAGTGTGTCCAGATATTTAATAACAAGCACCTCAATCCATTTCCTATAAGGAGGCCATGGATATGAACAGTGGTCTGGCAAATGTCCATTGCGAATGTGGAGCCCCACTTTGAACCCCCACTAACAGAACAATAGCAAGGCAGCCTGCATAAGCTAGTGGGCATGCCCGGTGGAACCACCCAGGCTGCCCAGGCCATGGCCTGACCAGATTTTTAGGTCTGTCCATGCTATAGCTAAGGTACTTCATGGCCTATGCAAGTGGCTGTCTAGGCAAAATTGTTCTGACTTGGACTGACCACCTTTAAATTGTTTCCTCCAGGCCTGGTGAGCCTAAACTATCACAGCAGACACTCCTCACCATGGGCCTAAAGTACCAGTTTACTATGCAGTAGGCCCTTCCCATTAACAGTTGTGGCATTCACAATGAACTTCTTGCATAAGAGTGGTTCACCAATTGCTGAGTAGTGTCTTAGTTTTGGTGAGTGTTTAACATTAATTTGTGCTCCGTACATAACATGTTTACAGTTTTATGTTGCTCTTCATGTTACAGAAGTGCTTGTACCTAGCTAGCTAGCTATCCTTTGTTTATATAATAGTTACAGATTAGATCTTGTTAAATAATGTGTGATAATCATTAAATGCCATTATGAGTTAGCTGCATGTATAGAATCTTCTTATCACAGGTCACCTACATGTATCATAGTGAGTCGGACCACTCTACCTGGTGTCAAGTGCAAAGGGAGAGTAACGGTGCGTTTAAAAGTACCCGGAAGCAATCCAGTTTCTGCAAACCGGATGTGAGCGTGTCGTTTACTTACTCGTACACGTGTTGTATAAACTGACTTCCAGTACGTAACTATATTTGGAATGCCCTAATAAGGGAAGTGCAAAGGTTATTGTTTTCTGGACTCCAGAAACCGGGAGGCTCGGTACAGTACTTGGATGTAAGTTTCCAGTTCGTTTGATTCATGTAAAGCGTGCTTCCTTATCTCTGTGCTTGCATGCTTACCCACCGGGGTGGTAACATTAAGCGTAGGTCTAGTCTTCGACGCGCCGAAGGCGGGCTTTCCAGCCTGTACCGTATAAATGCTGTCGCATCCATTAACCTCCCGCCCATACCACCATTCGGTAGTAGCAGAGCGGGAGCGCGCTCCAATACTGCCACTGTAGCACAACGTTACAGCAAGTTGTATTGGCGATCTATAATGATATGCATCGCGTAGTGCGGATTAGATCTTGAATCACTAGATTTTATATTTGAACAGTTGAACGGCTTAATGGTTGCAGAATAGGGCGCTTAGCTTGAGTGTAGAAGACCATTATGGTAGTTTGTGCGCACGCTACACAGTCATCTTCTCTTTCCCTCTCCCTCCCTCCCTCCCTCCCTCCCTCTCTTCATTCTCTGCCATGCCCCTATACTCCTTGTCCTTCCACTTCTAGCTTTTATACATCCCTGTCTTCTCTCCCATCCCCTTGTCCCTCTCAAGATGGCTGACCAGGCACCTCCTCAGGCGCAACCTGGCTACCCACCCCCAGGGCAGCCTGGGTACCCACCCCAGGGGCAACCTGGCTACCCACCCCAGGGGCAACCTGGGTACCCACCCCAGGGGCAACCTGGGTACCCACCCCAGGGGCAACCCGGGTACCCACCCCAGGGGCAACCTGGCTACCCACCACCAGCCCCTGCGGCTGCAGGAGGTGTCCCTCCTGGGCAGAAAGGTGTGCTGTGTGCATGATTTGTGCACTGCTGTTTGCGTTGCACGTGTGTTGGTAATGTGAGATTCTGAAGTTGCAGTCACCCACACATAGTGCAGCCTCCTATCCTGGGGAAAGCACCAGTTGCATCTTTGGTCAATTTCTGTGAATTTGTTTGTAAACTACCAATGAACTATGTACCTCCTTCTTCTCCCAGCTCCAGTGGTCTGGATGACTGCTCCCCAGGCACCCGTGGGTTGCCCACCTGGTCTGGAGTACCTCACACAGATAGACCAGATTCTGGTCCACCAGCAGATTGAGCTCTTTGAGAGTGAGGGGGAGTGGGAAGGGTAAACGTGTGTACAACCGCGTGTTGATGTTGTATGTGACATTCCCCCATGTCTCCTCCTCTTCAGTTATCTCTGGATGGGAAACAGCAAACAAATACCAGATCAAGAACTCCCTTGGGCAACAAGTGTACTTTGCAGCAGAAGGTAAGAGCTGCTGCAACAAGAACCAGCATACATCGCTCCTGCCATCTTCCTCCTTGGTGTGATGCTGTTCATCATGCTTGCTTGCACAGATTCCAACTGCTGCCTCCGTCAGTACTGTGGTCCCTCTCGCCCCTTCGACATGGCCATCGTGGACAACTCCAACCGAGAGGTCATCCACATCCAGCGACCTCTCCGTTGCTCTAGCTCTCTTTGTGGCTTCTGCTGCTTGCAGGAGGTGCAGGTGGAGTCCCCACCCGGCACAGTGATTGGCTACGTCAAGCAGGAGTGAGTGATGACGGGCTGTGTGTGTGTTAGTCTGGCTTGCTAGACCGTCCCACCTAAACGCTGGGTACTTAGGGCTGGGAAGGGACGATCTAGTGGCAGTAACGATTAGTTCACACCTATTCGACCAATTAGATACGTTTGGCAGGAATTCCTGCTAATAGTATTCATTGGCTTGAGGAGCTTTACTTACGCAAGAGTGGGTCTTGTGGCTGTGGCTGTGCTCTGGCTTTGGTGATTGACGAGGGCTCAAAGCTCAGCTATCCCTCACTCTATTCCTCTCTTGGATCACTTTCTGGCTGGAGATCGACCGACCGACTGCGGAGAGGGTTGCAATGGGCCATTGGCTCATTTAGAACTTGAGAAGAATGCACCAGCAGTGGTATCTCACAGCGTGTGCTTCCTTGCTTCACACCGGCTCAGAATGCTAGAGCACTGTTAAGTATCACATGAGACAACCTTCTTCCTTGGTCGGATGATGAGCTGTCGCAAGTATTTTCCCCACTACAGTCAGCCTATCAATCTTTCACCAACCTGTAGTTCTGTTCTAGTGGTTGGCAGCAGCAATTGCAAAAGCGCTTGTATTGTACCATCTCGCCCGACGTATGGTTCGGCCCAATTGCGCAGATTTATCGTACGGTATTGCCTATGAATTGCACAATACAATAGGTGTGAGTTTGATAGTGCGAAGGTGCGAACTAATTGTGACTGCCGCTAGACCGTCCCACTCATTCATCGCCCCCCGGCACGTAGATGGGACAGTCTAGCAAGCCCAACTATGTGTGTGTGCATGTTTGATCGATCTCACTTGTGGCGTACATGGAGGTGTGGTCAGTGTGTGTTGTTATGCATACTGTAGTGCATGCCATGAAGACGTGGTGAGATAGTGTGGAATGTAACAAATCATTAGGGTCTAGCAGCCTGTGTGTGTGTGCGTGCGTGTGTGTGTGTGTGTGTGTGTGTGCGTGTGCGTGTGCGCGTGTGCGTGTGTGTGTGTGTGTACACATCCACTTATAGGTATCTGTATGCATAAATACTTGCATGGAAGTGTGTGGGTGTGGGTGAGTGTATGTTTGATGTGAAATGTGTGGTGGGAGGGCATTTCTGTGTGAAATGTGTATGCCTGTGTTGTAGTTGTACTTCACTTGTACGTATATTCTAGGTTTAAACATAGTCTTCTACCATTGACAGGTTTGACCTCATCTACCCCAACTTTACCATTCGCAATGCGGAGGATCAGGTTGTCCTGAGGATCAAGGGGCCTTTCTTCACCTGCTCCTGTGGACAGAACGTGGAGTTCAATGTGTACGCTCCAGATGGAGAGGCTGAGGTTGGTAAGATCAGCAAGCAGTGGTCTGGTCTCTTCAAGGAGTACTTCACCGACGCCGACAACTTTGGCATTCAGTGTGAGTGACTCACAGCTTTGCGGTCTTATCTGCATGCATATGCTTATGACTGTGAAATATTCAGCATGTCATTTGGATACACATTATTGCCTCATTGCGCTCTTTCCGTCTGTCCATTCCTCTCATCTGTCCTGTCCCTCCCTCTCCTCCCTCCCTTCTCTCCTCCCATCCCCTCCCCTCCCCTCTCCTCCCTCTCCCCTCTCCTCCCCTCTCCCTCCCCCTCCCCCTCCCCTTCCCTCCCTCTCTCCCTCTCAGTCCCAATGGACTTGGACGTTAAGATGAAGGCTGTCATGGTTGCTGCTACTTTCCTGATCGTGAGTAACACATCCTTCCCTAACTTCTTTCACTGCAATACACAGTTGTGGTCAACAAACCTCACTTCCTCATACCTCCACCGTCACATTGACAGTGCAGCATGCATGTGTATGGCTACTTTTTTGATTTGTGGTGCAGTCTGTTTCAGAGTGGTTGTCCAAAAGGGCAAATGAGAATATTGCGACGTTGTAGCAACCAGGAATGGCAACGCTAATGGTGACATGGCATCATTTGGGCACACAGCCATCTGCGTATTTGCCAACAATTTTGACCTTGAGATTGTAATGTGGTGCGAATGAAAAGTCTGTCTATTTTTTTATATGTAGCACTTCTGTAAAAATACAGTTGATTGCTTTGTTGAGCGATCCACTGTGTGTGTGAGCATAGCCACCATTTTTTACAACAGTCATTAAATAAGCGCACATCTCTTATCTCTGTGGTACTGGAGTGGAAATGAAACGTGCTGAGCTGGAGCGAAAGTGAAAGGTGGCCTTAATAGATAGAACAGTTCTGCTTGCCATAAGTAGGATACATCCGCTTGCCATAAGTAGGACACTTCCGCTTGCCATAAGTAGGACACTTTCGCTTGCTAAGTAGGACACTTCCGCTTGCTAAGTAGAACACTTCCGCTTGCTAAGTAGGACAATGTTATCTCTAGAAATGAGTGTCTGAATTTTGTGCAGTAGTCAGCCGTTGAGGATCGGCTCTGTGGAAGAAGAGGGTACTTCTCATCGTTCGACGTCCTTGTTCGTCTGTGTCATCGGCGCCATCTGTACTCCCATTTCCTTGGAATTCTTCAAAGTTCTTTGGCCACCAATGTTCCCAATGAGAGCCCTATGGGAGATGTGGCATTTACATTATCTGCTGGACCCTACTTTCTTGCTCACACACAATTGGTACAGTTGGGGATAGCCTGCCAGGCAAGTGTGAGCAGGGCAGTTGTAGAACCTTGCGATTTTATCGACTGCCATTGGGCGACTCTGTGTGTTTGTGTGTGTGTACGCGTGTTGTCGAATGTGCCTCATTTCTTTGCGTTGCCTCCTTCCCCTCCCCTCCCCTCCCCTCCCCTCCCCCCAACTCCATTGTAGGATTTTATGTATTATGAAAAGAGCCAGAACAACAACAGGAGGCGGGGTTATGGATACTAAAAGGAGGCAGTAGTAACTAGAGAGAGACATTTATATCACGCACTTTGCCACCCAGTCAGATAGTAGCCGAGGAGAACATTTGTAGCATAGCTGTGTACATGTATTAATCTGTTTAAGCTGAATAAGGCCAGGAAGAGCTAATGAAAGATGGTGTGACGTCGTGGCAATGGTGGAAAGCCATGCAGATGAAATGAATCCTGGCACCTGCACCAGTAGTAATTGACCTATTGAAGAGGTATATAGCTGGATTATAGAGGGAGACTGCAATGTTTTGCAGTGGAACCTGTCTAAGATAGTCACTGAGTTAGGCAGCCAGCCTCCCTGGTCCCAAATAGCACTAAAGCATTGCAATCTACCTCTGTAGAGCAGCCACCTCTCTATGAAGTTCAGTTAGAACTGGCCCACAGGTGGCTGGCTTAGCTTTCACTGTAAGCAAACATGCTAGTGGTGAACAAGCATGCATGCTATATGCTATAATTCTGTTCAACCTAGCCTGGCCTGGCTGTTGCAGTGGCTTACTGCAATGAACCAACCTCTCATGTTAGTGCTATTTGGGGCCAGGGAGGCTGGCTGCTTTAGAGAGGTGGCTGCCTTGCACAGTGACCATCCTGGACAGGTTCCACTATATTGACATTACTCCATTTGGTAATCGATCGAGCCATTTAGATTTTGGCCAACTATTCCAAGTTCAGTTTTAATGCGATAAATGCTATCTCACTTCAAATTCTCCTGAACCTTTACCTAAAAAGTGGGTACTTTTTCAGGTATTCTTTAGCTGTGTTATATATACGAGCCACTG
This sequence comes from Ianthella basta, assembly GCA_964019415.1. Lineage (NCBI taxonomy): Eukaryota > Metazoa > Porifera > Demospongiae > Verongiida > Ianthellidae > Ianthella > Ianthella basta. The sequence goes on along the minus strand of OZ025889.1, from coordinate 4,964,087 downwards.
TGCGTGAGCGGGGCACTTGTAATACCTTTCGTGATATGGAATTCCATTTGGACGACTGTGATGTTTAGTACATTTCAAACTCTCTCTCTCTCTCTCTGTGTGTGTGTGTGTGTGCACGCACGCACGTGTGTGCGTATGTACTGTCAATTTGCGGTGAATGCACTTTATTTCTTAATTGCCTACCCCTCCCCCTTCCCCCATCTTCTTTGTAGGACTTTATGTATTACGAAAAGAGCCAGAACAGCAACAATAGGCGCTACTAAAGATGCAGTAGTAACTTGAGATATACGTAGTGTGTGGCCACTTTGTGAACCACTCAGATTGTAACCGAGGATGGCACATTTATAGCGGTAGCCGTAACTCTGTACATATTGTGTATTGGATTGTATATAGTCAATGGCTGAGTATGGCCAGGAAGTGCTGATGAACAATGGTGTGACGTCATAGCAAAGGGGATGGCAATGCCAGTACAGTGAAACCTGTCAAGGACGGCCACCCGCTATGATTGGATTTTGTTAAGAGTTGGCTGCATTACAGAGGCAGACTGCAGTGTTTTAGTGCTGTGTTGGTGCTATTAGGGACCAGGCTGGCTGTTAGAGATCTAGAGTTGGCTGCCTTATACAGTGACCACCTAAGACAGGCCCTACTGTACATCAAACTTTAATGTTTGGGCCAGTGGAGGCTGGCTGCTTTAGACAGGTGGCTGCATTATATAGTGACCACTATAGACAGGTTCCACTGTACATCAAATGTTTGGACCTGTGGTATCATGACATTGTGAAATGCATTGTCAGTTTAGTCTCACGTAGCCAGATCTCTTCCTGGAAAGCAGTCTGGCTATGTGAGACTATTGTCAATTAGTGGCAAATGTGAGCTGTGCTTCTTTTGTTCCTGGCTTGTCTTCTATGCAGGACTTTATGTATTATGAGAAGAGCTCGGACGACAAATAAGCAACATGCACACTAAAGGCAGTAGTGACTTAAGGCGGGCTTTTTTAGCACACTCTAACATATGTACGTGTGACTATCACTCAGATCGCTTATAACTAGAGACAGTAGCTGTAGGTATAATTATACGTAGTATACAACATACTGAGGTTGTAGAATACAAGTTTGTACACAACGGAGTGAGACCATGAATGTCATTAAAGTTCAACCGCGTTGGGCGTGTCATAGACCCTACTATGGGCGTGTCCACTTGAGGGACCAGATTTGGCATTCGTGTGAGCACATCGACAAGAGCAGCGTAAAAACAAAAGACGAGGCGGCGGCAAACATGTCCACTGGAGAGAGCCGCGAAATGGGTGTCACAGTGGTGGCAGAACAGGGCGAGGACACTGCGGAACCGCCCCCTACAATATACTGGGCGTACAAGTGAGCGAGTGCATGCGGGGCGGACGCGGAGACGTCCGTACCACGTGCCCACTGCAGTAGCAGGAATAGAGCGGTAGTCTTTCCAGGCATTCAACTTCAATATGTGTAGTTCCTCTCTCTATGAGTGCCAGTCTGCAGTTTCCGCTTCTCGAGCTCACCTTTCATAAGTTTCCGACTTCATTTGTTCACTCTCCTACTGCCAGTGATTCAAGATGCACTCTTTGCTCAATACCAACTGCTGCCTCTCTCGGCCCTGCTGACTTTGTCCTCTCCCAACCGCTCCTCGGGCACCAAATGGCTCTAGCACGTGCAGTCTGCTACGTATGCAGCCAACTTTGTACTAAACCATAGATCTATTGTAAAACAACGAGCCCCCTTGGCCCCTACAGGTCAACCCCAGGTCCTGGGACAGGAGTGGTGGTGAAGACAAGGTTCCCTGACATTGACCAGGATAAAGGCTTCATGGCTTGGAATCAGATTCCAATAGATCCACCCACCGTGGAGTTCCAGGTCAACCAGTACAAAGAACTGGTGCACCAGAAGCAGCCAGTACCAACAGCCAAGCACCACTCACAGCTTGAGAAGGAGGAAGAAGAGGGAAGGCATGACCTTGGGGCATCAGTGAGTATCACTACAGGCACTCCTTGATTCATGGTTGTGCTGGCAAATTGTGGCTTCATGGCTCTTGGTTGCATGCAGCTTGGTGATGTCATCTCTATGCCTCAAGTCTTCTATATACCTGGTGTGGTCTTAGGCAACTATCTCCTTCTCCCATCCACTGTTAGATTATCAATGAGGGGCTACCCCTTGACATCCCAGATTCCCTACAGGAGCTAAGTATTACTAACACCCTGCTGATGAAGAGACCTCGGAATAGTGAGTGTGGGGGTGCATGTTACAGTGTAGCTCACAGCTGTATGTGTGCATGCATTGCATAATTACCTGATGCTGCTCTTTGACATTCTCCTCAGCTGACCCCAGCTTGAAGAAGTTCACTATTGTGAACAAGACAGCTGACAAGCCATTTTGGTGGGCAGAGGAAGGTGTGTGTGTGTGCATGTGAGTGTGTGTGTGTGTGTGTGTGTGTGTGTGTGTGTGTGTGTGTGTGTGTGTGTGTGTGTGTGTGTGTGTGTGTGTGTGTGTGTGTGTACACAAATGAAAATGTGAATGTTGTGTCAGGTACACTGGTTCTTGTATAGCCTGATTGTGTCAACTAGTTTTTCATGCTTTGCAGGAAGACATGGTCTGTATGCCACAGTCTGATTGTGTCAAATATTGAGGACAGGCCTATTCTGAGGATTGCGGGCCCCAGTGGGGGGTTTGTCAACTTTGGTAGCACATATTACCCAGTGAGTGCTCCACATGCATGCACCAGCTCAATCATCCAATATACACCCAGACACACCTATACGGACACTCACATGTGCACTCACTACACAGTACGTACACACACTCACAAGCACACTCACTGCACAGTGCACACGTTCACATTCACACTCACTACACAGTGCACACACTCACAAGCACACTCACTACACAGTGCACACACTCACAAGCACACTCACTACACAGTGCACACACTCACAAACACACTCACTACACAGTGCACACACTCACAAGCACACTCACTACACAATGCACACACTCACAAGCACACTCACTACACAGTGCACACACTCATACTATGTACACATTCTACACACCCACATACACAATCGTCTTGTATTGGCTCCACCTAAAGCATCCTTCACCATGTGGGTGCATCATTCGATCATAGATCTACAGTTTGGTCAGGAAGAATCAGGAGATTGGCCGTATCATCCGTAGAGCTGCAGGCGCCTCGCCAGAAGACGGCTTCAATTACAGCATTCAGTGTAAGTGGACGGTGCCTGAAAATGCTCTGCGATCATTTGTGTTTTATATCTTTGCGGAGCTGTCAAATTGCAAGATCATCTATACACTCTGGATGAATGGATTTGACATACGTACATTGTTTACCTACTTATTTCCCCTGCTTGAAGAATATGTGAAATGATACTGAAGCCTTCTTTCCATTTCCATTTCTATATAGATCCACTCAGAATCAGACCAGAGCTGAAGCTGATAATTGTGTCAGCTGCGATACTCATTGTAAGTACAGCACTTTTGTACACATACCTATGTGTATGTTTTGCCTATAATGCAATACATTTCTCCTGTTATATATGTACACAGGACTACATGCAGATTCAAGATGATGATTCACAGTAGTTTCCAGAGCCTTTTGCTTAAAACACTTGTCGACTTGATTGCAAGTGTGCAATGTGTATTGTACAGAGATGACAAACTCTACAGCTTGTCACTACATACTGGTATTATGTGTTAAGACTGCTTCATATAATTTATATATGTACACTATACTAATCATCCATATATTATGCACTATAATTTTATGTACACTGTGAATGAGCAAACATGACATTGTACAAGTTATAACGATTATAGTGAACAAAAATTTTCTCTTAAAGTTATAAGGGATATAAAGGAATGACCAGCAGAAAAAGCATAGGAACAAGCAACAGTAACTCAACATTGTATACGCTAAACCACATTTCTGCGGCATTCCTAATTTCCTTGCAGCTACGTTACATGGAACTTGCTACCTATAATTGCACACATTGGGTCCATGTAGCTACAAGGAAATTAGAGATTGCTGAGTGATCATGAACTCCACATACAGAAATGTGGCTTATCACAATGTTAACTGAGTTACTGCTGCTAGCTTCTATGCTTCTGCTGGCCATTCCTAAATCCCTTTTATAGCTTTAAAAGAAAAAAAATTTATACACTATTACTACCAATTGAAAGCAGATCACTTTTCATTGAGTTTTCAAGTTTTGTAGATTAAACATTTACAGCCGGTAGAAATGAATATTTACAGCAGCAGAGTTATTATTAGTCTGGAAGGATGTGCACAGCAACAGAACAGAAAACAGAAATCAGTTCATAAACAGGTTGGTGATTCTGCTCTGTACAAAAGCAAAGGCAGCATCAGCTGCACATGTTCCAAGTTTAATGATACTCAGTACCACATGCAGCTGGACATAGGACACATCAGAGGGGGTGGGGCATGACCCCGCCCACTTGCATAGCATCTGGTAGATGCACTCACATGGACCAAATCGCACATAGTATTCTGCTACCAGCTCATCAATGGTGGAGTCTTCAAGACCTAGCAACCGAGCAGCCATTTTCCATACAGAGCAGAGGTGCTTGTTCAAACCGAGGAATACTTCCACTTTATCATTGTTAGCAATGACGAGGCTGTCGTCTTGGTCAGGTGTTGTTGGCAAAACGTGGTTGTCAATGAGTTGATTCCTAGCCCACTGCAGGAAGCTTGTCAGCAGCTGGTACCTGTTGTCCTCATAGGAGCCACTAGATGACGTGTTTAGACTGGACCTGAAGGAGAGGTAGCTGTCAACAATGGACACTAGGCGCTGGCAACTCCGATGATTAGAGAGACACGCCCGCATTTGCTCGAATGATGACAGTGACCCTGATGAAACTGCTCTTTTAAACAGATCGTACATCCGCTCTCCTTCCCCACACTGCAGAGGGAGGCTCTGGACATGCTGAAGCTGTAGCTCATCCAACCCGACCTGCCTTGCCACATCAAAGAGCATGCTGTGTGGCAGTAACAGTGAGAGGAGCACAAAGAGGCATTGGTCTTGGGACCAAACCATGTTGGTGTTTGTTCTCCTACTTTCAGCAGAGCTCAAACTGGAAGAGGCCTCCATAGTGCTAGTCTCAGGAGTGTAGTGACAACCTATGTATGTACAAATATACAAATACATGTAGGCGAATAGTTTGTGGGCAATACATAGCAGATTATTCAACAACTAAATGCAGGACAGTTTTGTATGCAGCTGACGAAGGCCTTCAGGCCGAAACGTCCTGCATTCAGTTGTTGAATAATCTGCTACATATTGCCCACAAACTATTCGCCTACATTGAACAACGTAGCAATGAGCCTCTTCTTTTATACAAATACATATTGCCATACTTTGCATATTATATAGTATATATAGCATATAAAATGCTCATAATATTAACAGAACCAGCACAATACAGAACACATGCACTACATGGTAACATATATTAGGTTTCACTATAGTTATCAGTTGTACTATATAATGATCTACAGCTAACTACTACTTGTACTATAGGGTATGTATTGGAATTATACCATATCTTCAATAGTGCATAAGGGCTGGACAGCTCAACACATAGTTTAAGGCTTTAACAGACTGCAGTGCATGAGGTTGATTTCACAACATGCGCATGTGGCTGCACTAACTCTGTCTGTGTTGTCTGTCCGACTGCTGTTCCTCTTCTACATCTTCCCTTGTCTTGCAGGTGAGGAAGCAGTGGGTGAATGGGCTGGACCTGCTCACTTCTATTGGGTAAAAGAGAGGGAGAGATGCTCCTCTGTTGTGCACCATGGCAACTGACTTTGGGAAGTAGTTGGCAGTATTGGAATAGTTGGTGTCTTCTTGTAGCAGAGATGTGGCGATTGGCCTTTGTGACAGCGATGCTGACTGCACATTGAACTCTTCCAGCATAAACTATAGAAGCAAGAGCATAATTATTATACATTTGCTATCCAGAACGTCAAAATTGTCATCACTGCTGCCATATTGCAATTGGTGAAACTGTTTGCAATCTCTAGTGAGTAGTACCCCACACTTGCCTCTGTCCTGTCCAGTTTCACTGTCCAGCCACTCAGATCTGAGAGGTGAGCGGTTTTGAGATGTAAACTGCGCATCTGACTTGGCTGTAACTCAAAGCTGAGAGTCCGACACTCAAACCCTGCCCGATTGGAGCAGATCAGGACCTGCATCAGTGGCTGGTGCAAGTACTTAACTGCTTCTCATGATTGTGTACGTGTGCACCACACATGCACACACACACGCACACACACACACACACACACACACACACACACTCATGCACACGGCATACACATGCACAATACATCTGCATGCACATGCACACATTATATGACTACTTACAAGTACATAGCACCATCTGGTGAGCTTACATCAAGTGCTTGTGGCAGAAGAGGGGTAAAGACAATATCTGCTGTCCACTCTGAACACTTGTGCCTATTCAAAGGCTGGTAAACGCAAACATACAAAGACATGGAGGCTCCATGAAGCAGCTCTCGATCCAGTGAACTGCAGCAGTCTCTCTGGTTCTGTTCATCGGGTGGATCAACTTCCATGTCATCACCATCTTCAGGGCTCACATTCTGGTGAGCCAGGTGCAGATCTCGAAGTGCTGCCTGTTCAAGGAAGTTACTTGTGGTGTATTTCACTTCTGCCAGTAGGGCCCGTTGGTCCAGGAGACTGTCTTCAGATGCATGTGAAGATGATTGTGTCACAGCTTCTCTCATATGCCTGACGTTTGTGATTGGGCTTTCAGCTAGCTTAGGGGAATCCCCATTTTTATAACTGCTAGAGAGTGAAAGTTTTTGGAGATCACTGACCAGGGTAGACATTGTGCATTTGCTTGCACTGAATTTTGGTGCCTTGCCAGTGTGATGTTTTGCTGGTCGAGTGAATGATTGCTGTGCATGTTGTACATAATACTTGCTGAAGTGGCGTACAGGGAGGTTGACATACGGGTATCCCTCACTGAAGAGGGCCTGCTCCTCCACCTCCACCTTCCCTTTCCTTTTGAACACGACAAAGGCTGTGGAGTAGTCTTTCAGTGAACTATTCTTGAATGACAAGCAATGTGGCAGTTCAATCCACACATCAGAGTGGAACCTGTCAAACTCCTTTCCATCTGTGGGATTCACCAGGTTTGCCTCAAACTCAAACACTCCACTGCAAAGGACTGAGCCCTCAAACATGGACTGGGAGAGACACTTTTGGACTTCTACCTCCTCCTTTACCAAACGAAAGGAGACCTCTACTTGCTCCTCCCCCAAAATGGCTCCAGCAGGGATGTACACTGTCACTCCATAGACAGGTGAGTACAGGACACCACCAGTGGAGGAGAAAATGGCTGACGGGGTGTCATCAAGGGGATAGTGGTGCTTGAATGGAGGCAACGATGGTGTGGTCAACTTTGAAATTTGTGCAGAAACTGCAAGTAAATGACGAGGTGTGCAACACAGGTACCTACCACACTGTGAACCTGATCAACATTGTCAGTTAGGTAAAAATAGTTATTGACGATGTAAGTACACAGTCACAGGAAAGTGCACAATAGGATGTGGAACACAAGTGATGTGATGTTGGGATGTAGCTATTGTAATAAATAGATTCCACTGCCTTTTCGTCCAATTGCAGAGGTAAGTACCTTTTTCTTGTCATGGTAGCTTGTGTCTATTCAATGTTTTTAAAACTTTCCCAGCAAATATGCCAGCGTACACCATTGTTCCAACAAGCTGCGGTCACGAAATGGTAAATTTGTACAATATATGCCCCACAAAAACGAAAGTGCATACAGTTGTATTGCATATCAGGAAAGCGATGCTGTCATTACACCAATGATATATTATCAAAAGCGTATATGCAGTGGTATAATATACAATGCAGTGGTCCAGGAAAGTAGGCAATACTTTAAGTTTCAATTTGGAATGAAACTGTATAGCCAATACAGCAGTGGTCCATGCTTTCTAGGAAATATTTAGCTATATACAAAGAAATGACACATTTAATGTAAACAGTGTAAATGAAAAACTGAACTTTCCCTTCCAAGCCAATTCTATGAAAAATCTATAGCAGTAATAGCGGAGTTCACCAACTTAAGGTTTTGCTTTCACCAAACACTTTGGCAGCTAGCTCAGTGCTGCCTTCATTCATCAGCATACGTGCAGTGTGTGATGGTGTGGTCACTGTAAGCCATAGTATACCATGCCACTAATGAAGGAAGCAGTGAGCTCCCAAAATGATTGGTGAATCAAAACCTTTGGTTGGTGAGCTCTGTGGATTACATACCTTTTCTGTACAATGACATGTATATATATATGCACTCACATATACCTATGTCTGAAAAGAGGCCCAGCCCTCTATATTTCTTTCCAAGCATTGTTGACTCAACCTCTATTTGAGCCAAGCTTCTACAGAAATGGGTACTACATTGTCTGATTCCTAACCATGTGCAAATTTCTTAAATGAAATCTGTGTAGGTGAGGCTTCTGTTTGACCTTTTATACAGATGTAGATTATACATAGCTATGGTACATACACGTGGAGATACACACATGCATGCATGCACACACACACACACACACACACACACACACACACACACACACACACACACACACACACACACACACACACACACACACACGCACGCACGCACGCACGCACGCACGCACACACACAAGCTGACATACCAGCAGCCACTGCTCCCACAACACGCTCTTCTTCCAAGCTCTTCATGTCTACTTCTGCAGCACTTGTCAAGGTGGTTAGCAGAGTTCCGTGGTTCGGTATAGACGCCGCAGATTCCTTCAGGGCCAGAAGGAAACCTCGACGGAGTGCTTGAGATTTGTTCCTCGTTAACAGTGAGTAAAACGTAGCAGTTGCCTGGCTCTGTGCCTTCTTCTTTAATTTCTCTCGGCGTTCTTCAGAAATACAGCCAGATTTCACCAGTATGGGCAGTAGGCTCTTCACATCCATGGTGCTAGGTAACGTTTGATAGTGATCGCGCAGAGCCTCCAATAACCGCTTATCTTGTGCAGTCGGTTCTTTGGATACGGCCTGTCTGCCTGATTCGGCCATAGCATTCTAGTTGTTGCGGTTAAAACATTGAAACGAACGGGTGTTTACTGTTTTGGGATATAGGAATTAAGGGAGTACACCTCCACGCTAAACCGCGACCATGGCTGTCACAGCGAAGCACTTCTTTAAAATGTACACCAGAAATGCCGGCAGCGGCGCACTGTACAGAGGAAGGATGTATATTTGGGGAGGGCAGTCGTCTAGAAGGTCAACGGCAGCGGAAGAGTTCGGCGCAGATTCAGATGACAGCTACGGAGAGCCGGAGAACGAGGAGATCGTAGTTCCAGTTGACCTCCCCGAAGAGGAAGACCCTGATAGCGTCGTAGACGTTTACGACATTTCGGACAAGCTGTGGTGGCACTATCCGACGCATGGCGATGTGCCGCGAATGGGCCTTTGCCCTCGTGTGTGTGTCGTCAACCACTCCCTCTACCTGTACGGCGGGTGGAACAAATACAACTTTAATTCGGACCTGTACCGACTCGACCTACACACGTACGAGTGGAGGATGGTTGCCCTGAGCAACGACGTGAAGCCCACCCCTGTGTACCTCACAACACTTATGGTCTATGAAGGAGTGATCTGCGCCTTTGGTGGAGTTGGCCTAGCAGTCTCTGCAAAGAAGTTGGAAGAGTGTGGAGCTGAGTACCATCAGCATAGTGCCACGCTAAAACCTTGGGGCAGGAACAATGAATACCATGAGTTCAGCATTAAAGACCGTACGTTACTGCTACTCCTACACCCTGACTTATTTTAGGGTATTAATAATTATGTTTGTCATGTGTATTTGGGTTCTGTAACTTGCACTCACAGTTTTGACACGCAGCTGGTCAAAACAGAGGCAACAAACAGTATCACTGGCAGAGGATCCCTGTGCATGGTCTGTTCTTTCTATGTTATTTTGCTGACACCCACTCCACTCCTCTCTTCTTGCTCCCCAGGTTGCTGGACGGCTTACAAAGTGGCCAACCGCCCACCACCTGTCAGTGCTATGGATATGGTGATGATTGACAGCCATCGAGCTGTCCTCTACGGAGGTGGGACAAGAGCGGGAAGGCTCCGTCGTGTGTTCCTCTTCAATTTTCGAACAAGGGTAAGGCATCTTTAACAAGTTGACAAAAAGTGAAGCTGTCTTAGTGTGCTTGCGTATATATACAGTAAATTCTAGTTATCAAGCACCCCTCAAGGCTGTCTGACTGTGTATGCATATACTTGCACATGGTGTGCATAACATGACATTGTGTGATTGTCATGTATGTATATGTACATCCGATTTGGCAAGAGTAGATAAGAGATGAGAGTATGCAACCGCGTATTCCTGCGTGTATAACAGCATTTTTCTAAAATGATGTAGCAACACGTCACATGTGGGCATGGTAACGCTACTTAATATTCTGATGTAATGAATGTATACCATTAGCTCAATCTGTACGTATTCGGCATCGATTGCACAGCTCTTCGGTTTGTTAGTCGGGAGTTGCAATGATGTCCAGGACCAGCTGGTTGACACCAGTCTCTTCACTGGATAGATCGAACCCAGAACTTAATGCGTAGCCACCGTGAAACTCTGAGGAGAGCGCTGTAGAGCCGTGGATGGCAGCGCTGTGACCCAAATCCACACTTGCTGTCCTGGTCCTTCCTCGCGGGCGCTGCAGAGGTGTCCTGGACATTGTTGCAACTCCCGACTAACAAACCGAAGGGCTCGCAATTGATGCCGGGTACCTACAGACTGGCAGATCGAGTTAATAGTATTCATCCATTACATCAGAATATTAAGTAGCGTTACCATGCCCACGTGTGACGTGTTGCTGTGTGATTTCAGAAAAATACTGTTACGGGTGGGTATACGCGGTTGCACACTCTCATCTCTTATCTACTCTTGACATCGGTCATGATGATGAACACTCAGCATTGCTTCAAACCCTGCATGTAGGAGTGGCTTGAGCCAGCACGCCCCCCAGACGACCCAGCCATCCCTTGGCCTAGCATCAGGTCATTCCACACTCTGTCTTGCCTTCATGAGCCCAGCACAGTGGGGAAGATGTTATATGGTCAGCCAATACACCAGAAGGTGCTACTTCTTGGAGGAAAACATGAAGAGGCCTGGATCTCACACGAGGAGTGGCTGTTAGAAATTGTGGAAGACAGCATTACTTGGAAAAAGGTATAGTCACTACTGTGCTACCACATGAGGAAGGAGATTGAGTATATTTACGTAGCTATATTATGTCAAGTCAATGTGTTGCTGCTAGAGGCGGCTGCAGGCCCGGGCTATACCTGTAGCTAGGACCTTGTAAATTTGTTTAGCTTTATAACTAGCTAGCTATAATGTCTCCAGTTACCTCCTTTGCCTGGGCAAGTTAGCTACAGGGTATGCAGTAACTAATAAATAGTCTAGACCACCTGCCGTACACTTACATTGTTTCATCCTGTTGGTTTGTAATCAAAAAGATGTTTGGGAGAACCGTTTGCCACAGGGCGCCATTTTTCAGTCTAGCCTTATGACATCATACTTACACTTCACTACTGTAATAATTATTATACTGTTTCCAGTACAAATCCGTGTAAATGATAACCAGGGATCATCTGCATAGGGGTGTACGCATGCATGCTTTACAAGGTGGACTAGCTAGCTATAGCCATGCCCGGGTTTTTGAAGAACCCTGCAGCTGCCACTGGTTGCTGCATAGTTTGGGCAGCAACAAGTTGACTTCTGTTTAGTATAAGTAATAATGCAATACTTTTTAGATACCCAATGCAGAAGTTCCTGGAAAGCAATATGTTGACCCCTTCCAAGTAGCTCCTGCATGCCCCAAATATTTATTGTGTACTAAGAGATCGGCATTTCAAGATCCAATTGCCATTTGTCCAGTTGATTTAGAGTTTGGGTTAAATACACAACATTGGATGGGGCCACATGAACTGGTATGTACATGCAGTATATAAAATTAATGTGAATACAAAATTAATACCACACATGCACTGACTACTTTGGCTTTAAATTTCTTTGTCCACAGCTCAACCTGGGTGTTAAGCCTCCTCGCTCTTGGCACATTGCCTGCACACATTACCCCTCAATGGGCCAGAGTGAGGTGTTGCTGTTTGGAGGAAATGTCCATGTCAAGCCAGATGAAAAGAAGAGAGTAGAGACTGCAGACCTGCAGATACTGAGCTGGGGTAGGTGGGCACTTATTGCAAAGGGCTTACAGATTGTAAGGTGCATGTATGTGGCAATGCATGACGATAAAGTTCCTGCTCGTCTCCTGGTGCGGATATACACTATATTACTCAACATGCCTTGGGAGACGTACATATAAGGATATATATATAAAGCGTGAGCAATTACAACAAAATGCATAATTATCATTGGTACCGCTCAAATTGACCATGATGTAGTGCTCATCATTGGTGTTGTTTCATTGTATTTTATATGCTAATGAAGTAATATCAAAATTATAATACATGTCTGTGTATATGCACCTCTTGCATATACTGTATACACGTGCACAGGTGTTTCCAGACTCAGTGAGCTGTGTTTGCAGGCTGCCACTGTGCTGCAAGATGGCCACCTGCAGTCTCTGGTGAGCAGGAACATGCTTCCAGAAGCACTGGCAGCAGCAGTGGGAGACCACAGGAGGAAGATGAGGGTCTATCGGCCTCAGGCTATTGTCCTCCCTGAATGAAAAGCTGTATGCATGGTTGTTCAAGGCTTTCAGTATTAACTGTGCCAAGCCATATAATGGGACGATTCTAAAGCATTCTGAACGGCTGTAGCGTTAAATTGAGCTCACCGGGAGTTGTAACGTGCGGACTACAGCGTAAATGCGGCATACCATTATATTGACATAGGTTATTTGCTATTAAAGCAGGTGGTAGGGAAAGGCAGCAGAACACTCTCTCCGGTACGATGTTGTAAGATGGCTGGGCTATCTTCGCATGTTAGTCATTATGCCAGGAAAACTTCGGGAGCTAGACGCGCTACAAGCAGCTAACCCAAACAAGTGTAGCTATAGCTATGCCAAAATCGTACGCAATGTAAGATTAAATTTTACGCTTTTAGCTAAGCTGAAAGGCACATAGCTCACTAGCAATCCCACTGTGCTATTAAGTGTTTGTGGCGATTTTGCCTCCGAGCAAGAAGGAAAAGACTAAAATGGCCTTAGACCTTTTCCAGTATCTCCAGTCCGGTTCCCAGTTTGCACGTAAAACTGAATTGCCAGCTCGAAACAGCCATGGCACGCCGGCCCCGCCCCTCACATTGCATCAGCACACCCTTAAAACTGGAAAGGTCAAAAATTATCTAGCTACGGCAAGGCGAAGGCCGACTTCCCTTTCCAGCCCGTATCCTGCTCCTTGCTATACCGGTATATAGATACGGTATATACCTAAAAGCAGTCTAAGAGTTCCTGGAAGAACCTATAGCTAGCTAGCTAGCTACCAACAGCGACTCTGTAGCAAGATGGTGAAGGAACACAATGTCAAGATTCAACTGACCAACCAGTCTGACCATGAAATGTCCTTCCAGGCTGATTGGTTTGACGCAGGTCGTCTTGCAGATACATTTACCTGGCCCCAAACCATCCCCATCAATGGATCTGCTATCATTTTGTGTTATGAAAGGGACAATGCTGCATTTGGCTGGTGTTCCGGCTATGTCACTTACAAAATGGGTGAAACACACACAGAGGTTACCATTGCTTTTTCCAACCCCGTGTTTGGCAGGAACAAGCTTAATGTCACAACTGATGGTAAAAGAGCATGGGACTGCATGGACCATCGCAATTATGAGCCATTTAATATCCAGATCACACTCGCTGATAATTCATCAGTCATATTCAGATGCCAGTGCACTGGAGGAACAACGAATGTATGCAGTATCACGATTGACAAAGCGTAGAGTCCATGTTGACTCCTATGACTGTGTTAATGGCTGACTATATAATTACGAGAAATAATGTTCAGAAGGTGCCAACTCTTTAATCATGGTCTTGATTGTATGCCACTAGAGACTCTAGGGCCACTGCGCCATGTGGTCTTTGTTCTACTGTACATTAATGTTAGAGACCGTTTACCTCATCTGTCTGAGCTTCAGTCTCTGAAGTTTTGTAACATCATGGCTGTTTGATTGATAATACAGACTCTGTTACGGTTACAGTGTGAGCAACCATGACGACCTGCACAACGACCATGCAGACGGCCTGGCATTGGTGACATCTCATTGTGTTATATACGCTAATGAAGTAATATTTATAATAAATTATAATACATGGCTGTGTATATGCACTTCTTGCATATACTGTATACACGTGCACAGGTGTTCCCAGACTCAGTAAGCTGTGTTTGCAGGCTGCCACTGTGCTGCAAGATGGTCACCTTCAGTCTCTGGTGAGCAGGAACATGCTTCCAGCAGCACTGGCAGCAGCAGTGGGAGACCACAGGAGGAAGATGAGGGTCTACCAGCCTCAGGCTATTGTCCGCCATGAATGAAAAGCTGTATGGTTGTTCAAGGCTTTCAGTGTTAGCTGTGCCAAGCCATATAATGGGACGAATCTAAAGCATTCTGAACGGCTGTAGCGGTAAATTGAGCTCACCGGGAGTTGACATTGACATAGCTTATTTGCTCTTAAAGCAGATGGTAGGGAAAGGCAGCAGAACAGTCGCTCCGGTACGATGTTGTACGATGGCTGCATGGGCTATCTTTGCATGCTAGTCATTATGCCAGGAAAACTTCGAGAGCTAGACGCGCTACAAGCAGCTAACCCAAACAAGTGTAGCTATGCCAAAATCGTAAGGTAAAGTAGGGGGGTTCCGAATACAGAGTTACTAAGTCTCACGCCCTGGGCTTGAGTCTCACGCCTCCCGCTGATTCCTAAAGCTCTCACGCCTGGATTGGCAATTCTCAAGCGTCAGGGACAGTGAACAGACAAGAAGAGAGTTCAGGCTGCAACTGTTGCCTACTATTAAAGTACTTAGCTCTGCTAATGTAGGAATCTGACTCTCATACAGACTTGAAGTTCCATTTGTTACATTTGTAGTATCATTTATTGAATTGTTGTACTGAGCACCTGACTGGAATGCCAGTTGTGTCAGTGTCAGTTTATACATTGACTCTTGTGCTAACTGCATACAGAAATGGAAGCTGTTCTGCTGCGTGTAGGCGAAACGCAGCGCCCTGTTCGGAAACCCATCTTGTTCGGACACCCCCTCCTCTACCTTACGCAATGGAAGGCTTAAATAACGCTTTTAAGCTGAAAGGCACGTAGCTCACTATCAATTCCACTGTGCTATTAAGTATTTGTGGCGAGTTTGCCTCCGAGCAAGAAAGAAAAGGCTAAAACGCCTTAGTCCTTTCTATTACCTCCAGTCCGGTTCCCAGTTCGCACGTAAAACTAAATTGCCAGCTCGAAACTAGTCTCGTCAACAGCTCACTTCCGGCCGCCATTTCGCATGGGGCTGGGAACGACCAACTAGCTGGCACGCCGGCCCCGCCCCTCATATTGCATCAGCACACCCCTTAATTGGAAAGGTCAAAAATATCAAGCTATAGACGGCAAGACGAAGGCAGACTTCCCTTTCCAGCCGGCCCGTATCCTGCTCCTTTCTATACCAGTAGATACGCTATAAGAGGTGCCAATATATATACCTAAGAGCAGCCTTAGTTCCTGGAAGAACCTATAGCTAGCTAGCTAGCTACCAACAGTGACTCTGTAGCAAGATGGTGAAGGAACACAATGTCAAGATTCAACTGACCAACAAGTCTGGCCATGAAATGACCTTCCGGGGTGATTGGTTTAACGCAGGTCGTCTTGCAGATACATTTACCTGGCCCCAAACCATCCCCATCAATGGATCTGCTATCATTTTGTGTTATGAAAGGGACAATGCTGCATTTGGCTGGTGTTCCGGCTATGTCACCTACATAATTGGTGGAAAAGAGGTTACCATTGCTTTTTCCAACCCCGTGTTTGGCAGGAACAAGCTTAATGTCACAACTGATGGTAGAAGAGCATGGGACTGCATGGACCATCGCAATTATGAAGTATTTAATGCCCAGATCACACTCGCTGATAAATCATCAGTCACATTCAAATGCCAGTGCACTGGAGGAACAACGAATTTATGCAGTATCACGATTGACAACGTGTAGAGTCCATGTTTACTCCTATGACTGTGTTAATGGCTGACTATATAATTACGGGAAATAATGTTAATTAGGTGCCAACTCTTTATTTATGGTCTTGATTGTATGCCAGTAGAGACTCTATGGCCACTGCGCCATGTGGTCTTTGTTCTACTGTACATTAATGTTAGAGACTGTTTACCTCATCTGTCTGAGCTTCAGTCTTGATTTGAAGTTTTGCAACATCATGGCTGTTTGATTGATGTTACGGTTACAGTGTGAGCGACCATGACGACCTGCACAACGACCATGCAGACGGCTATGCAGATGACCATGCAGATGACCTGGACGTTACACAGTTATTTTTAATTTTAAAACTTGTGGGCGCCGGGGTGCCCCAGAACTACTTGATAGCAACTCTCTGTGTTTTTGTTCAATAGTTCAGATAGTTGGAAATGCGGCATCAATTAAGTGATGGCCTGAAAGATACATTTATAGATGCGGTAGAATGTTGGGTTTGCAATAACTTCAAGACGGCCACTTTTAGATCTACATAACATTCTGAATGATGATGTACATGTTACTTTATGCCTGGAGGAGGAGTATGCTGGCTATAAAGGCTACCCTATATATAGTGGTAATGCAATGATTCACTTGTCTATGTCATTACTGGCCATGCAATGGGTCGTTCCACCCTTAGATAATCGAGGGAATTTATCTATGATCCGACAGCTTCTTCTCTATAGAACGGCGAGGGGAGGGTGCATAGGGTCTGGAAAAGAGACTAGGAGGGAACCATTGCATGACTGTGGTTAATATGTGATAATGAAATTCATGCTATATAGCCAACACGGGTGTTGAGTAAGCGTGTGTGAATCTAGCTGACACCTGCATGGTTTTTACAGTGTACTGACTGCCTTGGCTTTAAATTTCTTTGTCCGCAGCTCAACCTGGGTGTTAGGCCTCCTCGCTCTTGGCACATTGCCTGCACACATTACCCCTCCATAGGGCAGAGCGAGGTGCTGCTGTTTGGAGGAAATGTCCATGTCAGGCCAGATGAAGAGAAGAGAGTAGAGACTGCAGACCTGCAGACCTGCAGATACTGAGCTGGAGTGGGTGGGCACTTATTGCAAAGGGTTTACAGATTGTAAGGTGCATGTATGTGGCAATGCATAACAATAAAGTTCCTGCTCGCCTGCTTGTGCAGATACTATATTACTCAACACGCCTTGGGAGACATACAAATAAGAATATATATAATATAGTGTGAACGTTTATAGTGTGAGCAACATAATGCATAATTATTATAATTACTGGTACCACTCAAATTGACCACGATGTAGTGCTTGCCATTGGTGTTGTTTCATTGTGTTTTATGTGCTAATGAAGTAATAACAAATTATAGTATATGCTCCTCTAGCTTAAGCTTGCATACTGTATACACGTGCACAGGTGTTCCCAGACTCAGTGAGCTGTGTTTGCAGGCTGCTAGCGTGCTGCAAGATGGCCACCTGCAGTCTCTAGTGAGCAGGAACATGCTTCCAGCAGTAGTGGGAGACCACAGGAGGAAGATGAGGGTCTATCGACCTCAGGCTATTGTCCTCCTGAATGAAAAGCTGTATGGTTGTTCAAGGCTTTCAGTATTAACTGTGCCAAGCCATATAATGGGACGATTCTAAAGCATTCTGAACTACTGTAGCATTAAATTGAGCTCACCGGAAGTTGTAACGTGCGGACTACAGCGTAAATGCGGCATACCATTATATTAGTCTCGCGCGCCAGCCCCTATTTCCCTTATTGCACAATCGCGGAGAAATATATAGGGTCTGATCAGACTTGACCGGTTCCTGAGTCGCCATGCAATGTGTGGAATGTGTGACATCATCAAAGCCACTTTAGAGCTTTGGATTATACGGCCAGCAGGACCCGAAGCAGCCACGGTGAACGCTCTGAACTACTCAGCGTTGCAGGGAAGAAGCGTTCGGTGATATTGCCAAGCCATATAAGCTTCAGTTGTTTTCAATGCACAATGCTACAGATAACTGCACATTCAACAAGAATACAATTGGCTAATATTGATTTGTAGTAAGTTGAAACATTGAGTCAGAGCTGTTTCTTTTCATGAAAATGAGCCCTTTTTACATATCAACTTCCATACATGCTGCTGGTATTGCAATTGGGCTAGCTAGTGATCATGATTGCTGAAAAATATAATATTAATTCATTATTTAATTTATACAAACGGAAGCTGTAATTGCACGTGCAGGAACAGCAAGCTATGGCTGAAGTGCTAAGGCATGCAGAGTGTATACAGAATTTGAAGCAAATGCAAAGGCATGCATGCATCTTGTGTTTCACCGGCAGCCCCTGCAACTTGCACTGGTGGAGCTGCTTCATTCAGTAATGACAGCAAACAAATTCATGACTGTGAACACAAGTAGGATGTGCTGTAATTTGCGCGGTATGGTGCTGGTAGCATTAGAATACAGCACCAACAATATACATAGAGCATAGCATATGTACACACAGTGAGAGGCCCAAATATGGCAAAAGTGCATGTCCTTCCATAATGCAGTCATCTGTTACTAATTTGTGTGGTCTACCACTTGCTGGTGGGTTTTCTCTGCGTTGGAGGGGGAGCAGCATTGGGATAGGGATTTGAAATGGCTGCCTTCAAGCTACGACGCTTCTTTGAATCTTTTGAACTGCCAAGGAGGCCTGAAGGAGGGCTTTCAATTCCATTGTCAAAGGACTGGGCATGGGCTTTAAGTTTTCCAGCTTTTCCTGATTTGAACTTTGAGTCACTGGCTGTCCTGGTCATGAGGAGGGCAGCGCTGGGGAGGTCAGTAGCTGAGTCTGGAACAATCACAGAGGGTAAACACAAACAATTACAGAGGGTAAACACAAACAATTACAGAGGGTAAACACAAACAACTACACAGGGTAAACACAAGCAAATGCACAGGGTAACACAAACAATCACAGAGGGTAAACACAAATGATTACAGAGGGTAAACACAAACAATTACAGGGCAAACACAAACAATTACAGAGGGTAAACACAAACAACTACACAGGGTAAACACAAACAAATGCACAGGGTAACACAAACAATCACAGAGGGTAAACACAAATGATTACAGAGGGTAAACACAAACAATTGCACAGGGTAAACACAAACAACTGCACACGGTAAACACAAACAATCACAGAGGGTAAACACAAATGATTACAGAGGATAAACACAAACAATTGCACAGGGTAAACACAAACAATCACAGAGGGTAAACACAATGATTACAGAGGTTAAACACATAACATATGTATAGGAGAGTGCCTAACACATACCCCACTACTGAGACCACAAGACAACTGCTTTATGCAACCATTCCTGCTAGCTATCACACACTGTGCTAGGCAGGTCTATCACTATTGTATCCACACTCAGAAAGTCTAATAAAAATGCCTTAATCTGTTAAGGCATCAAAATTGAACAAATCTCCACAAAATCTGCCTGTATGCAATTTAATCAGACTAACGAGCACTAGACGATCCATTTTGACAGTAGCTTTCAATAGTTCTCAGCAGGAGGGCATCGTTCTCCCCAGACCTCTTCAATTCTGCAAACAAGGAAAGCAGACATTCCATGCACGACAACCTCACACATGCCCACTATTCCTCCCTCGTGTGACACATACTTCATGACTACAACACTGTAATGTACACCGTAGAAAATACTCAGCAAACAAATGTAGGCTTTTTGCCTGAAAATCCAACTTTATCGGAAACAATGTGCTGTATTCAGGAAGCTCACAAGTCCTGATTCGGGCCTACACTAAAACTGCATACAATCTTATCAATACATCATTCAAGTGGGTAGTGAAGCCTGTGTGTGGTCACTCCATCCCCCTCAGCTTACCCTGTTCTGCTTCAAGAGCTATTCTGGACTGTCTCCCTACACAAGAACAGTACAATGGGTTATTTATTATAGGCATTGGTATAGAATGCAATGAAATACAGAACAATACATTACAATGATATAATACAATACAATACAAACAAACAATACAAACACACTGTATAATACATGCATTGGAGGACCTAAAGGCTTACGTTTCTTTGAGCCCACGTAGATAAACTTCCTTAGTTGCTTTGGACTTTGCGAGTGCTGAAGTGACAAGAGAGACGTCAATTCCTCACTCCTTGCAATGTTCACATGAACAGCTACTTCTACACCTTTTGTGCCCACAGTACACACTGACACACACACACACGCACGCACGCACACACACACACACACACCCATCCAAATACTGAGACATACACATAACCCCAACATAGACACACACAGACAGACAGACAGACAGACAGACAGGCAGACACGTACACACTGACACACACAAACACATACACACACACTGACACACATACAGACTGAAACATACACACCTCTTTAAGTGTCAGTAGCTGAGTTGATGTCAAGGGAGCATTGGGACGGAGACTCTTAAAGCCCCAGTGGAGGGCACGAGAAATGGGCGTGTCCTTGCGCCTGAACCGGGAGGTACTCCGCTGATACTGCCCAGACAAGCTCCTTCGGTTCCCCTTGGGCGAAGCTGTACTGGCGCCATGAGACCCCAACCTTGATCTTACTGGCAGCTGCATGTGATAAGATAGGGGTGAGGATTAGGGAGTGTGGGGGAGAGGGGAGAGGGGTGAGGAAGAGCGAGTGTGGAGGAGAGGGATGAGGAAGAGGGAGTGTGGGGGAGAGGGATGAGGAAGAGGGAGTGTGGGGGAGAGGGATGAGGATGAGAGTGTGAGGATGAGTGAGTGTGAGGGAGAGGGTGAGGAGAGGGAGTGTGGGGAAGAGGGGTGAGGATGAGAGTGTGCGAGGGAGAATTAGGTAGTGTGGGACATGGGGGAGGGACTTAAACCCACTTACACTGGAAGTTGGCTGTGAGGAGCTACAAGATTCCACAGATTTTAGAAACCTAGCCCTCTCAGTCTCAGTCTGCAGGGAGGACCGGACCACAGACACTGTCCCCTGGCTCCCCTGGAGGAGTTGGATTTCTACAGCATTAGGCCACTCTGTGGTGTCTACTCCTTTTCGTATTTGAACAGCAGAGAGAGGGTAGTTGGCCTGAAACAGTCATGGGTGTGAACAGACAAGAGAAGACACAACTTCATACACATTACACACACACACACACACACACACACACACACACACACACACACACACACACACACTCGTTGCTGCTTATGTACCTTCATTTCATAGCCATTTAAGCTCTGTCCGACGCTCAGGACTATCAGAACACCAGGGAAGACCAGGTAGAACCTGTCAACCACCTCCTGTGAGTGCACACAGATTGGACATTAGCTACGTTCACATACAGCACCTCAATGATCTAGAAAGGTGGCTACATTACACTGACTAACTAGCTCTGCTGCATTCATTTCCTAAAAAGCATTAGCTATGTATGTATCTACATAAGCTAATGGAAGTATCGATCGTTGGACCACTGATGGGTGTGTCACATCACTGACGGGTGTGTCATATCACTGATGGGTGTGTCACATCACTGATGGGTGTGTCACATGACTGATGGGTGTGTCACATCACTGATGGGTGTGTCACATCACTGTATATGCATACAATCAACTATAATTATGCATCTTACCCCATGAGATGCCATATGATTAACTTGGACCATGCATTCACACTCTCCAAGCTCTAGAAGGTTCTGCAGTGGAAGAGAAGATCATCATACGTGTATGCTCATGTGATATTAGGCAACACGCACGCACGCACGCACACACACACACACACACACACACACACACACACACACGTGTTGTATGTTTGGAAGGTATGTGAGAGATCACCTGAAGCTCGTAATGTCACATGACAAGGGACTTCATTGGCTGTGTCTGGCTGGCTTACCTTCCCAGGCCAACCATCCACTGGGTTGGACACCATCTCGAATTCAATGTCCTTCTTCCTCCGCAGCTCCTGGGTACGAGTCTGCAAGAGGTAACAAGATGTTCACCTCAACAAGCAGGTCTTCCCCACCACCAACCACACAGGACTGTTGGTCCAGCAGAGGTGTCACTAGAGGTGGAGTTCTCACCATGAGTTGGTTGTACACGTCCTGTGCATTCCCCACGTTGTCTTTATCTGGATGTTTATCCTGTATGTGTGCATAGTGTGTGTGTGTGTGTGTGTGTGTGCGTGTGTGTGTGTGTGTGTGTGTGTGTGTGTGTGCGCACGGGTGTGTGTGCATGTGGGGGTGTGTAGTAGTAAAATCAATGTATAGTGGACACACAGTACAGCACACTATTCATGTGTTCGTATTCAGCTATGGTAGCAAACCATTCATCACACTCACTGGCATTTGTCGGCCCAGTTCCATCAACTCTGCAGGATACTTCTCTAAGCGTCTCAATGGCTATGGAATCAAAGAGCCATATTGATGACTTGTCACATGATGGTCATGTGAATATCATGTGACATGTCACATGACAGTCATGTGGTCAAGTGCTCTCATACATACCTTACTCAAGTTCACAGTGAGTGTGAACATCCCAGGGCTGGGTGCACCTCTGGACTCCATGTATGCGGACAACTTGTCGCTATTGCATTTGTGGGCAAGAGAGAAAGAGGATGTCATTAAAAGGAATACGAACGAAGCCTGCTATAACAGCAGACCTCCACACTCACTGCTTTGACACACACACACACACACACACACACACACACACACACACACACACATCCATATTCATACACACATGCAAACACATGTGTGTGCACACACAAATGCAGACAAACAGCACACGCTTACGAGTTATCTGTCAACACTGCGACTGCTCTAGGATGGTTGGACACATAGGAGGAATAGAGAATCTCCAGCTGCAGAAGAACCACACACAGAGAGCCATGTTTCTTTCAAGTGCACCCTCTTCAGTGACAGGTGTTAGTTAGCAATAACTCATAGTGACGTACACCTTAGGGACACTTGGGGGCTAGTGACAGACATACGTCATGACACATAACACTTAGTGGTATGCCTTAGTGACACGTTCCCCACAGTGGCAGGGCCGTCAGTAACAGGCCGTCAGTGACACACCAAGTGACACATGTCCCACAGTGACACACTTCATAGTGACAGTCCCTTTGTGACACATCCTTGTCACTTCTAGCCTCACTTACCTCGCTTGCATGTCGTAAGAAGAGCTGCCCCAAAAGCTGTTTGGAAGTATTCAATCTGGAGGGAGAACACACGCAGATGATACACAAGCACAAAAGGGTCAGGGAGTCTATTTCACTTGGAGAGCTTTCAGCCCATTGGGCTACTATTCTATATAGGCCCCAGAATTGGGCACATAAGTCACATATTGCATGGGCTTTAACTGTCACAGAGCTTTATGCACCATACAATCTGGTGCACTAGCCCCTCTGCCCACAGGAGGGGCTAGCAAGCCAGACTAAGACCAATCATTTCTCACCTTGTGTTTTTCTCCAGCGCATTGAAGAAGCTGTCCTGGAAGGTGCAGATGTCAGCCATATTGCCCATCAAAGTAGACACAAGTTCTGAAGCCAGCCTACACAGACAATCACACACACAAGGGAACATCAAAAGGTTGTTAGCTGGAGCCAGACTACACCCACAACCACACACAAAGAACACAAAAGATTGTTTGATGTACATAAGAGATGAATTGGGTGGAAGAGAGAAGCAGTGGCTCACACATTAGCCTCTCGGAGAGGGTTCAGGTATGTCACAAGTAAGGTCTAAGAGAGGAGAGGAAGTGAGAGGGTGAGGTACCGGTACCATACTCCAGTCCGGTACGGGGGGAGGGGGGGGGGGGGGGGGGGCTTAGGACAAGCACACCTTCAGTTCCTGCACGTATGCTCTCTCATTGTCAACAATATTCTGCACCACCTGCGACAGTACAACAGTAAGCATAAACAACAACAACAACAACAACAATACTGAAGAAGACAACAAAAACATTTACGCCAAATTTATGGCAGCAATGACAACACACACTCAAATGTTACCACAGTACAAATATTTAGCTTTAGCTTTAGCAGGGGCACACAACTGAAGGTATAGCTTCTTCTTAAACTGGCAGAGTAAACTCAGAAAGGGTTGGTTCTCTAATACCAGCTTCACAGCAGGGTTGAAAACCTTGCTGACGTTTCGACCATATGCTCTGGTCTTCTTCAGGGCGAAGATAGGCACTATAGATAGGCACTAATAGGCACTGTAAACTCATTCCAAACAGAAGAACTCTAAGTCAATCTGAAGTGAAAAGACATGACCATTCTCCCCTACCAGTTTGTAGCTCTTCTCAAAGCTTGCCAATAACGATTCATCAATGTTGGGATACGTAAACTACGTATGTACAGTACTGAGTCCACACAGTTAAACATTAACTCTAACACTTCAGTCAGTCACACAAGAGCATTGATGTACTTTAGCAGTAGGTAAAGAGATCACATGACATGCATGTGACAGATCACATGACAGGCATGTGACAGCAGGTCACATGACATCTGTACACCTGTGCCCCATGCAGCACTGCTCACCAGATTGTGGTACACTTGGACACTGTCCCCTTTGTCGGCAGCCAGCTCACGACTGCTTGCAGCTACTTCTTCTGCAGTGTACAAGGCAACAAGGAACGCTTCATCATTATGAAGCATGTGTGCATAACACTGTTCAGTGACACCTCTCTAATCTGGACACATTCGGGACAGTTTGGGACATGCTCGAGTGTCCTCATTAGAGAGGTGGTCTCACTTCTGAGGTAGTTTGTACGCATCTCTATTTAGTTAGGACAATAGGCACTGTCCTCATTAGAGAGGTGTCCTCAATCAAGGGATGTTCTACCACAGAGACTCTGAAAGAAACCACTTGTGCACATCCAAGTAGCAGGGTTCTAAAACTTTGAGAGGCTTCAACACCAGACAGTCAGTCTCAACACAGGCGTACATATGTCTGGATTGATTGTGCTAGTGTGAACATTGTTTAGCATACCTACAGTAATTGTACAGTGCACCTGTGGTGTACGTACGTACACAAGTACAGTGGATGGATTGAATGGACTAGCTGAGAAGTGTTCTATGCCAGTGCCACGATAGCTAAGTACGTAAGTAGGCTTAACGGATGCAGATGCTGACCTGCAGAGAGTTCCACAACGTGGTTCCCGGGAAACCAGCCACTCCTCCCATTGCATGTCCCCTCCCACCATCCTCCGTCCACTACCTTAGTAACCGTGATGAGGTCACCCTTCCCGAAACTGAGCTGTAAGGAGAGGAGAGGGTGTAGCGTACGCGCATCACATTACATCATACACACACACACACACACACACACACACACACACACACACACACACACACACACACACACACACACACCTCATCACCGTCGGCTCCCTGAAAGTTGTAAATAGCCTTCACAACATGTTCCGCAGTTGAGTCTGTTTCCTCATGGTCCTCAGATATGGTGACAGCATGAGCCTGAAGGTACAGTGTACAAGAGCATTCACCACACAACAGAACAGGTATTGCACATACAGACAAACACACACACACACATGCACTCATGCACACACACACACACACACACACACACACACACACACACACACACACACACACACACACACACACACACACACACACACACACACACACACACACACACACACACACACACACACACACACACACACACACACACACACACACACATACAACATACATACAAGTGCACACATTCAAACAGCATTATATGAGCTACATACAAGCATCAAGGAGGAACACAAAGAGGGGAGATACACTGACAACCAACCAACCAATCTAGCACGAACCATTGTTCAGTATGCTACACCAATGAGCCCCACTTAAGACAAAACAGCTTTCTGTGGGCTGTTTCATCCTTGTTTGATGACATACAAAGGAGAGGCAAGCACTGGCTGCCATTGATGGAGAGATTTGCCCTCTCTGCATCACTGTGACACCAACACTGGTGTGTACTGGTATGGTAGGCGCAATATCCACTGACTAACTGTCTACCAACCTAACCCCTGCAGTGGACTACTACAGGGAACTGTCCCTCTGGTCCCTCCCACATTACACATGCAGTTTGTACAGTTCACTCGTGTGTACACATCCCAATGCTGCCATGTGAGTTGTTTGTTTGTTGGTGAGTACACCTACTGTACACACAGCCCACTCTTGGGAGTCCACTCACACTAGAATCAGGGGGACGGCCACTGCTACTCTTCTTCTTAGACAAGTGTCTTGTGAACTGCTGTCCAATGCCATACTCTGTTGGAGAGGGAGACGAAGTGAGGGCAGAGGGAGTTGGGAGGAGTTTAGTTGAATGAATTGAAGTGTTGGGATGGAGTGTGGTGTGCTATACTGTAATGTACAGAGTTGGGACACCTAACGTGACTTCATGCAGGAGGGAGTGAAGCAGGTAATGAGCAGAGTGCTGGTGTGATGGCACTGGTGTGATGGTGCTGGTGTGATGGTGCTGGTGTGATGGTGTTGGTGTGATGGTGCTGGTGTGATGATGCTGATGTGATGGTGCTGGTGTGATGATGTGGTGTGATGATGCTGCTGTGATGGTGCTGGTGTGATGGCACTGGTGTGATGGTACTGGTGTGATGATGCTGATGTGATGGCGCTGGTGTGATGGTGCTGGTGTGATGGTGTGATGGCACTGGTGTGATGGCACTGGTGTGATGGTGCTGGTATGATGGTGCTGGTGTGATGGCACTGGTGTGATGGTGCTGGTGTGATGGCACTGGTGTGATGATGCTGATGTGATGGTGCTGGTGTGATGGTGCTGGTGTGATGGTGTGATGGCACTGGTGTGATGGCACTGGTGTGATGGTACTGGTGTGATGGTGCTGGTGTGATGGTGCTGGTGTGATGGTGTGATGGCACTGGTGTGATGGTGCTGGTGTGATGGTGCTGGTGCTGGTGTGATGGCACTGGTGTGATGGTGCTGGTGTGATGGTGCTGGTGTGATGGTGCTGGTATGCCAAGTGCCAGTTTGAAGAGTGCCAGTGCAAAGGATTGATGTGGTCAGTGTGTATGCAAATAAAGCAACCCACAAGGGAGCAGGCAGTGAACAACACTCACGTGCAGCAGTGTCATACAACTCTCTCAGAGCAACTAACACCTTTCCAAAATCTCCATGCTCTGTTAAGTCAACCACATCAAACGTCTGATTCGAGAGGACATAAGTCACATAAAGGCATGTAGAGTGGAGGCATGATTTGGTTATTTCACCTTAGAAATTAACTTTTGCACACGTACCTTCTTCACTCCAAGACTCTTGCACACAGTCAAGAATTTCTTTACATTTCCTTGCAATGCAGACCCAGTCTGGCTGTAGTCCGTCTGTACAGACATATGCACACACATGCACATAAAATACACACACACACAAGTGGACACACACACACACACACACACACACACACACACACACACACACACACACACACACACACACACACACACACACACACACACACACACATACACACACACACACACACACAGACACACACACAGACACACAGGCACACACACACACACACACACACACACACACACACACACACACACACACACACAGGCACACACACACACACACACACACACACACACACACACACACACACACAGACACACACACAGACAAAAGAGAGTCTAATGCACGCTTGCAGACAGACTGAAAGGGACTTGTAAAGTGAACAATGCACAAGTGGGTCTGCTCTGAACACATTAAGTACTCTGTTTACTGCAAGTGAATTAGGCACTGCTGTTCATATTACAAATTGAATCGGGTGAGTGATTCAGTGGTGAATGTTTCCAAAGTGACACATGTAATGTGGTCTGACAAGGCAAGATATATGAAGTGGTCTCACAAGACAGGTTAACAAGACAAGATATATGAAGTGGTCTCACAAGACAGGTTCACAGATGCTTATACAAATGTATGATGAGCACAAACTGAAAGGACTCTACACTGATGGAAACTGGATGATAGATGAATTGACATAATGGACATAGGTTGAATGGACCATGATGGGTTGGGAAGACTATCGCCCCTGGGCGAAGACATCTTTCTACGTGCACAGATGCACGGTCCATTTGATAAGTGCAAAGAGCAGACACGGTACTGCCCTACAATCGGGCCAAACCGCTCCATATGTCCAACTAGAAGGATACACAACCAGGCGCACCACCGACCTAACAACAAACTCACATTCTCCACGCTACGCGGTTTTATTCGGTTCGCCAGTCGACATAAAACGGTGCCATCAGACAGTATCTCTGGCAAGGACCCCGTTTCCTCGTCAGCAGAAATGAGTCCCAGGGCCTCCAGCCACTGGCCAATCACCTCCACGTCGGCCGAAGTTTGAGGCTCGACTCCACCGCTCATTTTGTTGTCAACCGTTGAACGGTACTGACGGGCTCAAGCTGACCCTAGTCTGGCGGTCCCTTTGTATGTCCAAATATGGAGTTAACCTGTTCATTAGTCTACTTCCGGGGGTTGATTGGAGGGGCGGACCATGAGCGGACCGTGAATGTTACAAGACTGACAGCTCAGTTCATAATGGGATCTTTATTGAGCAGAGTGCAAATATATCTGCAAATGCACCAACTCCTGCCACGTTACTTTCAGAAACAGCATTTATTGCGCCAGCCCGCCCTTATTAGCTGTTTACTCTGCTGCGCTTCCGCATCGCCCCCCACAGCCGGATGTAATTTTAACCCTCATGTGTGAACCAAAATGGCGGCCAGCAAGAAAGCTCAAGAAGACAAGAACTTGAAAGTTTTGAGGGAATTGGCCGCCCTACCCGCCAACAGACAGTGCATGGACTGCCATCAGCGAGGTCCTACTTACGTCAACACTACGATCTGGTCTTTTGTGTGCACAGCGTGCAGTGGGAGACTGTGAGTAACCGCATCCACGCCCGTTTGTTACAATTTTGGCGCGGTCTTTCGAGTAACTTATGTTACTATGTTACGACAAGGCATATTGTGTCCCACCAATCAGGTAGAGTAAGTCTGTTACTTCGAACGAGCCATGAAAGCGTATTTGTGTTTTCTAGAAGTTTCCGTTACTTTCAGTTGAACAGAGCACTTTGGTCTCTCCTGTCAGCGATTGTATTTCTTTGTTCCTAAGTTGCTTGCCCGCACATTATACCTCCTGCATCAGCGTACGCGTAAGAGAAGAGAGTAGAGTAGTTTACCTCCCCTTGAGCAAGATCTACTGTTGAAGTGACAACTTGCTCGATTACTAGTCCTTGTGGAGGGTTGGCTGCCGTAATGCTTTCTTGGGCTGGTCTGGTAAAATATAGCTCTGTGTCAAATATTCGTGGCAGTTGCAAGCGTTCTTCATTATTTTATGGGCCCAAGTAGACAGTTTGTTGTCCTTATCCTTTCTGACAACTCTACAGCCACCTTCACAAGAACAGAATCCGAATTTTGATCAAGTGCAGTAATAGTTGGTCGTGAGCAAGTAGGTAGTAGAATCAATCCATCAATGATTGCTGAAGTGTCCTGCAATCAGTTGATAGGTTAATTTTGCTATCTATGCATGTACATGCACGATGAAATAATCTTTAACACCAGGCTGTTGTGTATGGGTACAGTGAAACTTGTCTAAGACAGCCACCTGTGGGCCAGTTCTAGCTGACCTTCATAGAGAGGTGGCTCCTCTACAGAGATAGATTGCAATGCTTTAGTGCTATTTGGGGCCGGGGAGGCTGGCTGTTTTAGAGAGGTGGCTGCCTAGCACAGTGATCACCTTAGACAGGTTTCACTGTATGTACTTTTAGTTTATGTCAGTTTAATAGTTTCAGGTTTGTGTATGAGGATGTAGTACAGTGAGCGGAAGAGTGGGAGCCAATGGTTCAAAACATGTAAGTGATTTCAGGAAATAAGAGAGACCCCGCCGCCAAATGGCATCCCTATAGTAGTTTGTAGCACTTCCTTTGACTCCGGGGCATTCAGTATGAAGGATGTGGTGTGTGTGTGTGTGTGTGTGTGTGTGTGTGTGTGTGTGTGTGTGTGTGTGTGTGTGTGTGTGTGTGTGTGTGTGTGTGTGTGTGTGTGTGTGTGTGTGTGTGTGTGTGTGTGTGTGTGTATGTGTGTAGATGGACAGATAATAATACTACTATGTTCCACAGCTAGTGCAAGAATGAACTTCCCAAATGCCATTGCAGTATTTCAGGTCAGTGAGCTAAAGCGATACCTGAACACGGGCCATTAAGTCACATGATTGTCCTATTTTACCATCAGTTGTCTCAATTTTGTGTTGTGCTGAGGTGATTCCAGGTCAATTGTAAACCGTCACCTTTAGAGTTGGGTGTAGTAAACATTTTAGTAATTGGAACTGATCCTTAATGACAGGTCTCTTTCTTACGTAATATGACAACACTCTCATGTACACCACAGCATCTGCACACACATTACATAACTCCTTAGAGAATGGTCTAGTGGTCATATTCATCCACTGTCATGTTTGACATCTGCTCTTGAGTAGGAAGTCCTAATGACTCGGACTAATTCAGTGGTTACTTTGTTTTGGATGGTGACCCACTGTCCATACATGAGTGCTCGGGGGTGAGGTGAATGAGATGTTAGCATCAGTGGTGTGTGTATGTGTGTGTGTGTGTGTGTGTGTGTGTGTGTGTGTGTGCGTGTGTGTGCATGCGCACAGGTATGGTGTGTCCGTTTTGGTGCTAGTGAACAAAAAGTTGGAGTTTTGGATGCAATTCTACCTTCCAATATTACCACCTGAATTACGGTAACCACTGTCTTCTTTAGAGACACAGCCTTAATTCAGCCTGTCCTTTATTAAAGGACGTTCCACTCTGTGTCTTTCAACCCAATGGAGCATTGAATGAATGAATGAATGTGTGCGTGCTTAGCTGTATTGTGCTTTGGAGTTCAAATGGTATTTACATACTTTTCTTGTTCTCATGTGTTTTAGACGTGGGTTGAGTCCTCCTCATCGTGTCAAGTCCATCTCCATGACAACCTTCTCTCAGGCCGAGATTGAGCAGCTACGAAAGGGAGGCAATGAAGTGAGATACCACATTTGTCTGCCGATAGTGTAGTGTAGTGTTGTACACACGTACATACGTATCACTGGCACGTTTGAATGTTACAGCTGTGCCACAAATGTGCTCACACTCAGTGATAAGAACTTCATGCTTACGTGTGTATGTGTATGTATGTAGTGCCTGAGACATGGGCTGCGTGGGTTAATGGTGTATGCAATAGTTAACACACCGAGTCTTGGTTGAGTGTGTTTCTTGATGCACGAGTGCCCATGCTTTAACCCTTGTAGCATTCCTTAGGACCGTTTCCATGGACAACGGGTGATTGTACATACATTCCTGAAGTTGTTGTACGTGTTATTGCCACTGTATCACCCATTGACCTGTATTAGTGGGTTACAAAACATGCACGAAGGCACATTTTCAGTAAAGTATTGAACACATAAAGCAAGAAGTGGAGCTTGGAGTTTTGTTGGATAAGGTCAATTGTGTAACTTTCTTGCTTGCTCACGTCAGCTCTGTTTGGTTGTTGTCTCAGGTGGCCAAAGCCAAATGGTTAGGACTCTGGAATGAGAGGATGGACAAGATGCCAGATTCTAAGGATGACCATGGTCTAATGGAATTCATGAGGGAGAAGTATGAGAAGAAGCGTTGGTTTACGACTGACTCCGCCCCCAAGCAGGAGGAGGTAACGAGAAGGCCCTCCTTGGGGAAGCCGCCTCAGAAGGAGAAGAAGACAGTGAGTGTGTGTGTGTGTGTGTGTGTGTGTGTGTGTGTGCACGTGTGTGTGTGTGTGTGTGTGTGTGTGTGTGTGTGTGTGTGTCTGTGTGTTTGTGTGTGTGTGTGTGTGTGTGTCTGTCTGTCTGTGTGTGTCTGTCTGTGTGTGTGTGTGTGTGTGTGTGTGTGTATGTGTGCACTTGTGTGTGTGTGCACTTGTGTGTGTGTGTGTGTGTGTGTGTGTGTGTGTGTGTGTGTGTGTGTGTGTGTGTGTGTGTTTGTGTGTGTGTGTGTCTGTCTGTGTGTGCGCATGTGTAGTAGTAAAATCATGTACGGTGTACACACAGTACAGCACACTACATATCTGTGTGCAAGTGGGTATGTGTGTTTATGTGTGTATGCTAGTGTGTGTTTATGGTGTGCGTGTGTTGTCAGAGGTTGTCTGTCAGTTTTCATAACCAGCAGGATCCCGTCCACATGACTTACCTCTAGCTTAAACTAACAAACTTGCCAGAGAACTCCTAAAACATTCCTAGGGGTTGCAAACACTTCCCATATCTTCCAAGTGTCCTGACCTGACCTCATCTTCCTTCCGCACTCCACCCCTACCCCCATGTGTAGCCTACTTCGAGTGGTAGCATGTCACTGCGCCAGCGCCCGCAAATCAGCCCAGGTCCTGAGGGTGGCAGCGGTGGAGACGTG
This sequence comes from Ianthella basta, assembly GCA_964019415.1. Classification (NCBI taxonomy): domain Eukaryota; kingdom Metazoa; phylum Porifera; class Demospongiae; order Verongiida; family Ianthellidae; genus Ianthella; species Ianthella basta. Next base: position 4,931,286 of record OZ025889.1, on the reverse strand, counting down.
AAGCAGCAACAGCAACAACAGCAACAACAGCAAACGAGTTTGTTGGATACATCGTCGACCTCAGCCGATCCATTTGCTCCTGGTAAGTGTGTGTGTGTGTCAGTGTGTGTGTGTGTGTGTGTGTGTGCGTGCGTGCGTGCGTGCGTGTGTGCGTGTTTTGACTTGCATCAGCCTCCAGTAACTGGCCTAATTTGCACCTTGACTGGCTCTGAGGTTGTGTGTGGTCTGATAATTGAATGATGGACTGTTTAATGTAATTCTATGCCTGTGGGGGAGTGGGGAAGATCAACTGCCCAGCTTCAATGTCTTCCTGGTTAATCTTTACATTGGAAGCTGTGAATCTGGCTCTCTATTTACGTATAATTGTGACATTCTTTACGTACACTTGAGTACACTTCGTAGGCTTAGCTATTGGATTGCTATGAACAGTTCAAATGTCTTGGGCAGTTTGGGCAGTTTCAGTATCAGCAGACTTTAAATTACCTTTGTGGGCTGTGCGATTGAAGCTATGTCCGCATTTCTAGCTTCAATCTGTACTAATACTTGAGTGAAAGGAGTTGATAACTGTGGCAATGATTGGTGCGTAGCTTGTCGCAATGAATGATTTCACGTGTAATTTCTGGTTAGTGGTTAGGAAGTCAGTTGGTAATGTAGGCTAGTTCATTTAGGTCATACCAATTAGGCCCCACACTATGTACGTACCTATGTAGGCTCCCCAGAAACAATTTGTCCCCCCCCCTCCCCCGAAATAGTTTACATAGTTGCTGAAATTGAATCCTGTAAACAGTTTGGTTCCCTTCACCCCAAGCACAGTAGAAATGTTGCTGAAACTCAGCATTGGAAGACATTAGGTTGAGATACAAGAATGTCAATAGAAAGAAGATGAAGTAAAATGATGACAGATTAAGATGCAGCCATTATGCAAATTGTTCACTTTATTTATAGCCACTTTGTTCATTATGTTTTTGTCGGATGCCGCTACCATTTATAGGCCTGAAACAGCTATGTACTGGGGGTAGGCTTTACAACATGGCATCCACATTACCAATATTGAATTTCTCTGTGTCCTTCATTCCTTACCCCGCCTCCCCCAATCTAGCTCCAACCAAAAACGCAGTGAGGCCACCAGTAGGGGGCGTGGCAGTGTTGCCAGGCGTGGCTGCTGTCTTGAAACCCAAGACACAGAAGTCTCCTTCCAGTGAGTGCGCACTGACTGGTAAGAGAAAGCTGCTTACTGTGACACATACGTAGTCACAATCCTTTCTAATGTCTATTCGTGCTGTTATCATATATGTGTGTACCCTATTGTCACGTCGGCCGTCTTTCTCCCTGAAACTTCCTGTATTGGCACTTGGTTACTATGGTAATGGGTATTATTTTGAATGTACCCCACTCTCAGTGTGTGTGTGTATATTGGTGATGTTGTGGTGTGTGTGTGTGTGTGTGTGTGTGTGTGTGTGTGTGTGTGTGTGTGTGTGTGTGTGTGTGTACGTATATTGGTGTTGTGTGTGCGTGTGTGCGTGTGTGTGTGTGCGTGCGTGCATGTGCGTGTGTGGTGTGGTGTGGTGTGGGGAAGTGTATTTGTGTGCTTGACAAATGTGCGTACATATGTACATATGTAACATTAGTTTGTGATCCCTCAGTTCAGTTTGCTGCAATGTTCATTTCAAGATGATCTTCACATTAGTGACTCTGATAATCTTGTCTGAATTGGACTATGAATTTCAGTGGGGTCCACCCTACAATGTTGTATGTATGTGTATGTTGTATACATGGATAGGAGGGTCCTCTTCAATGCAGTTTGTGTGTCATTTGTGTCTGCAGGTGATTCCTTTGGAGCATTCACCAGTGCTACGTCAACAGGTGAGCACAGTAGATGAGGAGTGGGTGGAGGGCTTGTGCGGTATACACGTGCAGTGCCCTGCCCTTTGGTGTGCAAGTGTGTGAAGGAGAGACCACGTAGACATACGTAAATTCGTGTTCGCACTTCTTCAAACTTCACAATGATTTCAGCCCTTTGGTACATAGCTTCAAGCTTACAGTAGTGCATCCTCTTCACTTTCAACATGTGCCAGCGGTTGTGCGTAACTGTAACCCAAAGACATTATAAGTGAAATCAGCATGGAATCAGTTGTGAAATTGAGAATACGTTACGCACAGCATTGAATCCTGGTGTACAGGAGTTGCTCTGGGCAGGCTGTTGCCCATGGTAACTGGTCCTGTACAGAGGTGTAACAGCAGTCTTGGTTGCTACTGTTTTCTGCTTCAGTTTCATTGAATATCTCATGACTAATTGCCTACAGTCAGTGAGTCTGTTCGTGCGTACATACGTACTGTACAAACCTGTTCATCTTCTTCACGACTGACCATTCTCTATTCTTGCTACTGTGTGTATGTTCCATCCTCAATACAGTACAAGTTACAAAATACTAGGGTGAAGCCATACAAAGAATGCACCATAGTGAACATGTACAGTAGGCGCAGAAAAAATGTTACCATGCAAAGTTCATTCTTCGCGAGCTTTGACCGTAGTTTGTGCGAACTTTGAGCAAAGTTGGAGCGAACTTTGAGCAAAGTTTTTTTTTGCGAAGTTCACATCAAAGTGGAAACATTTTTCCGTGCCTACCATAGGCCGATGCTTGGGATGGCATGGCAGAAATGTGCTTACCACGATATTAAAGCTCTCATCATTTGCCTTTCTACAATTTTTCATTTTCCTGATTAGGCCTTTGTTATTGTGGGAGGGGGGCTGAAAGATCGCATATAAATGGTCATAGGAGAATACTGAATGTACTGTGCATTTATACTGATACATAGTATGTAGTATATATATGTATGTATGTATGTACGTACATGCTTGAGGTGCTGCATATTCATACACTAATCTTCATTCGTTTAAGAGTCTTTTGTTTTTCCTCACAGATGGGCTGTTGTCTCTAGCTAGCACGCAGAATGAAACTACCAGCCTTGGAAACGCTTCTCTCTCCCCAGCCCAATCCACTGGCCAGCTTGGCAGCTCTCTCACTAGTTCAGGAGGGGATAAGTACAGCGCTCTTGCGGACTTGGACTCCCAGATAAAGGACTTGAAGGTGGTAGACACTCCACCATCCCAACCTCCTGCTGCTGTCCCAGCTGTGAATCCGTTTGGGAGTGCTGTCCCAGCGCAGAATGGCACTCAAGTTGGAGGCGGTAACATGTGGGCGGGACAAGGGGGAGTCACTCCACCTGGAAGTGGTTTTAATGCGCCAAATCCTTTCGGGGGCAGTGCTCCCAATCCATTTCAGTCGGGTGCAGGACCAATGATGCAGGGTGGTGCCAACCAGAACATCCCTGGAAATTGGAGTGGCACGCAGTTCGGTGCTCCCCAGCAGCCTTTCACAGCGGCAGGCATGCAGCCACAGATGGGAGCTGCTGTGGGCGGTGTGCAGGGTTTCCAAGGTAACGCTGCCCCTCAGGGATACATGGGAGTTGGGGTGGCACAGGTGGGGCAGTTCGGACAGCAGACCCAGTGGAGTGGTGCTGGCTTCGCACAGTCTGGGAACATGGCACAGCAGCAGCAGCAACAGTCTCCTTTTGGCCAGATGGGTGCCACCCAGCTTGGCTATCCCCAACAGCAGGTGCAGGGATTTGGAGCACCTCAAGGGCAGTTTGGTGGAGGTGCAGCGCCTCAAGGGCAATTTGGCACTGGAGCACCTCAGGGGCAGTTTGGTGGAGGTGCAGCGCCTCAGGGGCAATTTGGCACTGGAGCACCTCAGGGGCAATTTGGTGGTGGTAGTGCAGCACCTCAGGGGCAGTTTGTTAGTGGTGGAGTGCCTCAGGGGCAGTTTGGTGGCGGTGGAATGGCTCAGGGGCAATTTGGTGCTGGTGGAATGGCTCAGGGGCAATTTGGTGCTGGTGGAATGGCTCAGGGGCAATTTGGCGGCGGTGGAATGCCTCAGGGGCAATTTGGCGGCAGTGGAATGTCTCAGGGGCAATTTGGTGGTAGCACAGTGCCCCAGGGGCAAGCTGGTGGTGGTAATTTTCAGTGGGGCAAGACACAGCAGCCATCTTCTGTTGCCACTTCTGGTGCTCCCAAAGCCTCGTCCTCTCAGACCTCCACATCTGCTAGTGCAAGTACACCTTCACTGGGCTGGAGCACAGATATGACCAAGCCTGTTCCACCATCGTCGTCTTCGATATCCCCTGCCGTCAGCCTTTCGTTGGGTGGATGGAGTGAGAATATTTTGGTAGGTAGTGGAAGTCACAGCCTTAGCAGTGCCAGTGGGTCTGTGCAGGGATCCAGTGGAATGTCTGGATGGGCAGGGCAGAGCAGTACTCCCATCAGTGGATGGACGGGGCAGAGTGGTACTCCAACCTCTGGGAGGGTGGTGCAGAGTGGTACTTCCACTGGTGGATGGGCGGGACAGAGTGGTACACCTACTGGTGGATGGGCGGGGCAGAGTGGTACTCCCACCTCTGGTTGGGCGGGGCAGAGTGGTACTCCCACCTCTGGTTGGGCGGGGCAGAGTGGTACTCCCACCTCTGGGTGGGCAGGGCAGAGTGGTACTTCAACCGGTGGATGGGCAGGGCAGAGTGGCACTCCAACCTCCGGATGGGTGGGGCAGAGTGGCACTCCCACCAGTGGATGGGCGGGGCAGAGTCCATCCGTTGCCCAGCAGCAGAACTGGGCAACAGGAGGAGGTGCAGTACAGCCCACCTTTGGGGCCAGCACACAGGGCTTCACTAACTGGACGGGCAGTTCTGCACCGAATGCAGCTGCAGGAAATCCATTTGGGCAGGTGAGCTCCTGTTGTCAATGGCAACTGCTGTGGCTCATTGTTTTTGTCTCAAGTACAGTAATGCCACTGCAGTGGTTCTGCTCTGGTGGCTACATTGTATGGTAGTGTTGTGATGCATACGTACGTGGTCATATGCAGTTAGTGTATTTGGTGTTCTCCCTTGTAAAAGGCTTACGCTGGATTGTTAGTCATGTTAGGAGTGGCTAGTGGATGGTTGGGTGTGGGAGAGGGTGTCACCTTCCTGTGCAAAGTGAAGTGGCTGAGTAGTGGGGTAGCCTCATGACACAGTGTGTATTGCATGCGAATCCTATTGCCATACCACATGGCTTTTGGTACCCCTCAAGAGGGTATGATGCCATGTTTATCACTTCAGGGTTGGTTCTTAATTTAGGAAGCAAGAAGGGCTTTGTGCCCTTCAAAGACAGCCTAGAGAGAGCATTGAGTTTATACCTCCTTTTGTGTTTCTTTTCTTCCTCCTGTAGACTGCCCAAGCCAAAAGTACTAATCCGTTCCTTTAGTCAAGAAGTTAGCCTGTGAAGACTCTTACACACACATGTACACTGTCGTGTAGCATGCTGCACCAGTTAATACCAGGTGGTGTATTTTCTAGCCTTTTTTGTGTACAGTAATCTTGTAACATACTTTCACACTAGCTGTTCTGTACGCCAATGATGTATGCACTATGGAACCCAACAGGGGCTGTTAATAAGCGCTCCCATGCGTTGTTATAAACGCCCATCGGATTTTGAGCTGGTGTGTCGTGGCTCACTGAGTCTGTACAGGAGGAGGCATATATAGCACCCACTTGTCCTATGTGTGTTCCTGGATGTGTGGATTCGATGAGGAAATGACGCATTCAAACAGCAAGCATGCATTTGGAACTGGCTTGCCTGAGGTGGATTGGTGGCACAATCTCTTTCACTTCACTTTCACTGGCAGCTGCTAGCTAGAGTGCTGGATCAATCGGAATAAACGGACAACGCCTGTAGCCCTTTATTGCCTAATATAAATGCCACTCTAACGTGCGCTAAAAGCCCCGGGCGAATGTATGCCCGTTTAATCCGGTTGACCCGTACCTTGGCGTTTGCAAGCAGTTTTGCAAGGTGTGGCAGTGCATGTATAGCTAGCTGCTTGCGTTGCTTTGTTATGGCTTGCTTGCTACTTACGCCTAGTCTATATTGGCTAGTGGCAGTAGCATCAAATCCACTCTGTGTACGCAACAACACAGACACACTGCCATTGAGTGTTGTTGGGTGTTTTGCCCACAAATGCGCATGCTTAATTTGTGAAGATGTGCATGCTTGACTCTCAGTGCTCCTGTTTGTGTAGTCCATGTCTACTTCAACCATTGCTTGAGGGTGTGTCGGTTTCACCACTAAAGGGGAGTGTTCACTTCTAACAGTTACACTGCTGGAGGGAGCACTATGTAGGCTAGGAAACCTCGTAAAAGTATTGTCTCACCCTTTATGGTTAATCTAATAAGCTCAGTCTGGAGCACCATACATCCCATCTCATTGTGTCTTTTAATGAGGGTAAAGGACAGACATGTGTCCTTGCCTTTGACCAAAGCCTTTGCAGAACATGGCCCTTTCAAGTGGTCTGCTAATTGGTAGCAGTTGGGATTTTTGATATTTAGATCACTGGGGAACATTCACCACTGGGAGTGATGTTGTATCGTTAAACAGCTGTTTGATGGCCCTTCCTTTCCAATCCAATTAACAGTGCCACACCTTGCTACCTTCCTACTGAGGTCAGTGAAGATGCTACCTTGCGTTACGTTATTGCTAGGTGACGCCTGCTATTGGAGTCAGCCACTCCAAGACAGTGAAGCCATTGGTTGTTTCAGCTACTGCTGAAACTGCATGTATACATATTTGATCTTGTGAGATGTGTGCATAACATATAATATACACTATGTATATAACTTCAGTGGTTTATATGGACATTAACAGCATTTTATATAGTTTAGCAGGTCAAGTGCATATCTACATACTGTACATGGGACCCCTTTTTTATAGCACAACCTGAATTGAGGACACCTCTCTAGTCAATGAGGGCAGTGCCTACTGTCCCAGCTACATAGAGATATATGCAAAACTGCCTCTAATATAAGGACATTTGAGCTGGCCTGTGCCAAGGTGTCTGAAATAGGCGTCCATGCGGTTATATCAGTATTCTATGCCATGTGCATGGGTTTGTTCTCCTTATGTGAGGACTGGGAGATGTGCTAACTCTGTCAGGAAGCTACTCTAGTACTTGGCATGCAAGTAGGGTGGGATGACCATCTGCCAACACTTGTCTCAGCGGGTAGACTCACCTTCTATACAGTCAGTGGTTGGAAAGTTGAGCTTTTCAATGATATACTGTATTATATTATAGACATTTCAGAAAGTTCATAATTGTTGCTTCCCTTGTGCTATCGGGAAAGTGACTGTTATAGGCCATACCTCGCATTTTAACTGTCTTGTGTCATGCTAAATGTGTACTCTCTTGTCCTTTGCTTCCTAGTTTGAACACACTACTGGTGTGTTCAGCTGCAAATGGCTTAGCAGTGCTTATGTCTGCCCAGTAATCCAACTAATGATCTGTGCTACTGTATACAATAGGTGGGTCATATTTTATTGGATTAAGAAATTATCTTCAGACTGTATGCCGTAGCAGTACATGGTTTGGTATACCTTTTAAATTGACTTTGTGTTGGAACCCTTAATTTGGCTGTATCTGCATGTACCCTGCTTCATGCATGCTGCAGTACTAGTCATTCATGAGGCGGCTCACCTGAGGCAGTGCTATGCCAGTGTTCTCCCCAGAAAATAAAGTAAGAAGGGTACACTTGACCAACAGTCATGTGAGGAGTGGCTAGTGGATGGTTGGGTGTGGGAGAGGGTGTCACTTTAGCTGAATACAGGGAGAGCCTTGTGAAACAGTGTGTATGCATGCAAACGCTATTGCCCACACCACATGACTAGTAGCACTGTGCCTTTCAAGGAGGGTACAGTGCCATGTTTAGAGCCTCAAAGAGGGTTCTTAAGGCAGCAAAATGGGTTCTGTGCCCTTCAAAAACAGCCTGGTGAAAACACTGCAGCAACTATGCCTTTGTGTTTCTGATGAGTCTATGCTGCCTGAATGGTAGTTGGCTGGCCTCTGTTTGACCTACTAACTGGTAGGTTGCTCCTTGATTGGGTGGGGCATGGTCTGGGTGAGAACTGGATCACAGTAGTCACAGAAGACCTAGTGGGCCTATGGTGTGTCTACAGTGTGGTTGCCTGTGAGTTTGTATGGAATTGTGTTGTGAATGTATGGAGACAACACAAGTGACTGTCAGAAGACCTCGCTACATCATACTCACAGAAGCCTTTGTTTCCTTAATTAAGAGCTGAATGGGTGATTTTCTTGTAGTATCTAGAGAGGATCATTTAGGAGTATGTGAGAAGGGCTGATCTGGCATTCTGGACTTCCTTCAGTTCTATGCGTGGACTGGTGATGTTGCAGATGTAATGGCCACACCAATATATGGAGCCATGCAGGTGATGTCAATGGAATGTTGATTGTATTTTGATGGATTGCCATTTAGTGGTTTGCAGAACTGTGCTGATAATTGCTTTAATCTCAACTGGCTCTTTCATTTAAATGGTTTCTGTTATGGATCATGTGTGTGTGTTGGTATTAGTCATTGCGATAACTCATGATTTAAGATTTAACTCATAAAGGAAAAGTTGCAATTCAGAACCACATTAGTCTGTCAAATGCAGTGAATTCTGTAGCTATGTGATTACTTGCTACTGCTGTACTCATACAAGACCCCACCTGTCTTGCTGAAATAACTTCAATTGAGTGCACAATTGATTTATCTGTTAAGGAATCTCTCTAAGTTGATAGCCATTGTATAGCAAACAGTCTGGCGGGCAGGTGATATAAGGTGACCTACTGGCCATAGGGCAATTACACTAGGAGGACCCGTGTCTGGAGTAGTTTAGTATAGTGCATGCAGTGTTTGAGCAAGATGCAGTCTAGGCCTTACGGTGGCTGCACACTTGCTATAGCTCTTGTGTGTCTCTTCACTGGTGCGATCTCCATGAACTGCCCAACCCCAGTTCATCCAAGAAATGGAAGAGCAGAATGGGAGGGCTTGTCTCCAGGAGACAAAGTGACCTACACCTGCCAGTTTGCCAGCTCAGGACTCAGAGTGGCTACATGTATGGAAAACGGGAAATGGTCCAGTAGACCTCCTGTTTGTTTCATGCAAGGTAAGCCTGTGGTTTATTGTGTATGTGTATACTTGGCCTGTGCTTCCCAATGAAATATAGTACCACGGGCACAAGTGAAGACTAAGCACTTTGTGGTATATGATGCAAGTTGTAGAAGTACAGTAGAGAACAGCACTTCCTTCCTCCAACAATCCCTCTGATCTTTAAATTTCTCTCTCCCCCTCCTCTCCCTCTCACCTTCCTTTCCCTCACCCCTTCTTCCCTCCCTCCACTATCTCTCTCCTCTCCCTCTCACCTTCCTCTCCCTCACCCCTTCTTCCCTCCCTCCACTATCTCTTCCCTCTCCTCCCACCCTCCACTATCTCTTCCCTCTCCTCCCGCCCTCCACTATCTCTTCCCTCTCCTCCCTCCCTCCACTATCTCTCCCCTCTCCTCCCTCCCTCCTCTATCTCTCCCCTCTCCTCCCTCCCTCCACTATCTCTCCCCTCTCCTCCTTCCCTCCACTATCTCTCCCCTCTCCTCCCTCCCTCCACTATCTCTCCCCTCTCCTCCCTCCCTCCACTATCTCTCCCCTCTCCTCCCTCCCTCCACTATCTCTCCCCTCTCCTCCCTCCCTCCACTATCTCTCCCCTCTCCTCCTTCCCTCCACTATCTCTCCCCTCTCCTCCCTCCCTCCACTATCTCTCCCCTCTCCTCCCTCCCTCCACTATCTCTCCCCTCTCCTCCCACCCTCCACTATCTCTCCCCTCTCCTCCCTCCCTCCACTATCTCTCCCCTCTCCTCCCTCCCTCCACTATCTCTCCCCTCTCCTCCCTCCCTCCACTATCTCTCCCCTCTCCTCCCTCCCTCCACTATCTCTCCCCTCTCCTCCCTCCCTCCACTATCTCTCCCTTCTCCTCCCTCCCTCCACTATCTCTCCCCTCTCCTCCCACCCTCCACTATCTCTCCCTTCTCCTCCCTCCCTCCTCTCCCTGCATCCTCTTCTCCCTCTCACTCCACCAGGCTGCCCATCTCTCCCTCCTGTGCCCAACTCTCTTAGTCAGGTGGCACACCAGAGCAACTTCATGTATGTCTTCTACCACTGCTTCTCGGACTACCGCATTGTGGGACTCTACTATCGGACCTGCATGGGTGCAGGATGGTCTGGTCGCTCACCTACCTGTGTGGAAAGAGCAAGTGAGCGTGCCTTTGTAGATTATTAGAGTCAATGTACTCAACTAGTTGTTATGCAAGTGTGTAATGTCCTGTCTTGTCTGACACTAGAGATAGCTAGCTGTGCATTTCATTGAGTCTGAGTGCGAGGAAATGTAATTCTGATGGATTACTGTTCCTTTATGCTTGACGTTTCTTCCGATGGGTTGCATCACTGGGAGTTCTTCATGAAGATAAATAACTGAGGTTTTGGGGTAATCTCGCCAAACACTTCTGCAGCTGACTGTTGCCTTCTTCAGTGGGTGGTCCACTAAAGGAATAGAATGCAGCAGTTTGCTGTTCGTTTGAATGTCTGTTGAAATCAAATGCTTAGCTAGTTATTTCCACGATGAGCTCCTCTACTATTCCCATGCACATATACTAGTACTTAGAGCAGTGGCATAGCTAGGCGGGCCAAAGCCTGCTTGTTTACGAGGGGTGTTTGTGGTATACAGTAACTGAGAACACGACACGGTTGAGTGGTGCAAGAAGTGCCATATCACGGAAGAAAACACAGTCTCCAAAGAGCTTTCATATGTGTATATTATATTTCATAGATCAGTGAGTATTACTATTTCTTGTCTGATGTGAATGTGTGTTTCTCTTTGTTGCTGCTTGCTGGCAGAGCTGGAGTGCAGTGTCCCTGTTGCCCCTGCCAATGGTGGCCGCACTTATACCTCCCGCAATGTGGGTAGTTCAGTGCGGTACCACTGCAATTCTGGACACCGTTTGGTGGGGGAGCATATAACGAAGTGTGAAAACCAGCAGGGAAGGGCTGTGTGGAGTGGCCCACCCCCAAAGTGTGAAGGTGAGGAGGAAGTGACTTGTTTGGTGAAGACCAATTTTGTCCTGGTCATGTGACCTCGTTGCTAAGCAGTCAGTCTCATGATCTTGCCAATGAATTTAGTTAGACTGTTGTGTGTTTGAGGATGGATGCAACTACAGTGGTTGATGCGCTTACTGGCTTTCATTAGTGTTTACACTCATGAGGGGCACACAATCTTTGTGCGTATACATAGTTATCTGTAGTTTGTACATGAAGCCAGTGGTGTAAAAGTTGCTGAGTTACAGTAGCCAAGAGATTTAGTTAAATTTTAGTTGTTTCTGTGGATACACTCCTGCCTTCATCAGTGATGAATTGTATTCTAGATTTAATATATGTCAGTAGCCTGCTGATAGTGACTGTGACAGCTGTTGACAGTTAATGTAGCGACGCACACCCTTTCTCTTAGTGTCATGATTGTTATGTATACCAGATCAATGTAGCATGTTCCCACCTTTCAAACAGATCACAATGTAGTGTTTGTCCTTGTTGTTGTAAACCTTTCTCTTCACATTATTATAATATGTTAACCTAGGCTACTATATGTAAAATGTTACCTACTGTATGTGCCTGCACTGTAAAATGTTAACCTAGGCTACTATATGTATGTGTCTGTACTATAAAAGCTGTTGTTCTCTGTAAGTGAGCTCCATCTTCTCTGGCCATTGTTCTCTGTTGACTGCTGCTGCAGTACTTGCCTTTTATTGACGGGTCCACATATACAGTATATTATGTGTGTACAGGTGGATAGCTGGTAGTGATAGCTACTTATTGTTACAGTACTTATTGGTTAAGATGACAGTGTCCCATACTAATGTGTTCACTGTACCAATTTCTACCAATAATGATGCTTACTCCTGTGCTTTGGCACTTCTTGTGCCATTTGAGTTTCACTTGATTGTGTTTTGTTCTCTTCTCTATAGCCTTGCAGTGCCCTACTCTGGTCCCACCCACAAATGGAGGCCTTGTTGCTGCTTCACGAGGTATTGGATCTCTTGCCTCCTATACCTGCAATGAGGGATATCAAATAGTGGGGGGAAGTGCTGTGAGGACCTGTGAAGAGGAGGAGACAGCACAAGGAGTGACACAAGCTGCCTGGAGTGGCAGTGCCCCTAAATGTGGTAGGTAAAGTATGCCCATTACATGCATTTATTGATTGTTGAGTGTGTGTATGTGGACTTTTGGTGGAGGAAGAATCTGTCTTAGTTGTAGTAAGATTGCTTCTAACTTCCATTCTCAGTTCTCCTTCCCTTGCATGTGTATTCCTGTGTGCAAAGGTGCTGTATAATTAACAAATGGTCATTTGGGGGGGGGGGGGGGGGGGGAATTTGTGTTTTGGAGCCCCTAGGGTTGTGTCTCTAAGAAACACCTCTCCACTGGAGAATTCACCATCTACCAATGCTCTTGATCTGGGTCAGGCCTCAAGGGCTGTGATAAATTTGAGTGATGCATATATCACTTGAAGGATCACACACACACACCACACACACACACACACACACACACACACACACACACACACACACACACACACACACACACACACACACACACACACACACACACACACACACACACACACACACACACACACACACACATGCACGTACACAATACACATCACACACATCACACAACACACACACACACACAAACACACACATACACACTCACACTCACTCACACAAACATTGCTGTGGAAATATTTCACCTGTCAGCAACAAAAGACTCCATAAGCTTTGTTGTAATTAATGCTTGTTCCTCTTCTCAGAACTACGATGTCCTGAGCCACTAGCTACTGGCAATGGTAGATACGTCATTTCCTCCTACCTTGTTGGAGGGAGAGCAACCTTCCACTGTGATGGGAACTACACCCTACAGGGAGGTGGTACACTTCTCTGTAAGCTTGCTGGGATAGGGAGGGCGATGTGGAGTGGATCACTGCCTTTCTGCAAACGTGAGTGTGTACTGTATCTGAGACAGGGTGTGGAGGTGCTTGAACTAGGAGGGCAGCAGTGTTTGTAGATGACCAGGAAATGCAAAATATCAATGTATATAACAGAAGCCTTATTTTAATGAATGCCAATATTTAATAGTTTTAAGTGTTCCTAATTGTCTGCACCCCTAGCTAGGTCATCCAGTTTGATGGCTTGATGTGGGTGCCTTTAGCAAGTGTCAAGAGTTTAACGAATTCTGGTCACCCGTATATACCACCAGTGGCCATCTTGTTTGCTGTACAGTACTATATACATACATAAGCCATCTGAATAGAGATATCTGTAAATTATATGACATTGTAGAGTATGCTATCAACTAGTTACAGAAGTATCCACTTATTTTCTCTTGATTGAACAATTCGTGATATTTGGTTCTGTTGATTTTGGGTAACTATGGACCGATTCTCTATATGAGAAAGGGTAACTGTCCAAATACCAGCTTGAAACCTTGCCAACATTTTGACCCGATGCTCTGTTGTTTCAATCTGGTATTTGGAGAACAACCCTTACTCATACCTGAGCTAGCTAAGATGCCCTCACTTGACCCCCTGTATGCAAGTTCATCAATCAGTAGTGAAATTAAACAATCACATACCAAAACAGGTGCCATATAATTACATTGGTATGATGTTTCGAACACGAAGGTTTCTGTTAGGTACAAAACTATCTGTACCTGACAGAGACCTTTGTTGTCGGAACATCCTACCACTGCCATTATTACACCAGGAAGACGTACTGTAGCAATGTGCTTCTACGATATCTTTTAATCTTGATTCTTGCTCAATTTGAGTCGCACTTGATTGCATCTTGTTCTCTCTTCTCTCCAGTCATGCAGTGCCCTACTCTGGTCCCACCCACAAATGGAGCTCTCACTGCTGCTTCTCGAGGTATTGGATCTCTTGCCTCCTATACCTGCAACGAGGGATATCAAATGGTGGGGGGAAGCGCTGTGAGGACCTGTGAAGGAAAGGAGACAGCACAAGGAGTGACACAAGCTGCCTGGAGTGGCAGTGCCCCTAAATGTGGTAGGTAAAGTATGCCCAAAACATTGAGTAATTAAATGTGCCTGTTCATTGAATTTGTGTGGACATTTGGTAGAGGGAGAATTTGACTAAGTAGCAAGCTCTGCTCGGACAACCCAGTCTACAGCAATGAAGACTCCATAACTTTGTTGTAATTAATACTTGTTCCTCTTCCCAGAATTGCGATGTCCTGAGCCACTAACTACTGGCAATGGTAGATACGTCATTTCCTCCTATCTTGTTGGAGGGAGAGCAACCTTCCACTGTGATGGGAACTACACCCTACAGGGAGGTGGTACGCTTCTCTGTCAGCTTGCTGGGATAGGGAGGGCGATGTGGAGTGGATCGCTGCCCTTCTGCAAACGTGAGTGTATGCTGTATCTGAGACAGGGAGGGGTTGCTGTGAATCGTAGATTCCTGTTTCCATGTTTGAACATGTAGCAAATGTGCAGCAGATAGCAGGTATGAAACAGGAAGCCCAGTGCGTAACAAGAAGTCCTATTATATAGCAGGAAGTCATATTATGTACAGGAAATCCCACCATGTAACAGGTAGTCATATTACAGGAAGTCCCACTATGTAGCAGAAAGTCTCATAACTATCTGCATACTGTAACTAGCTGCAAGTAGAAATTTAATACAATATGCACTGTACACAATTGTGTATAAAACTGATGTTGGTCTCTCTTGTGTGTGCTTGCAGTTCTGGAATGCCCTCATCCCGGCAAGCCTGTAAATGGGGACTACAGTTTGGAGTCCCTCAAGGTCGGAAGCAAGGCTGTCTATCACTGCACTTATGGCTTTTACCTGAATGGTGATAAGGAGAGGGTGTGTCAGGAAGGGGTCAACAAGACTGCAGTCTGGAGTGGAGCAATGCCACAATGCATGCGTGAGTGAAAGCCTTTAACTGTACTGTTAACCATTCTGACATTCACACAGTGCCAAGTTGACAGTTGCTATTATATGATTAGCAATCTCTGATAAGTGTTAACTGTTTAGCTGTTTTGGCTAAAGTTAGTTTTATGACATATGCCTTACTATTTGGTGGAGTGCTAGGGAAGAGTAGATGTTGCTCTCATTTGAGAGATTTCTTGGATTCAGTGTGTCTCCTACTCACTAGCTGTGGGATGAAATACACCTCACCACCCCTATATGCAGGTTTGGTGTGCCCTGACCCTGGCAAGCCAGCTCATGGTGGTCACACCATCTCCTCCTCCCACGTTGGAGGGGAGGTGGCCTACTATTGTGATGGGAGTTACCAACTGGTGGGAGATGAGAGGCGTGTCTGTGGGCAGGGTCAAGCGGGAGAGGGAGCTTGGAATGGATCAGTGCCAACATGTGAACGTGAGTGTTTTGTTGCAATAGTTCTTTGGGCATCCAACACCAGTGGTATGAAGAAGGCATAAATTTGAATAGGACTGAGTTGCTAGGTGAGTCTGACAAACTTAGATTTGAATACAGTAACCAAGGCTTACGTCTTGGTTCTTCCAGCCACAGTTATCGATGAAAGTAGCTGAAAAACTACTGAAACAGCTGAAAATGTACGTTGCTAGTGTGAACCAAGTTAATCATCTTTAAAAATTTTAATGTGTCATTTTGTCTGCAGTAAGTGAGTGCCTGGCAATGAGGTATAGACTAAAGTCCTTTCCCTATTATCGTCACCAGTTACTGGAATATTGAATTCTGTTTGACTCCAGCTAGTGGTAGAGATCACACAGAATACTGTAGCATATCTACATTCACAATTCTTGTGTATATAACATTAAGGTGTCAGTGGTAGCATTAACATTGTATGTGTTGGGAGAAGGGTGTATAGTGTGACAGGCTGTACAGGACTCTGAAGTGGCCAGGCTCTTTATGAACATGCAGTACAACTTCTTCTCCTTGCACAGCCATCATGTGTGATGATCCAGGTACACTTGTGAATGGAAGCCGTGACATGACCTCCAGTCAGCTAGGTGGGAGTGTGAAATACGTCTGCAATAACGGTTACCAGCTGCTAGGGGAAGGGGATCTGTTCTGCCAGCAGGATCCTCAGAGAGGAGCAGTGTGGAGTGGAGGGTTGCCTTCCTGCGAACGTGAGTGATTTAGTGTATTAGGTATACAGGTCAACAGAACTACAGTCCAATGGATCGTTGGTCACCATGTACTCATGTATGAACAGTAGACCGAACAATCTTTCTTGTGGTGCTTCACAATACAGCTCGTTTTCTGATTTTTCCTCTCCTGCTTTCCTCTCCAGCAATTCGAGTCTTCTTCCAACCAGCCTCCTACACTGTGACCGAGGGTGAGGCTGCAGCTGTGTCCCTTGCCGTCAGCTCCATCGGCTATGATCTCCCTATCACAGTTAACCTCAGTTACATAGACCTGACCGCTACTCGCAGCGTGGACTATTCTCCCTTGCCTACTTCCGTTGTCTTCAGCCCTACTCAAGCAAATGTTACCATACATATTCAAACTCATGAAGCTGGTGAAGGTCAGGGGTATCCTGAATTATTTGACATGGTCATTGCGGGAGTTTCAGCCCCACTTGTAGCTGGAGACGTGGACACAGCTCATCTCATCATCACTGATAGCGACGGTAGGCATATTCGTTCACCACTCTTTTGTGTTATAGCTTCCAACAGTCTGACACATTAGTTTCAAGCTCACATACTCTATTACTCATGCACCTTCTACTTGAACTGTTGCAACATTTCATGTACACAGAAACTTGTCTCGTTTCATGCATTTTACGTATGCTGTTACTCATTTCTTGAATAAGGTCACTAAAATGTTTTATGTGATTATCTGCTCTCCAATCACTAAGTTCCTTACCTCTTCTTGTTATGCTCAGTGGTGATAGCAGGACAAGATAGTGTGTGTGAGGACCGTGGAGATGTAATGAATGGCAAACAAACCTTCATCAACACTACAGCAGATAACACAGTGGTTGAGTACTCCTGCAATGATGGGTATGAGTTGGTTGGCAGTGCTCGGCATCAGTGCCTCGAGTCTGGTGAATGGTCTCACCCCCTCCCTACCTGCCAACCAGTGAAGGTGGTCACATGCTCGTTCATCACATCACCTGTGAATGGTCGGGTGGTGTACAGTGACCTCTCTCTACGTCCTGGATCCACAGCCAACTTTAGCTGTAATTCGGCTTATGACATGTTTGGGTTGTCAATGCTGGTGTGTTTGGAGACTGGAGAGTGGGACCAACTTGTCCCAGAGTGTAACCCTGCGAACTTTACCACATGTCCACATCTTGTCCACCCACCCAATGGAAGTGTCATATACGACAATCCCATCCTGGCTGTTGAGGCAGTTGCCACCTTTAGCTGCGAATCTGGTTTCATGCTTGAGGGGTCCTTGTGGTCCACCTGCCTCCCTGGTGGTCAGTGGGACCGTCCCGTACCAGCGTGTGAACAGGTTGTCGCTGTCACCTGTCCCATTATTCCTTCACCCACCAACGGGCAGGTCACCTACAGCCAAGTAGCTCTAGAGCCCAATACAACAGCTTCCTTCTCCTGTCAGCTGGGTTACAACCTGGATGGATTCACAGTGCTGACCTGCAGTGATGACGGGCAGTGGGACAACCCGGTGCCTACTTGTCAGGCAGTTCTTAACAGGTGTCCGCAGCTGGAGGACGTTGCCAATGCAGAAGTGTCAGTGGTGGGCAATGGGGGACCAGGCACAGTTGTTAGCTACGTCTGCAATGCAGGGTACATGTTGGAAGGAGCTGTAGATCTACGGTGCATGCAGAATAGAGAGTGGGACAACCCGGAACCTACTTGTACACCGGTCACCTGCCCCTTTCCTGGTTTCATTGAAAATGGAATGGCGTCATCTTCTGCTGATGATGAGTTTCTGGTGGGATCGAATGTGAGCTACTCCTGCAACTCTTCCATTTATGACTTGAAAGGCTCGGAAGTCCTCACGTGCTTACCAAATGGGCAGTGGGACCAGCCAACCCCCATGTGTCTTGAAATAACATGCCCATTTCCAGGAACCATTGAAAATGGTGCTTCATCTGCCTCTCAAAGTGCACGATTCTCCATCAATGCTACAGTAAACTTTAGCTGCAATGTTGGCTACAGGTTGGAGGGTGCAGCTGTGCTAACATGTATGGATACCCAAGAGTGGAGCCATCCAGTGCCGACTTGTCTGGGTAAGTGACTGACATACACTTAAGGGAATGCAGCATCTGTATACTACCAAAGTGCATTGCTATTTGTGTGATAGATTGGACTATCTGATCTGCCAGTTTGTAACTAGATTCTATATAATACTGTATAATAACTTCACATAATTTGGCATAATATAGCCAAGGTGCATGATATGAATGTTGCACTAATGGCTGTTTGAAGGATAATTTGCATTGTAATACTCCTGTAAACAGCATCTAAATGCAAAAATTCACAGTAATTAGTTCCTGCAATGATTAGAGCTGAGATGGTATATACATGTGACTGTCTAATGCTGTGTTAACCTGTAAATCAGCAAATTTATAAATTTGATTTGAACACTTCTTAATAATTGCTCTTTAAAAGTGCATCTTTTCTATTCAAACTGCATCTCTTATGTTAGCTCATGACTTACTTACCTTTAATACATTGGTTCATTGTTAGTGGACCCCTCCTCCCTCCCTGTAGTGGTAACCTGCACTCCCCTCACTGCTCCCTCCAATGGCGAGGTGAGTGTCTCTGGCTCCTCATTTGGTGACACGGCCAACTTCAGCTGCAACACTGGCTACGAGCTCTCTGAAAGTGCCTCATTGCGATGTGAAGGCAATGGGGAATGGTCAAGTACAGTGCCTACCTGCCAGAGTGAGTGCTATTATGACATGTTGTCATGGCAAATGCACCTGTATGCTGCTGGTGTTGCTACAGTTTTCAGCACAAATTGACGGTACACAGAGCACATACTGTAATAGCTGGGGGAGGGGGGGGGGGGGATGATTTTCTTTTACAGTTCTTTCACTGTGAGTCAAAGGGCTTACCGTATTGTTGGTAAGACAGCTCATTAGTGTTCTATATAACTATGTTGTTGCATGCATTGCTCAGTCAGCATTATTTCCTGTGACTCTCTTCGCCTTCTGTTTGTCCTATACTGTCTCTGGTTTCCTGATTTATACTATGACACCCAACCCTGTAGCTATCAGTCTATGAAGTGGGCCATATGTACTGCCATGTCCTGTGCCCTCCCTCTTTCCTTTCCTCCCTGCATGCTTCTATGTTGTGTTGATGTCATTGCCTTGTTAGTTGTTGACTGTGGTGATCCTGGCACACCAGAAAATGGCCGCCGTAGTCTGTTAGGGACCACAGTAGGGAGTGTCGTGACCTATGAGTGTGAAGTTGGCCACAGGCAGGAGGGATTGCCCTTCAGAGTCTGTCAGGCTAACAAGCTCTGGACGAACAGCGTACCAAACTGCTCTTGTGAGTTGAGTACAGTTTTAGCCTGTGCACCCCATGATACTGACGGCACTGTAGCCTCTTTATGCATGATGAAGCTTTGCAGCTTCTCTTGTGGCCTAGAGGGGAGCAACTTACAGTCTTAGAGGACCATTGCCAATTAAAATACTAGTTGAATGCAACACGCACACACACTTGCACAACATACTTGCACAACACACGTGCACAGTGTAATCAAGTAATAACGAACACTTTGAGCGCACTGATCACAATTGTAAATGGCATATTGTGACTGGTGTGTGCTAACCAAGACATGTTTTGTCTCAAGTAGCCTAATCAAGTGAGCTACAAAGGCAGAATCGTGACTATTTTTATACATGTACTTTAACTGGTTCCTAGTTAACTTGCGATGAGAAATTTACCCAAGCAGTCTCCTGGAGTGTTGGATACGCAGTAGAATTGGAAATGTACAGATCGAATTGTAAGGTACAACTGGTATAGGGTGTCAAACTGAAGGGAAGTGCCATTACAGACTGAGCAAAGTGAGGCTATTAGCCTGCCATATGCAGGCCCGGCCAGAAGAAGCACTTTAAAAGGTGGTCAGGCGTAGTCAGAGCAGTATTACCTAGACAGTTCCTTGCACAAGCCATGAAGTACCTTAGCTATGGAAATGCATGGGAAGACCTGAAAATCTGGTCAGGCCATAACCTGGGCAGCCTGTTCCACTGGGTATGATATGCTAGTAGAGAGCAATAAGTATTTGTATACCTGATTGAAACTATGCCAACAGATAATAGATGTTAAATTACATGTACATGTGCACAGCAAAACAATTGTAATGGACTAAGATTCAATACAGTTTTGCCTGCACAACAGAAGCCTAATCAGCAGCAACGCCAAGGGATCATTCTATAACTGGAGGTCATTTACAAGTTATATAACTGGTATGCAGTGAGTGTTATACGGTCTAGATGGCCATCATCTCAAAGTCGAACAGTGCCCTGTCGATGCGGCGTAGTATTTCAAAGAAGGATGATGTGGTTGGGTCAAAGACGAGAACTTGACGCAGGAACTGGAAGTCGCCAGTGAAATGCTTCTCGACCTCCTTGTATGTGCCAAAGGGTAGGATGATTTTACCCAACTGGCGGGCGTACAGCAACTCTGCCTTACAATAGTCGCTCTGCATATACTCATCATTGAGCCAGGCAATGAAGCAGTCACAGCCTTCCACGGACGTCTTCAAGGTTGCCTGCAGATTGGCTCCTACTGGTATATCCACTTCATCAAGCCACGTATTAAATCCAAGGAATGAGAGGCCATTTTGAAAGGTCCGCATCATCGGCTTGTCTTTTGACTTGTGGCTCAGAAAGAAGCGAAACTGTGGCCTGAACTTCGTGTATTTGATCTTGCTGGTCACAATGGGCACCATGTTGTCTTCAAGGTAGCGTCGAAGATTCTCCGTGGTCGCTGTGCTGTTGACGAGCCGACTAAGCTCTGCCGCATTCACGAACTCGTCCGCCATGTCGAAAGAAGCCATCTGTTCTTCCGATGCAATGCCCAAGTAGCTGCACTTGACAACCTCAAGCGTCCAGTCATGGCGGTCGCCATACTTGAAGTTTGTCAGCCGTACCTGGATGCCTTTCTCCTGGCAGTGGTCAAAGCTAAAGTGTAGCCACCAGAATCCTGTCTTGCCGTTCAGACCATAGTTGTCGATGATGGTAATGTTGTACTTGTTCAGGCTGGCTTGTACCATTCTCGGTTCCACAGCTGACAGATCCATCTTCCCGAATATCTAGATGATTAACTCCGTGACCTGTTTTGACTTCAATGGTGATCTTTTGAAGCCTAAGTCAGTCCAATTACCTGAATATTCAATTAGCTGTCACGTGTACGTAGCCACCGAGTGTCGACAACTGCACTGACAAGATTAATGCGACGGATCGAAGCGCAGGCTTTTCAGTATGATTTGCCCGGCCGTCTTTACGCGTAGTAGGAATTGTTGGTTACCGACAATACGGCTTTCCAAAGAGGAAGGAAGTGGACTATGTGACGTCACTGACCGTGCGAGCCGGTGTCACAGTTTATTTTACCCCCCGTATAAAGTATCCCCCCGGGTAACCGAAGGTTGGTTAAACGACACAGAAATGCTGATAGAAGCTAGTAAAATGCACCCTGCTGCGGGATGAGACCTACCACTACTAGAAGAGACTGTTAGGTGATGATATCTGCGAACCCTGCACTTCCTTCGCAGTCCTTGCAGAAGACTACATCGATCTTGTTAACTGACGACCGCGGTGAGGTTTTTGTCCTTCTACCATGGCTGGGATGCTTGTATAATCCTCTGGGTTCTCGAAGAATGTCAATAGGGCACTACTACAACGAGCAGAAGTGTTTGAGTAGCAGTACGGCGTGCAGTTTCGCAAACTGGTGGACATCGATGTGCAGGTACATCGACGCTACAGCCTGAGCATGTGAGGGGCATGAAACGGTCTGAATCTTAGCTACTGCTTGTCAAAGCAGGGTTGATGGCTGTCAGAACAACCCCTCGAGGTGAAACACACCAAAAAGAGTTAAGAAATACTCAGAAATTCGAAGTCGGGGAATAAAGTATCCTAGTTTATTTTACCCGGGGGGATACAAAACTGGGGGGATGGAATAAACCGTGACACCGGGTCGCAGCGATCGAGGGTATCAGCGAAAAAAGCAACGGATGACCGAGTGTTGTTCAACTTGTTCTCTCCGGCAAGGTGTTCTCTCGAGTGCTGCAAAAATCTGTAGTTTCTCCTCGTGTTAGATACGTGCTTTTTGTTTGCCAGATGCAAACATCGGGCATCTGGTGCCCCAGTGAACTTCACTGGGGAATACGGCATCTCCTGCAAACATCGGGCATCTGGTGCCCCAGTGAACTTCACCGGGGAATACGGCATCCCCTGCAAACATCGGGCATCTGGTGCCCCAGTGAACTTCACCGGGGAATATGGCATCCCCTGCAAACATCGGGCATCTGGTGCCCCAGTGAACTTCACCGGGGAATACGGCATCCCCTGCAAACATCGGGCATCTGGTGCCCCAGTGAACTTCACCGGGGAATACGGCATCCCCTGTAACACAAAGTACCTAATGGTACAATTTAAATGCACAAATTCCATATTGAAGAATAAAAGTAATACAGTTACCCAAATTAAATTAATAAATAACAATATATAAGCTGCTAAATTCTTCCTACAGTAGATCTGCACTAAAACATGCAGTAGCACAAAAATTGGGGCACAGTCACCTGTAAGTCAAAGTAAAATGTAATTAAGAATTGAAATCATTTAAATCAAATTGATTGTCCTCGATTGTGCCCAAAACAGCAGCTGCATTGCCCCTCTGCATGGCGACTGAGATCCTCTGGAAGAGGAATTGAAGGGAGCGTGGCTCCCCTGTTTCTGCCTTGAGACGGTGTCCTAGTTCGCGGAGGAACTGGAGGGCCGCAGGACCACAGACACCTGTGGTCTCTATGGCCACTGGAACAAAGTGGTGGCTTGCTTCCAGTTCATCATACTTCATACGTTTCCTTTGCTCTGCCTGAGCTGCAACAGCGTCTGCTTCTCTGGTTGCTAGCGAGATGTGGGAGGGGGCGAAGGTGTCGGGACAAGTTGCGTCCCACACCAGGACCCGGCCAGTCTTCCATGGCATGACTGTGGCTCGTGTGGCTTCCATACTTAGTTTGAGGAGGTCCTCCCATTGTACGCAACATATATACCATCAGGATTAGCTGTGTCCTGGGTAGCTATGTACTTTGATAGCTTGTATAGAACTCCAAATAAACTCTTGTCATCTTTAATTTTGCTTATGAATTACTTCAAAGTCTCTTAATCTATTAGAAATGGCATGACAGTGTGGATACTGGTGTCAGTGTGTACATCACACTAAAGTAATGGTGGGACTAATCACAGCCTTGGTGTGAGCACTGACTGGTGTGATGGTCACACCTTACTTCTAACAGTGCTCGTCCTCCTACATCCAGCTACTTCATTGCTCAAATATGTCCTTCATGTATTCTGGACCTTGCCTTTTGACACATTGGTACAAGAGCCAGTCTGGACAGTCTACCTCTCTCTGTCAATGGGATCAACCCAAGGGCTGCTCTGATATGTGGAGAGCTGGAGGACGTCGCTAGGTGTGCAGCGATGAGTTTGCCTCCGCGTTTTCGCATGAGCGGCTTGATTAACTCTTGCCATACTGCGATAATTCTTGTCACTTTTCTTCCATCTCCTGAAACACACCAACTGTCTATTTCACATACTAGTGTTGTAATCTCTTCTGTTTCTTTTTGATTCTTGTAAATCTGGTGCAGCTAGCTATTTTGACACGGGTGTAGCTACAGTAGACCAAGTGATGGTAGTGTGGCTTTTCTATACATCTGTGTTACTATATTCACCTCTAGATCTGTGCTGTTTGCATGTGATTGAAGTGTTAGCATGCTCTAATTCAACTGCTCTTCATTCTGCTGTGCGTCCTTGTTCAGTGGTTGACTGTGGTGACCCTGGTAACCCTCAAAATGGCCGCCGCATTCTCCAAGGAGGCACAAAGTACCAAAACAACGTGACATACGAGTGTGACACTGGTTTCAGCTTGGAGGGAGTAGCATTCCGGACCTGTAGTGCCCTTGCTGTCTGGTCAGGATCCCAACCTTCATGCACACGTAAGTAGCATTAATTGTTCGACACGCAACAGGTTTTGGGGATATGTTTGTGATTGTGAAGGTTGAAGACACTGTAGTGGTTTTGTGCTTTAACAATTAATAGACCCCTTGAAAGGATGCACATGCCCCTTTGTTGATTGGAAGGACACTATCCCAATATAGAGAGTTGTGCCAAGTGCCCACTCAAACGTCTCAACTGCAACCTGTAAAATAGTCTTGATGCCCCTTACATATATTTAGTCACAGTGAGGAAGAGTGATGCCTGACTTTCACCGACTTGCTAAATTGAGAAGACATAGTTACGTAGCTTGTATGACTACCAGCAAAAGGAGAGCTTACATTTGTGACAGTGCTGGATGTTGCTATGGCCCCCTCCTCCCTCCCTGTAGCGATAACCTGCACTCCCCTCTCTGCTCCCTCCAATGGCGAGGTGAGTGTCTCTGGCTCCTCATTTGGTGACACGGCCAACTTCAGCTGCAACACTGGTTACGAGCTCACTGGGAGTACCTCCTTGCGGTGTGAGGGCAGTGGGGAATGGTCCAGTACAGTGCCTACCTGCCAGAGTGAGGTCCCATGTGACATGTGTTGATAATGCTTTATCCAAACATGAAGCAAATGTGGTCTGATACAGTAATATTGAACAATGCATGATCACATCTTGTTGTAATGAGTCGATTTGTAATGTATCATCTTTGATAGTCTTACCTTCCTCCTAATCACTGGCCATGGTTGGTCTTCATCTTTTCTTTCCTTTGTGCCTTGTTAGTTGTTGACTGTGGTGATCCCGGCACACCAGAAAATGGCCGCCGTAGTCTGCCGAACACCACATTTGGCAGTGTAGTGAACTACGAATGTGATATCGGGTACAGACAAGAAGGAGCGTCCTTCAGAGTCTGCCAGGAGAACAAGCTCTGGACAAACAGTGTACCAACCTGCTCTTGTGAGTTTCTATCTTCTTAACATCTCCTGTCTCTCTGAAGGGCTTTGTTACATCTCCTGTCTCTCTGAAGGGCTTTGTTACAGTAATTTGACATATTGGGATGCTGTCATGTCTTGTCAGTGTGAATTTGAAATTTCTTTCATTAATAAGTACATTGGTTAAGCTTATTGTTGGAGTGTACGGTTTGAAGTTATGCACTGTTTGAAGTTTTTGACTGTAGTTCAGGCCAATGGCTGTTGTAGGCTGCAGCTGTTGGTGAACCATGGCGGGTGTAAGCCAGTGAGATGTACAGTTGACCAAGTGACATTGTGTGGCTGCTGTGGATTGTTCTCACTACTTGTCTGTGTCTGCATTTAATTAACAGAAGTGATAGCATGCTCTACATCTACTGCTGCTCATTCTAACCTGTTTTCTTGTTCAGTGGCCGACTGTGGTGACCCTGGTAACCCTCCAAATGGCCGCCGCATACTCCAAGGAGAAACAACGTACCAAAACAATGTAACATATGAGTGTGACCCTGGTTTCAGATTGGAGGGGGTGGCGTTCCGGACTTGTCTTGCCAATGCCACCTGGTCAGGATCCCAACCTTCATGTGCACGTAAGTTGGTACAAACAGATTCAGAGGGTTAAGTGTGTGAGTTGTGTAGTTGTTGGCATAAGAGTAGGAATCTTTGCACAGGAGTTGAATGAGTTGTGTGGTATGTTCTTCACTGATGAAAATGGTGCACAGTAGTTCCTTTGAAGCAGTTGGCACTGTTGAAAGTTTCAAAGCAAAAAAGTATAGGAAGTGTTTACTTGGCAGAACCTACCAGTCTGTGACAATACCTGATACTTCATGTACAATTGAATGGGAAGGTCCTTGACATATGTACTTATGTGTATAATTATACATGTATTTACATATAAAATGTATAGCATTGTATTTAATTGAGGTAAATGTGATGATAGTGCTCTCTGTCCTCCTACAATGTGATTAGTTATCGACTGTAGTGATCCCGGTACACCTCAAAATGGCAGTCGCATCCTCCAGGGGACTAAGTTTGAAGCCACTGTTAAGTATCGATGTGACATCGGTTTCCAATTGAATGGGGCTGAGATGAGGACTTGTCAAGTGGATGGGACGTGGACGGGCAGTCTTCCTGCTTGTCAAGGTGTGTGTATGTGCGTGTGCGTGCCTGTGTGGGCATGTGTGTGGGTAGGTGGGTGTGGGTGTGTGGGTGTGTGGACATGCGTGTGTGCATGCGTGCATGTGGGTGACTGTGTGGGCATGTGTAGTGCGTGTGCATGTGCACATACGTGGCTGTAACAAATCAAAATCCAGGGTGTTCAAGTTTCTCAACTTGTACAAGGAACTGAGTGAGGTCCTCAGATCAAGACGTCCTGGTTGTTGATTTATTGTGATCCCCAGGCAGCTGCAATTACACTGAATAATTCTTTGCTACCAACAAGTTAGCTATATTCTGCTGTCATGTTTGATTGCTACCTCTCTATCCAGCTGTTGACTGTGGTGATCCAGGAACACCCTCTAATGGAGGTCGGTCACTCTCCAGTACTCTGTTTGATGCCACAGTCCAATACTCCTGTGATGAGGGGTACCAGCTGTTAGGGTCCAGCAGGAGGGTCTGTCAGTTCAACGAGCAGTGGAGCCAGGCACTACCTGAATGCAGACGTACGTAAGCTGGCAGCCATGACACTCATGCATGTAATCTTGCTCCTGCCACTAGCGACCGCTGACATCTTCTCTTTGTTGTATTCTAGAAATCTGATATGCTGTAGTAATCTCAGCATTCATTTTTTATTAGGCACACTTGTAATTGTACATACTATGGACCTTTACACGGTATACACATGTCTACACTTCAGTGTTGTATGGACATTCTTACACTCTAATTCTGTATGTATACACGTACTCTCTATGTGCACTTTAGTGATGCATGCATGTGTATTCCTGCACTTCAATATTTTATGCACATTCCTACACCTCACTAGCTACATACTGTTTGCACAGTTAACACTTCAATTGTTTTGGTGTATTCCTGCACTTTCATGTGCATACTGTGGCATGCCTGCATTTCAGTGACACTGTATTTGCATTTTTTATGCATTCGATTGTGTAGCTACATTTTAGTACTGCAGAACAACTTCAGTTCTCATTTCAGTAGAGAAGCACTATCTGTCGTTGCTAAGCAAGCTGTATTGGTGACAGTGTTGAGAGTGGTTTCTCATTGGCTATATCTCTTTCACTCCTAGCTGTAAGCTGTGGTGACCCTGGTACTCCACAAAATGGCCGGCGTACATTGGCTGCTACCACGTTTGCCTCAAATGTGACCTATGAGTGCAGCGATGGCTACATGTTGGAAGGACCACAGACCAGGCAATGCCTATCCAACAGACAGTGGTCAAACACCCTCCCTCGATGTGATTGTGAGTCTGGATTCTTGCATGCTATGTTGGATGAAGTGTGCATAGCAAGAATGGCATACTTATGCAATGGCTGCTATGAAATACATTGATAGTATTCATTGTTACATCTTGGTACAGATGAACATGTCAAATCCAGTCCTGTAGGACCTCCTGACCTGGCTAATTTAGACAAGTGGCTACGTTATATGTAGATGCAGAGGTGCAACGTAACCTCCCTGCTGTGCTGTGTTAAGGAAGATGAGACACTCTCCCACACTCCACCATCCTCTAGCCAATCCTCACATTACTAGTGGTCCAGCGCACTCTTCTTAAATTATTTTTAACGGAGAACAGTGCTGTCCCCACTACCTATACCACCCACCTGTCCCCTCCACTTGCCCCCCAGTCCCCCTGTCCCCCTGTTCCCCATGTCCCCCCACTGTCCACCTACCTGTCCCACTACCTGTCCCCTTATTTGTCTCCCTGTCTCCCCTCTCACCTCTCCTCCTCACCTGTCCCTCCCCACCTGTTCTCCCTTTCCCCCCTCCTATCCCCCCAACTGTCCCCCCACCTGTTCCCCCCACCTGCCCCCCCTACCTGTCAACATCCCCCCACTTGTCCCCCACTTGTCCCCCCACCTGTTCCCCCTACTTGTCAACATCCCCCCTCCCTCACCTGTCCCCCCACCCGGTCCCCCTACCTGTCCCCCCTCCTGTCCCCCCTCCTGTCCCTCCACCTGTCCCTCCACCTGCCTCCCCTACCTGTCAACATCCCCCCACTTGTCCCCCCACTTGTCCCCCCACCTGTCCCACCTACTTGTCAACATCCCCCCTCCCTCACCTGTCCCCCCTCCTGTCCCCCCTACCTGTCCCCCTCCTGTCCCCCCACCTATCCCCCCTCCTGTCCCCCCTACCTGTCAACATCCCCCCTTGACTTGACCCCCCACCTGTCCCCCCTCCTGTCCCCCCTACCTGTCAACATCCCCCCTCCACTTGACCCCCTCCTGTTTCCCCACCTGTCCCCCCACCTGCCCCCCCTCCTATCCCCCCACCTATCCCCCCTCCTGTCCTCCCTCCTATCTCCCCACCTGTCCGCCCTCCTGTCCCCCCTCCTGTTCCCCCTCCTGTCCCCCCACCTGTCCCCCTGCTGTTCCCCCTCCTGTCCTCCTAACTGTCAACGTCCCCCCAACTTGTCCCACCCGCCTGTCATACCCACTTGTCCCCCTGTCCCCCTCCCACCTCTCCCCCTCACCTGTCCCCCCTGCTGTCCCCCCACCTGTCCCCCTTCCTGTCCCCCCACCTGCCCCCCCTTCCCCCCATCTGTCCCCCCACCTGTTTCTCCACCTGTCCCCCCTCCTGTTCCCCCACCTGTCAACGTCCCACCCACCTGTTTTATCCACTTGTCCCCCTGTCCCCCTCCCACCTCTCCTCACCTGTCCCCCTACTGTACCCCTGCTGTCCCCCCCCCTGTCCCCCCTTCTGTCCCCCCCAGCTGTCCCCCCACCTATCCCCTCAACCTGTCCCCTCCACCTGTCCCCTCCCCTATCTGTCAACGTCCCCCCTGCTTGTCCCCCTACCTGTCCCCCTACCTGTCAACATCCTCCTACCTGTCCCCCTACCTGTCCCCCCACCTGTCTCATCCAGCTTTCCACCCACCTGTGCCCACACTAGTCATGTGACATAGGCTTGTAAGCGTTACATTCTGTGTCACAAGGCTCTCCATGCATCCTCCCTACTGTGCTGTGCAAAGGAAGCTGAGACCCTCTCCCACACTCCACCATCCACTAGCCAGTCCTCACATGACTAGCAGTCCAGCACACCTTCTTAAACTACTTACTGGGAGAACAGTGACTGACACTTTTGTCCTTCACTGTTAGTGGTTGAGTGCCCTGATCCAGGCACACCTGACAATGGACGCCGACAGCTCTCCACCAGCACAGTGGGTTCACTGGTGGTATATGAGTGCAATGACGGGTACAACTTGAGTGGTGAGCGGATCCAACAGTGCCTCGTCAATGGGACGTGGTCTCGTCAACTGCCTTCGTGTGAATGTGAGTAAACTTTCAAATTGTTGTGTTTGCATGATGGGTTACTGCTTCTTGTGCATCTCATACATAACTTCCCCATGTAGACTGCATAATGTGGGCATGCATGTACGTATGTACGTAGTTATGGACAATGAGTTTATGGCTGTTGTGAAGCCATACATTCCTTGATACATTATCATTGCAAGTATTCTGTATGTTGCTGTTCTATGTGTATGTGAAGTATGGGATCATGATGTCTTATGACCTCATCTCCTTGCCCACTGCCACTCATTTGTTTGCACTGTCTTCTGTCTCCCTTCTTCAGTGGTGGACTGTAGTGACCCTGGCCAGGTGGAAAATGCTGATCGGAACCTGACTGCCTCCACGTATGGCTCTACTGTCACCTACTCCTGCAACACTGGCTATATGCTGACAAGCATCGGCTTCAGGACATGCCAGTTCAATGGCTTTTGGTCTGGAGCGCTGCCACAGTGCCAAGGTTTGTGTTTGTCAGGTGTGCAAGTTATTTTTCTATGGTCCTTTATAGAATAGGCAGTTGCTCACATAATATTTACTCTAGCATATTATGTGTGAAGTTTTGTTATGCAGAAATGTGTGTCATTTTAGACTTTCTCATGCGTATTCTAACTGTTGGCCTTACTACACGATGTCAGGTGCTAATTGTGCACAGTCTGTGCTTCCTGCAATGTTTCACTTTCTTGTTTCACAAGAATTTGCTTGATTCAAACTCTTGTGTCTGAATGTCACATTGCTAGTACAGTCCATGCTGTGTAATTGTCATTCAGTGCAGGATATGCTTGATGGCTGAGGTTGCTGTAATACTGAAGCCTTGTTTAATTGCATTGTATGCAGTTGTCTTTTGCGGTGATCCTGGTGTGCCCGCAAATGGCTTCAGAAATGTCACCTCTACCGAGTTCGGTTCTACTGTTGGGTACAGCTGTGTCCTTGGATACGAACTGCAGGGGAGCAATGCCAGGACATGCCAGGCAGATGGACTGTGGTCAGGCTCTGTTCCAACTTGCCAACTAGCCAGCTGTCCAGACCCGGGGATTCCTCCAAACAGTCAAAGGCAGTTGTTTGACCTCACAGTCGGCTCCTACATCATATACTCTTGTCTCCCGGGTTACCGGCTAGATGGAGTTGCATCCATTCTCTGTCTCACCTCTCAGGAGTGGACGTCCCTCCCTCCACAGTGTGTCTGTGAGTTGATGCTTAATGCTACACATTTGTATATATATAAAGAGAAGTCGGGCAGAATTTTGTCCGCATTTTTCTTGGGTGCCTGGGAATGGACAGCCACCAAACTTGCCCAGTACTGCGACGCCATGCCATAGGCTGCACAGCAAGGTCGGCATTCTTTAATAGCCTCTATCTGAGGAGGAGGAGGCGAATGAGTTTTTGTGAAAACTCATTCGCTGACCCTTCCCACGTCCAGCAAAGGTTGCCAAGCTTTCTCAGAGGCACCATGCTATGCCATAGAGCATTGCAAGGAATGGGGAACGGGCATACAGGGCCAAATTTAGGGCTTGTCAAAGGCACACAGTTAGCGTGTCTATAATGATGAATGGAGTAAATGAATGAAGTGAGGGCTTCTCAGCTGGCTCAGGCATCAGAAAGGGGTTGGTTCTCTAATACCAGCTTCACAACAGGGTTGAAAACCTTGCCGACGTTTTGACCAGATGCTCTGGTCTTCTTCGCCCTGAAGAAGACCAGAGGAGAAAGCCTTCAATTCGTTCGATGATGATCTACTGTATGTTGCGTTGGACACCATCTGTCATCTTTTAGAACAACAAATCCTAATAACCTGTATTGTAGTTGTCCAAACTTTCAGTCACTTGCAGCTGTTTCTTATGCACAAAAGTACACAATGTAACAGGAAACAGGTACAAATTTGTACACGTTGTACAACAAACAGCTGTAAATGACCGAAAGTTTGTACAGCTGCTAAATTCGTATGTTAACAACTAAGAGCGGATGGTATTGTTGTGAATGTTGGTGGTGTGCCTGTTTCACTTTGGCTCCAATGTAGTGCTCAGCTGCGGAGATCCTGGTACACCAGTTAATGGTGTACGAGTTGGGGATAACTTCACCTATGGGTCTGTTGTTCAATTCCGTTGTAATGACAGCTATGAACTTAGTGGAAATGACAGACGTGAATGTCGCCAAGATGGCCGCTGGAGTGGATTTACTCCCAGGTGTGTCATTGGTGGATGTGGCGACCCAAGCACACCTGTGAATGGACTCCGAGACCTCACAGGAACTTCAGTTACCTCCATAGTGAGCTATCGATGTAAAGAGGGTTACAGACGTAGGGGAACACAGTTCAGGGTGTGCCAAGCAAACGGAATTTGGTCCGGAAGTGTGCCAAGTTGTGAATGTGAGTGTGCCAAGCTGTAAATGTGAGTGTGCCAAGTTGTGAGTGTGTGCAGAACTCGTACAGTGTGTATCCCACTAATTGTATTGTGTGTATGAATGCACGCTGTTTTTGGAGCTTACATACATTGTACTTCGTTAGACATGGTCCTCCTTGCCCCTGAGTGTGTACATCAACTCCTCTTTGTTCTTATACATTAACACTACCTTGCTCTGTTAAGCTTCCTACTATGTTTCTTGCACAGCTGTGCATGCATTTACAAGTTTTACTGAATATAAAGTAATCTGTGCTTGATAAATTATCTGTGCTGCAGTGGTTGACTGTGGTGACCCTGGTGGAATTCAAAATGGAGGCAGAAATTTCTCATCTAGCACTAAATTCGGCTCTGTAGTGACATACACCTGCGCTGAAGACTTCAAAATTACAGGGACCCAGAACAGGACTTGTCAAAGCAATGGACAGTGGTCTGGTGCACTTCCAACATGCTCCCCTAGTGTATGTGGAGATCCAGGAAAGTTGGAAAATGGTCGTGTGGAATTCACCGATGAATTTAAGATACTTTCAATGGCCACCTATTTTTGTTCCACTGGGTATCATTTGAATGGGTTTAGTGTTCGGGTGTGCCTATCTGGTGGTCAGTGGTCATCAAGGCAACCAAGCTGTGAACGTAAGCTGGATGTTGTGCATGCTCCGGACAAGTGTGCATGTACATACACAAGTTATAATGTCAGTGTTTAAGGGAGAATGTTTGTAGCTTCCATTCCCTCTTCCAGTTGTTGATTGTGGAAACCCTGGAGTGCCAAGAAATGGAAATCGGGACTTGAATGGAACCACTTTTCAGTCAGCTGTGCAGTACAGCTGTAGATCTGGCTATCAGCTGAGTGGCGGTGGTGTACGAGTGTGTCAATCCACAGGGCGGTGGTCCAGCTTCCTCCCTATGTGCAACCCCATTGACTGTGGTGACCCTGGCAATATCCAGATGGGTTTCAGGGAGCTCCTTGTGGGAACAACATTGGGCAGCACCGCCATCTTTAAGTGTAACCTTGGATATAGATTGGAGGGATCTGCAACCAGAAGATGCCAGGCTAATGGCGGCTGGTCTGGATCCCTACCTCGTTGTGTCTGTGAGTGTGGGGTGCCATATGCTTTGTCTTCAGAGGTGCAAGGATAAGGGTTTTGTAGGGGTTTATTGCAGTGTGAAGTGTGATTGGTAATTGGTCGGAAATGGAGTATAATCACAGCAGTAACTATATTTAAAGACAGGTAGTTTCAATCTGCATGGAGACCTTCTCCTTTAACTTTGGATCAGCTGAAGAAGATGTATGAATTGAAGTGTCAAGTCTTTTAAGAAAGCTTCTGCTGTGATATAATTACATGTTAACAGAGAAGCATATTTCTTTGTATCGCTATCCCTCTATGTTGAATATTTGTGAATTATAATAATAATATAACGCACATTACAATACATTATATGCATAGTGTGAACTTAACAGACTCATTATCATTCTGTCTACATGTACTGTACATCATTCTTCAGTATTCCTCTTAGACTAGTGAGTTCTTGTTGTTACTTCCCTCTCCTGCTCATGGCCTTCCTCCTTCACACACATCCTTCTCTGTATAGCCATCTTATGTGAAGATCCAGGTACGCCTCTCAATGGAGTCCGTTCGCTACAGAACCTCTCAGTGAACTCTATCGTGACTTACCAGTGCAACAGGGGATACGATCTACAGGGCACAAGCAGCAGGGTCTGCAGAACGAACGGGCAGTGGACTGGCCAGCTACCCACATGCATAGGTAAGAATCTGCTACATTTACTGTATAGGACCACATACAATCATACAAGGGTGAGCTCATTGGACTACAGTGGCTATGGTGAGGCCATGCACATTTAGTGCACAGTTGCTGAGGTATATACAATCTGTGCATAGCTTCACGGGCACAATTGATTTGTGAAATGTCACATCTTTGCAGTTGACTACTGCAATGGATGGGCAGCGCTGGGGTTGAAAGATAGTTAATTACTGGGGATTATGCCTCCCAGCCTGCAATGCCAGTGTTGGCGTCTCAGTGAGGCTGGGGGCTGGAGGTTTATTGATCACTTTGTAATGTACATACATGCATATGCCTGTTCCTCACTTTCTCAGTTGTTGACTGTCGTGACCCTGATATGCCTGCCAACGGTGACAGGAACCTGAATGGGACTAAGTTCAATGCAGTGGTGCGGTACTCCTGTAATGAGGGGTTTAGCCTGCAAGGGAGTGATCAGAGGCAGTGCCAGGCAAATGGACAGTGGTCGGGCAGCTTACCCAACTGCATCAGGTACCCCGCACTTAGAATCGGTATACAGCGCATGCAAGCAACCCTTTCACCTTTATCTTCATGTTCTCGTGTACATGTGCTCAGAAGAAAATATAGACCGTACTAGTAAATAGGATGTTGGTGTTCAAAGAAGTAACAAGATTGAATGCTGTACGGTTGTACATATTTTGTAACTTGTTGTATATACATACACATTAGTGTGTGTTACAGTAACAGCTGCAAGTATGCATGGATGATCGTTTATTGCATTTCTTCAAATGCAGATCTGATTGTGGTGACCCTGGCCTCATTGGCAATGGACAAAGGGAGCTAACAGGCACCGCAGTTGGAGAGATAGTCACCTTCTCCTGTTTTGAGGGCTTCAGAATGGAAGGGTCTCAGCTTCGGGAATGCGGGCAGGGTGGCCTTTGGTCGGGGTCTGTACCTGTGTGCACCTGTGAGTTGGAGGGTTGGGGAGAAGGATGGAATAGAGGGGAACAGGTTGGTTAGAGAGCAAGGAGAGGAGGGTTAGGAGGAATGTACTGTAACCTGTAGCTAAAACTGTAAAATGAAGCTGTCCTGTTTGTATGATTCTTTCAGTGATTGACTGCGGTGATCCTG
The DNA here is from genome assembly GCA_964019415.1 of Ianthella basta. Classification (NCBI taxonomy): domain Eukaryota; kingdom Metazoa; phylum Porifera; class Demospongiae; order Verongiida; family Ianthellidae; genus Ianthella; species Ianthella basta. The sequence goes on along the minus strand of OZ025889.1, from coordinate 4,896,498 downwards.
CCACTCCTGCGGATGGTCAGAGGAGTTTAACAGGCACAACCTTTGGCTCAGAAGTCTCCTACTCCTGCAATGATGGCTTTGTCCTCAGTGGTTCTGCCAGACGTGAATGCAACATTTCCGGCTGGTCTGGGTCCTTGCCTGTCTGCAACCAAGTGGACTGTGGTGACCCAGGCGTGCTCACTAATGGAGGTCGAACTCTAGGATCCACCACATTCCGTTCGCAAGTGGTGTACTCCTGCAACACGGGGTATGTGTTAGATGGCAATGAAAACAGAGAATGTCAAGCAAATGGCAGTTGGTCTGGCGGTCTTCCAAGATGTATTAGTAAGTAAAAGATGCAAAGCTGAATGTTTTCACTTCAACCTCACAGCATCCAGCCAATATGCCATCCAACATGCTTGTTTTGCCACATTATTTCTTTGTAACACTAGTACTGTTACGTATGTACTTGTGACTTGGTCTTTATTGGCTATAATGATCAATATGGAATTTTTTGCCTGCAGTTGTAACTTGTGGTGATCCAGGCACTCCCACCAATGGCCAGAGGGAGCTGCTTGGTCAGAGCTTTGGTACTCAGGTCACGTACACTTGTGATGTGGGCTACGAGTTGGAGGGAAATGGACAAAGAACCTGTCAGGCAAGAGGGCAGTGGTCTGGGCAGCTGCCAGAGTGCACACGTAAGTATCATACATGTACACCAGGTCTACAGACTTCACATTGTTGTGTCCAGTAGGAGCTTGTAATACCAGGAGTAATCAACAGTGGATCACTATTGTGTGAAGATGATTTAATCTCTCATAGATATTCTATTATTTTGAATTCATTGTTGTGTCCAAATTTGCACTATGAATCTCGTTAGCTCCATTTTTTACCTACTGAATCTTTTATTGACTCTGCTATTGAATCTTGTTTACTTGCTCTGCCACCTCCGAATGAAGTGATTATCTTTTATTTGCCTCTTACTCAGTTGTTGATTGTGGTGATCCTGGTAGTCCTCGGAATGGCCAGGTGGAGATTGCCGGCACATCCTTCCGCTCTGTTGCCACGTGTAGCTGCGATGAAGGCTTTGAACTGGTTGGCGAGGCCACCCGTGTCTGTGGATCCAATGGGGAGTGGTCTGGTGCGGTCCCATCTTGCAACCCAGTGAACTGTGGCGACCCTGGTGGAATTACAAATGGCGATGTGCTCATCCTTGGGACCACATTGGACTCGGTAGCTCGGTACTCTTGCAGGTCCGGGTACTTCTTAGTAGGTGTGAACATGCGCACATGTCTGGCAGTTGGCAGGTGGTCAGGTAGCCCTCCTCGCTGCGACCCCATTGATTGTGGTGACCCTGGAACACCTGTAAATGGCCATTTGCAGCTGACAGCAGGAACGAAGCTCAACTCTGTGGTTCGCTATTCCTGTGTTGTTGGCTATGTGTTTACGGGAGCAAAAGAGCGCATCTGCCAGGCTGATGGCACTTGGTCAAGCTCTCTGCCATCATGTGACGGTGTGTGGTTCTATATGTCCCCATTAGTGCTTTAGAACTGTGAGTATGTTGCCTGTGGTTGGTTTGCCTCTCTCGTGTATCCAGCTGTCAACTGTGGTGATCCTGGTACTCCATCCCACGGGAGCAGAGAGCCAGACCCTGTCCTAACAGAACTCAGCCATGTTGTGAGGTACTCATGTGATGAGGGCTACGAGTTGCTGGGCAGCCTGGGGAGAACCTGTCAGGTCAGCGGAGAGTGGTCTGGGGAGCTCCCTACTTGCCAGAGTGAGTTGGGCAGCTACAGCACGAGTTCAAAGAATATGAATTCACTTTTAATGTACAGCCATAGTGGTATCTGGAAGTTTAAGACTCTATCTATTATTTTGTTTGATTGTAGTTGTGGACTGTGGTGATCCTGGTAGCCCTAACGACGGTATACACAGAGTTTTCAGTACCACCTTTGGCTCCAAGGCTCACTATGAGTGTAATAGCAGGTTTCGACTTGTGGGCATGGATGAACGGATATGTCAGTCTAATGGACAGTGGTCTGGCTCCTTGCCATCTTGTACGCTAATTGACTGTGGACCTCCGGAGTTGCCAGCAAATGGCACTGCTGTGTTGGCCAATGGGACCACACTTGGTGCTCGGGCTACCTATCAGTGCACAGTGGGATATGAGCTCAGTAGTACAATTCCTCGTGTCTGCTTGGCAGGCGAAGTTTGGTCTGGGACTACACCCTCTTGCACATGTACGTAAGCAAGCTGTTGAATTGATTGGTTAGCAATATGAACATTTGTAGTTTGTGCTAATGTAATTGTATTGTAGTGAAAAATTGAACAATGTAAGCTACTTTAGTAATATTTTGCATACTGGTCAGTGATCTACTGAGTTTCACAACTATATATAACATTGTCATATTGTTTATCTTCTACGTATCCTTCATTTACCTTCTCTTGTGCAGTGGTAGACTGTGGTGACCCTGGGACTCCATTCAGTGGCATCAGACTGGGCCTGGCCTCTGGCTTCCAGTCTTCAGTGGTGTACTCATGCAGTCCTGGATATGCTTTAATCGGAGACTTTGTCCGGACCTGTCAGGCTACTGGTCTGTGGAGTGGAGCCCTCCCAATCTGTGAGCTAGTGAATTGCGGTGATCCAGGAACACCTGAGAATGGTTTTCGGGTTGGGTCCAACTATCAGTTTGGCAGTGAGGTATACTACTCATGTGACCATGGCTACCAGTTGAGTGGTCCTGAAAGCCGAACCTGCCAGTCAGCTAGAATCTGGTCTGGAACACTTCCAGCTTGCTTGAGTAAGTGGTGTTCACATTATGTATCCTACTATAGGTCCTGTTGCCTTGGTAACATGCATCAAAATGTGATTATAAAACTGTGAGAAGCATTCCAATTGCTTTGTGCGTCATTCTAAATCCTGTATACATATGTGGGGGGCAGAATGTGCATGCTTATAAATGCCATACACTATGTTGTGAGCAAGGTGCATGTGAGGTTTGTATGACACCATCACAGCCATTTTATATCTGCTGCATATAATACGCACTGCCGCTTTGATCTTTTCAGTCAGTTCTTGTCAGGTGGCCTTCCTACAAGGTAGGATTAAGACAGGTGGCGAAGGAGTGTAACGAGAAGGCTTATGGGAGCCAGAGAATTCTTCTATTGGGCTTCCTGCAATGTCGTCGGTTGCCAACGATGTGGACAGAGGGGAGATGATTTTGATTGGATTAGAGAACAGTTTCGGATCTATAAAACTTAAATGTCGCCCAATCAGTGTCTGCAAGGATTTAGACCACTCAGCACTCGGGCGCTTTGCAGCCTTGATCTTCCTACTCTAATTCTGCATGTTGGGAGTATTTAACTATTACTTATAACAGTCTGTTACTAAGTGGTCTCTGTTGATCTAGACAGAAGACAATACTGTATAATGAACAGCTGTCAAATCTTTGGATCATTTGCAGCTCTTTGTTGTACAGCTGTACAAATTTATACTTGTTTCCTGTTACATAGTGTACTTTTGTGCATAATATTATAACAAACAGCTGCAAGTGACTGAAAGTTTGGACAACTGCTAATAAGATTTTAACATGCTGCAGCTGGTGGTGTTAGTATCAAATGGTTTAAGTTTTCTGATTTGCTGTTGAATAATCCATGCACATGTACAGTATTTCAGTTATTTATGCAATGTTGTGGCATACACTAAACACACTGTAGCATTAATTCCTCTCCTTCCTATTGTCTTCCCTGTTCTGTCTGTAGTTGTAACTTGTGGCGATCCAGGCACACCCTCCAATGGGCAGAGAGATCTAGCTAACCAGAACTTTGGTACCGAGGTCACGTACACCTGTGATGTGGGCTACGAGTTGGAAGGTAGCAGGCGAAGAACCTGTCAGGCCAATGGGCTGTGGTCCGGACAACTGCCAGAGTGCAGGAGTAAGTAGTGCTTGCACAACCATACACTTTCACACATAACACCTACACACATAGTGGAACCTGTCTAAGATGGTCACTGTGTAGAGCAGCCCCCTCTCTAAAACAGCCAGCCTCCCTGGCCCCAAATATATAGCACTAAAGCATTGCAATCTACATACCTCTGTAAAGCAGCCACCTCTCCAAAGTCAGTTACAACTGGCCCACAGGTGGCTGTCTTAGACAGGCTCCACAGTACTCTCACACACTGAATAGAAATTTTAAGAAGAAAAAATACCTGACCTGAGGGTAGTGTATCTGAGTATAGTGCATAATCCCAGCACTATAATCAGCCATTGCATGAGACAATGTATAATCAATGTTGTTACCATTTGTAATGTCCCATAGTTGTGGACTGTGATGATCCTGGTACTTCACTGAATGGGAACAGACAAGTGAATGCCACAACATTTGGCTCAACTGTGGATTACTCCTGCAATGATGGCTATGAACTGGTGGGCAGGCAGCAGAGGACATGTAGATCCACTGGACGATGGTCTGGCAGTCTCCCTGTCTGCAGCCCTGTTGACTGTGGGGATCCAGGAAGGCCAACGAACGGTGACCGAGTTCTTTCAGACACCTCGCTTGGATCACAAGTCCTGTACATATGCAACCCTGGCTTTGAACTCAGTGGCAGCTTACGTCGTGTATGCGAGACCACTGGGTCTTGGTCCTCTTCCTTACCCACCTGCACAGGTATGTCTAGCTGGTTCATAGCAGGGATGCATTGGGCTAGCAAACCAGACTTCCGTGTTCGTCAGATAGTAATCTAACATGTGGATAACATAGCAGACTTCTCTGTGTTCGACGGATAGTAATCTGACGTGGGCATAGCATAGTATGACATTGCTTTGAAAGAGAACTTCTGAAAATAGGCCTTAGTGAACTATAAATGAGACACAGGACTTCTATCTTTAGCAGCTAATGAAGGTCTTCAAGGCTGAAATGTCCTGTGTTTGCTTTGCTGTTGCTAAGACGTTCTCTTACATGTGATGTAGTGATGAGCCTGTTCATAATATGACATTTTGTGAGTGATATGCTCCAAGAGTTGTGGCTTCATTGTGGGACAATATCATAGCTTTTGGATTTGGGATGTTTCTTAGTCTGTCAATCTGCTGACGAAGCCCTCTCAGGTCAAAATGTCCTGATTATTTTTGCCATTTATTTTATGTGATTTGCTCGAAAGCCTTTTCCTTCATGTTTCTTCACCAATTACCATCCTGTACATGCCAACTGTTATTGATATCTCCTCATGTAGCTATTGAATGCGGTGATCCAGGTACCCCCCGAAATGGCTCTCGTCAGCTCTCAGGTCAGACAGCTGGCTCAATCGTCATCTACCGGTGTGACACTGGGTTTGAACTGATGGGTACCCGTACACAACGTTGCATGGACAGTGGTGACTGGAGCGATCAACTGCCAGAGTGTAGAGGTAAGTAAGGCAGCAACCTTCATATGGTGTAGAGGACATACATGCAAACACCATACACTTTGCAGTGCGGCACACTACCAGCAGGGACCTGGATCTTGGGAACTTGTGTTGTAGTGGTTTATGCTGTGTTGTGGCTTCAGCACAATTATACTGTATAATTATATGTGTATGTAGTAGTGCGACTTGAAGGCATACAAGTGCATTATGTATTCATCAGCATTAATGATTACTTGTGACTGTTCAATGAAGCTGCTAAGAATTAGTAAGCTCTGTACTCTTGCATACATTCAGGTGTGTACTGTTATGCACATATATATACACATCATGCTGCTCACATAAAACCACACACATCACATACTCTCATACACCTACCTACCTACCTACCTGTAAACCCCCACACTTACACATTCTTGCATACCTGCACACATTGCACATACACACACACTCACACACACGCACACACACACACTCACACAGTCGTTGATTGCAGAGACCCGGGAACACCTCACAATGGCCGTCGCAGTCTCCTACTAACCACCTACCAATCCACAGTCAATTACTCCTGCAACTCTGGCTACCTGCTTGTTGGAGAGCAGAGCCGCCAGTGCCAGGCCAACAGCAAGTGGTCTGGTGTCCTTCCCACGTGCTCTCCAGTGGACTGTCAAGACCCTGGGACTCCAGCTAATGGTGATCGAATGCTTGTGTCAACTACTTTCACAGCTACTGTGTTTTACTCCTGTCGCCTTGGCTACAAGATGGTAGGCGACCAGCGTAGGACCTGCCAAGCAAGTGGTAATTGGAGTGGAGCCCTTCCAGTTTGCAATGGTGAGACAGTGGCCACTGTTTCAAGGGATGCCTAAATCCCTGGGGGATACCATATTCCCCAGTGCAGTTCACTCGGGTAGTTTCTCCTCAGTTAAATTAGGATCACCTCAACCTTGAACCTGAGCTTAATTAAGCTAACCTGTATGCAGCGTATAGTGTGTTATTTCAAGATTTTTGAGATTCCAACAACTTGCATTCCTCCATGTATGTGTATGTACCTTGTGATGGATCCTGGCAAAACTGATCCATCTTGTGACCTGTGTCTGAAAGTATCTGTAGTCTCCTTTTACTGCATACATATGTAGCTACGTACTGCAAAATGCAATGGAATGGAAATGACGTAATGTACTAGGTCTATGGAGTATTTAGGATTTAACTCCATAGTACTCATTTCCATTGCAAGTATATTATTTTGTGATTTACACTGTATTATATGTGTTTTTCTAGGTGTGACGTTACTCATCTTTGGTTTGGCATACTATTTGATCATTTCCTGCAGAGATTGACTGTGGTGATCCTGGAGAGCCCGACATGGGCAGTGTGGCTGTCCAGGGTACTGGTATCAGTGCAGTCGCTGTTTACCAGTGTAACCGTGGCTACCGGTTGGAGGGGGATTCCCGTCGTGTCTGCCAGGCCTCAGAAACCTGGACAGGGACTGTCCCTACATGCAAGAGTGAGTTCTTTGAGACTACACAAGGGATCATCGTGAACTCTTTGCACAATGTTAAAGAAACCTCTTCTTCAAAATAGCATCACATGCACTGTTTTGTGTTTTGATATTAATTTTACTCTACTACCTTTGATGCACCTGTGATCTAGATCTCTTTATTGTCTGCAATATACTGTCCTTAGTACGTATATGACACTCTTTAGTGCTGTATGTGTGTAGAATTGTGAATAGAGTAGTGTGTAGGATAGAACTGTATAAAGTACTATATGGACTGAGATTATACAGGAGCTAACCTGACCCACTTCTCCTAATGAATGTGGGCCTGACAACAAGGCACTTTTTTCATATGATTCATGCTGAAATGAGTTTTCTTCCTGTACTTCTTACAGTTGTGGACTGCTTAGATCCTGGTGTACCCAATAATGGACTCCAACAGCTCAACTTTACCACCTTTGGTTCAACAGTGCGATATTCCTGTCGCCAAGGTTACCGTTTGGAAGGCCAAGTCCAACGGACCTGCCAGGCCAGTGGTCGCTGGTCTGGTACCCTTGCCCAGTGTGTGCCTTCCAACTGTGGTGACATTGGACCACCACAAGACGGTCGTGTGGACTTTAGTAGCACTGCTATTGGCTCCATCGCAAGCTACAGTTGCTCAGAAGGGTACACCTTGGATGGCACTGCCACAAGGATCTGTCAACCTAGTGGAGAATGGTCCTCTTCACCACCAGAGTGTGACCGTAAGAACCTGTTGCAGGGCCTTAGTGTTTGTATCAGTAATGCAACCACACTCTTTACATACATAGCATTATTCATAGGATGCTGTATACATAGTTGTATGTATATGTACTTACTCACCATACTGTGCAATTTCCATTTCTATAACTGTCTATCCTTCTCTCCTCTCCCTCCTCCCACTCCTCCTTACCTCTCCCCTCTCCCTCTTTTTCCCACTCTTCTCTTCCACTCTCCCCTTTTCCCTTTTCCCCTTCACTCATCCTATTCATCCTCTTCCCCTCTCCTTCCTCCTCCTCCTCCTCCTCCCTCTCCCCCCCCTTCCTCTTCCCTTCACCCCTCTTACCCCCTCCTATTTCTCTTTCCATCACTCTGTCCCTTAGTGGTAGACTGCCTTGACCCCGGCACACCCACTAATGGAATCAAACTTGGGTTCGCCACCACTTACCAATCTGTAGTGAGTTATGTGTGTCAGACCGGCTATGCTATGAGGGGTGAATCGCAGCGGACTTGCCAGGTGAGTGGTGACTGGACAGGCAGCCTCCCACTGTGTGAGCTGGTCGACTGCGGAGACCCTGGTACTCCCGGAAGTGGACGAAAGGCAGGGACAAACTATAAGTTTCAAGGAAGAGTGTCGTTTGTTTGTGACAATGGCTTCCAATTGAGTGGTTCCCAAACTCGTACCTGTCAAGCAAGTGGGAATTGGTCTGGTACTGCTGCAGATTGTCTAGGTAAGGCCTGAATTAAAACTAGCTGGTAGCTGCAAAATTTAGAGTATATTTCTGAACAGCACAGGCCGTATATATTGCATTCTATGGTGACCCACTTCCGTGTGTCCTGTACTTCCAGAGGTGACATGTGGTGATCCAGGTACACCACTGAATGGACAGAGGGTCCTGGAAGATACAACATTTGATGCCACGGTAACGTACTCCTGCAACGATGGCTACACCCTTGTTGGAGAGAGGGAGCGGCAATGTGGGTCGGACGGCCAGTGGTCAGGACCTCTGCCGCGGTGTGAACGTGAGTGAATAAGAATCAACTCTTTTTGCTCACTTGATACTCTCTGTTATGTGCATATATGCATGTAGTGATGAGTGGTGTCTCTAGCTGCTGTTCTAGTCATAGCCTGTTTGGGGGATTTACTAAAACAGTTCCTTTCTTAATTCTATTTGGTGATTTTTTCTTTATCCATCCTTTACTTAAATGTGGACGTATCAGATGTGTCTGTTTGCTCACAAATTGTACCAATGTTCATGCATTTTACAGTGTTATAGTACATTAAAGTTTAGGTTTATCAACTGCATGCATTGAGTTGGATGATCATGGCACAGACTGTGTCTTTGGATGTGGTCTCCATTGTCCTTCAGACCACAGGGTTTGGCTGGGGTCTCATCCACCAAATTCCCACAGCTGTCATTTTGCTAATGCTTATCTACCTCATGTACTAGCATACGCATGTTGTTCATTGGCACTCAACCTACATACAGGACATTCTGTGTACGTGCATGCTAACTCTTATTCTGCACAGTGCACTCATGCTGCCTCTTCTCCCTGAACTCCTTCCAGTTGTGAGCTGTGGTGACCCTGGACATGTGCTGAATGCTGTGCGGACTTCCTTGCATTTCACATTTAACTCAACAGTGCAGTTTCAGTGTAGGGATGGTTATCGGCTGGAGGGACAGGGTGAACTGGTATGCCTTGCATCACGGCTCTGGTCACACCCCCTGCCCAGATGCTCCATAGTGGACTGTGGTGATCCTGGTCGATCATCCAATGGACAACGGTTGCTAGGAGCAACCACTGCTTTCAGCACAGTATCTTACTCATGTAACCGTGGCTATGATCTATTGGGAAACAGAGTTCGAATCTGCTTGCAGAATGGAAGTTGGAATGGGACCATCCCTATCTGCAGAGGTATATGTGGTACTCTGTACTTCATTGTATATTAGACACTAAGTATAATTTCACTGGGCGTTTTTAGTTAGAATTGAGGGAACAGATATTATTGTGATTTGTGCAATAAATTTAATACTGCAAATGTACTTAACACTCACTCTTCCACTCTTCACATGTACAGTGGTTGATTGTGGCAGCCCTGTGTCACCTGCCAACGGAGCCATCAAGCAGCTCACGGGGACAACGTATGGGTTCACTGTTAGCTACAGCTGCAACTCTGGGTATAGTCTTGAAGGTGCTACCACTCGTGTGTGTCAGGACAGTGGACAGTGGAGCGAAGAAGTGCCCATGTGCAGGGGTGGGTTCGCCACATTGCTGTAGGAATGGGCCGTATTGATGAATAGTTACAGTGGGAACCCCTTATAAAGGACATCCTGATTTCAAGAGACTTCTCTAATCAAGACAGTTCTTACTGTCCCAGCTACATGCGTAGAGATGTGTACAAAACTACCTCTAAAATAAGGACACCTTACTAATGAGGACAATGCCCAACTGTCCCAACTACACTCTGTACATAGAGATGCAAACATTTCCTCTGAAGTAAGGACAGCTCTCTATTGTTGACACTTGGTCCTGTCCCAAAATGTTTCAACATGATACACCACTATCTGTCACTTGGTCTCAGTGGTGCATGTGCTATGCTCACATCTAATGTGTATTTTGTGACTTTCTCTTCTCAGTTATTGACTGTGGGGACCCAGGCACTCCAGAGAATGGAAATCGACAGCTTTCTTCGACAACCTTTACTGCCATGGTCATCTACTCTTGCTCAGCAGGTTACACCATTAAGGGATCAGATAGGCGAAGCTGTCAGAGTGATGGCCGATGGTCCAACTTCCTCCCAGTTTGTGAGCCCATCAGCTGTGGAGACCCTGGCTCCCCCGTCAATGCTGTCCGGCTACTCTCAGCCACCTCTCTCCACAGCGAGGTGCAGTTCCAGTGCATAGAGGGACATGTCATGGAAGGAGATATGGTACGAACCTGCCAGGCAAATGGACAATGGACTGGAACACTGCCCAGATGTGTTCGTAAGTGCTTTCTTCAATACTCCCATAGTGTACATTTGTACGTACATGCCTGTATGCATACACACATTCTGACATAGCGAAATGCTAACACAGCAGTGACTCTGTTTAATTTTGTTTGCCTGTTTCTCACTCTCTCTCTCTCTCTCTCTCTCTCTCTCTCACACACACACACACACACACACACACACACACACACACACACACACACACAGCCATTACATGCCCAGACCCTGGCACTCCTATGAATGGGCAACGAACTGTTCCAAGTCTGACTGTGGGTGCGGTGGTGTCCTATCGCTGTGACGAAGGTTTTAACATTGTGGGCGGGTCCACTAGCACCTGCCAGAGCAGTGGAGAGTGGACCCATGGACTCCCACTCTGTCAATGTATGTAAGAACATCCTTGCTCTTGATGGTACAGTAAACCTGTCTAAGACAGTCACCTACGTATGTGTCAGTTATAATTGGCCTTTATAGAGAGGTGGCTGCTTTACAGAGGTAGACTGCAATGTTTTAGTGCTACGTATGTTAATCCTATTGGGACCAGGGAGGCTGGCTGGTTCAGAGATATGGCTTTGTTGCACAGTGTCCATCTTAGACAGGCTCCACTGCATGACAGTGTTACTCTAGTACTCTAGCCCCTTGCCACCTTCAGGAAAGGGATGGTCTAGCGGACTAGACCAGACTATCATGGCTGTATGATGATCATACATACTTCAATCCTACATTGTCTGTTTTGTTGCAAGTAGGTTCTGTAGATATATGCATGTGTGCAGTGGTAATGATAGTCTCTGCTCTGCTGCAGTATTGGACTGTGGAGACCCTGGGACACTGACGAATGGACTGAGGGAATTAAATGGCACTACTTTCAGATCTTCTGTCACTTATACCTGCAATGCTGGCTATGTAATCAAGGGGGAGGGCCTTAGAAACTGTCTCTCAAATGGCTTTTGGTCTGGCTCTCTTCCGCTGTGTGAACCCGTTGACTGCGGTGTACCAGGCATGCCTCGGAATGGATATGGTGTGTTCAATTTCACCACCTTGGACGCCATGGTGATGTACAGTTGCAACAGAGGGTACAATTTGATTGGCAATCCCAAGCGAACGTGTTTGAACAGTGGATCTTGGTCGGGTAGTGTCCCTGAATGCAGAGGTGTGTGTGTGTGTGTGCATGTGTGCGTGCATGCGTGTGTGTGTGCACGTGTGCGTGTGTGTTGGTACATATGTACATGTGTCTGTGTGGTGGCATGAGCTCTGTGACATGACATTTATTATGCTGACATCATACCGTCTTCAATACTAGTTTAGAGTAACCAACTCTTCTTGTACCCTGCCCCAAACTACTGTATCTACACACATAATTACTACATTGTTTGTAAGTTCAGCAAGGCTTAATCACCCATTCTCTCCCTTCCTCTTGTAGTGGTGGACTGTGGTAGTGCCGGGTCTCCTGCTAATGGCAGAGTCAGCTTCTCCACAACTATCCTTAGGTCTACGGCCATCTACTCATGTGACAGTGGATACTCGCTGAGGGGAGTGTCCAGTAGAGAGTGTCAAATGAATGGCATGTGGTCTGGATCCCTTCCTGCCTGTCAGCTTGTGGACTGCGGTGACCCAGGACAGCTGCAGAATGGTGTTCGCAGCCTTTCCGGTGTGACCTTTGGCTCAGCTGTGACCTTTTCTTGCAATTCTAACTTCACATTGAGTGGCCCAAATCGCAGAATTTGTCAGGCAGATGGTTTCTGGTCTGGTTTCCAGCCTGTGTGCAAACGTAGGTGTTGCTTGTGGCACAGATCAACACATGATTTCAGTTTTCACCTATTCACAACTGTATCTGTAGCAACCTTGTATACTGAATTTCTATGTATACATTATAGTTAATGTATAGTACCTCATTCGCATTGAGTGCATTTTTGTGGTTGATGGCTCACCTGTGAAAGCCATTAATACTATGACCTTGAAAGATTGGCACTTTACAGTACTCTACTGTCAATACATGAATGTACGTACAATTGGTGGATGTTATTAATGCATTGAAAGATATCCTCCGGCATTCATTTTCTGCCCTCTGCTTTTTATCTTGCTTCCTAGTAATTCCACACTTGCACTTTCCTTATTTCCCTTTGCCCTGACTCATCTCCTCCTTAGGCATCAGATGTGCTGACCCTGGTACTCCTGAAGATGGCACACGAGAACTTCTAGACACTGTAGTGGGATCCATAGTAGTGTACTCGTGCCGTAAAGGCTACCAGCTGTTGGGAGACATGGAGAGAACCTGCCAAGCTGATACCACTTGGACAGGAAACCTACCAATGTGCCAAAGTATGTGGAGCCATCTAGTCTAATGGCCAATGCACTTCACTGCCCCATGTTTCTTGATATTTTCATTATCTCACCTCCTCCTTTCTCTTTCCCTCTCTCCCCTCTGGTCTCTCCCTCCCCATGCTGCCCTTTAGTTGTGGACTGTAGTGATCCTGGAACACCTTCCTTTGGTAGTCACAGTGGTCTCCAGAGCACAACCTATGGCGCAGTTGTGTCCTTCTTCTGCCAGGCAGGGTACCTCCTGAGGGGGGACTCTGAGCGCTTGTGTCTGGACAATGGCGAGTGGAGCGGAACCCTACCCACTTGCAGTGGTGAGCAACAAGAAGTAAAATGTGCAGTGTCAGCTTCTATGTATGTGTAAAAATCACAGCCTGATGGAATACTAGTTGTAGCATTATTGTCTCTACTATTCCTTCTTGTATCTTTGCATCTTGTCGCATTTGCAGCCATTGACTGTGGCATCCCAGGCCTTCCTGATAATGGCAGGAACAGCTACAATGCCACAACCTACCCCTCTGTTGTTCGGTATACCTGCAATGCAAACTTTCAGCGGGTAGGCGCAGATATGAGGCAGTGCCAACTGGACGGCACCTGGAGTGGAGCCGTGCCTGTCTGTCGGAGAATTCGTAAGTCTCTGCTTGGAATTGCTAGCTACGTATGGTAGCCTACTGAACATGCACCCACCGCACCAGCCCACCAGCCCACCAGCCTACCACACATACATACACATACATACACATACATGCACATACGTACACATACATGCACATACATGCACATACATGCACATACATGCACATACATGCACATACATGCACATACATGCACTTACATGCACTTACATGCACACACATACACTTACATACACATGCATATGCATACATACAAATACATACACATATATGCACACTACACATTTGTAGGCTCGTATGTTAACTGCACTAAACAACCCTCTTTAGTCCTTGCACCGAGTTTATCTGTTGTACCACTATTGCAGCTAATGTGGACTGTGGGGATCCTGGACGGCCTTCCAATGGAGACAGTTCATTTTCATCCACTGAAGAGGGCTCCTCTGTTGTCCACTCCTGCCAGTCTGGCTACAACCTGGTGGGCGACCGCAGGAGGATCTGTCGTGCAGATGGACGGTGGTCAGGAAGTTTGCCCGTGTGCAGAGGTATGTACACATGACATTACTCCCGGTTAATACCAGTAGCACAACATTGCATCCTGTCGTTGCTGATATATGTCGTTGCTGATATATGCTGATTCTGCATGCATTTATGCAAATATTCCTAACTGTATGTGACTGCACTCTGCTGCAATAAGTTGTAGATGATGAACTTGTGCCATTGAATGGCAGCAGTGAACGTTATTGTTATTGTCGGTGGTGGGGGGGGGGAGGGGGGGGGGGGGGAATTTGGCCGCGATCATGCATATTAATTTGGTTGGAATAAGTGCTGCTGTTGTGAATCTGATGGAATTGTTTATGATTCGATAGAGGCTCATAGTTGTGTTTGTTGAATTAAAATGAATTTTAGAGAGTAATACTGCAGCATACAACAAAGGGAGTGGCAGGGGGGGGGGGAGCAGGACGTTTTGGCCTTGAGGTTTTTGTGAGCAGTAGGCAAGCTGTAAGCAGCTGACAAAGACCTCCAGGTTGAATTATCCTGCTCTCACTTCATTCCTGTTTTAAGCTGCAGTATTGCTCTCTAAATTTCATGTTGAAATTATATATTATATGCAGTTTAAATGAAACATCAATGCAGTTAAAGATCTGCATGTTTTGCAACCATCATGTTTCATCATTTAATCCTACAGGTGGTATGTACGTATGTAACAAATTACCTTGTAGGTCTACAATGTATTATTTGTATCCAAGTTTATGTAAGTGTACTGTATACATCTTACATATTTTGTTCAGGGATTGATTGTGGTGCACCTGATCAAGTTGTCAATGGCAACATTGTCTTTTCAACAACTAACCTTGGCTCCACCGCTACCTACTCATGCAATGATGGGGCCACCCTGCAGGGGAATTCCCGCCGGACCTGCCAGCAAAATGGCCAATGGTCCGGTAGTCCACCCACCTGCCAAGGTAAGTGTGTGTAATTATAGATTGCAAGATAAGTTCAAAAATTTCTTTCAAGCATCTGATATTTCTTTTTACACACCTTTCAACACTATCGGCTATAACACTTTAGAATATTACGTGTTTAGCAGCTGTTTGTTGTACAACTTGTACAAATTTGTACACTTTTATACAGTAACAGCTGCAAGTGACTTAATGTGTGGACAACTGCTAAGTAGGATTTTACCATAATGTTGCGTACAGCAGATACATATAAAGAGTTGTAATGTGTAGATACACTGCATACAGCATGTCCTGCAGTTTCCCATCTCACATTCTCCATCCTCTTCAATCACACCTTATATATGTAGCACCCAACACAACCACCCCCACCCAGTGTCCTGACCCTGGTGTCCCTGGCAACGCTGGCCGCTTTTCCAGTGGATTCCAAATCGGAGGCACAGTCACATATGGTTGTCTACCTGGTTTTACCCTTGTGGGGCCTTCTGTGCTCACCTGTCTTAGTGGTGGTCAGTGGTCGGCTTCACCTCCCTCCTGTCAACGTGAGTGGAACACAAGACTCTGAGTCACATGCAAATAGTGACCATGATAATTCCTTATTAAGGCTACTTAGTTTAGCGAATTTAGCAGATAGTGCAAAAATTGCCTAAATTAGCACCCGCCAAATCTTCAACTTTTCAAAACGCTCAATTTAGTTGCTGCAAACATTTCTAGCCCCGAGGTGTGTACAATGACAAATGTGATCTTTATACATCATCACTTGAGTTACGTAACAAGAGTGTGTTTGGCATGACCTCCAGTTCCCTTGCTGGCACGTCCATCAACCCAAGATCAGCATGACAGCTGGCCTAGAGACATGCTTATTTGATGGGACTTGTTTTGATTATGTATTTATTAATACCCAGTTTAAAGGCTCCAGTTTAAGTAGTGCACTTCTGTAGAATGTGCTACACTCTAAACACCTACATACTGCACACAATACTCAGGAAGCACGGTGCACATGATACTGTCGCTGTGTGGTTCATTACCTGATGTACACTGACAGATAGTTGTGTTATGTATTCATATATTGTATTTGATTCTACCACCCATACAGTCATGGTGACAATTACGCCAACGACTCCTCAGATATCTCCATCATCGACTCCTCCCTCCTTGTCTCTGCCCTCAATCACTCCCTCCCCAACTGTGCCACCTCCTCCGATTCAGCAGTGCGGTGTGCCGGGATCACCGGCAAATGGCCGTGTCAACTTTCTCACACAAGATGTGGGCTCGATTGCCTCCTATTCTTGTGACAATGGATTCTCTCTTGTTGGAGAGAAGTTCCGAGAATGCCAAAGCAACTTGCAGTGGAGTGACAGCGTACCCATCTGCACACGTAAGTTCACACAACTTTGCACATGTACTTACCTGTGTGTAAGAAATACTATTCCATTTGATATAATTATATGTCACACCACTTTCCATAGCATATGTCAATGGCCACATTTAGTACTACATATTTCACTGCTCTCACTGACAGCTAATCTCTGAGCCACTCTAGAATATTGGTTACAATGACTAAATGGTATAAGCGCATAATGTGGTAGAGGCTTATGCTACAGTAATGGTATGAACTTGAGTGGTAGTGAGCCTTACATGTAGCAACATGAGACAATATTGTAGGATGTTTCATCACAAAGGTCTTCATCAGTTACTAAAATTAATGTGTATTTTTATGTTTGTTGTACAAGATTATATGTCCTCCAATGTTTGTGCTGTTGCTGACAGCTTCTTCAGGTTGTGGTGACCCGGGTACCCCTGTGAATGGCAGCCGCTTTGGCGAAGACTTTGGTGTGGGCATGAAGGTGATGTATGCATGTAATACCGGCTTCTTCATTGAAGGCAGTCGGACCAGTGTGTCAGGCAAACCTAACATGGTCAGGAATCATGCCAACCTGTTTGAGTAAGTGGAATACACATTTGTGGACTGAGTGTTTTGGATATGTGCATGTGGGTGCATGTACAGGGGAGCCTGTCGAGGACAGCCACCTGTAAGCCAGTTATAATTGGCCTTTATAGAGAGGTGGCTGCATTACAGAGGTACAGTAGGCTGTACAATGGTTTAGTGCAGCTATGTTAGTGCTATTTGGGGCCAGGGAGGCTAGCTGTCTTAGAGAGGTGGCTACCTTACACAGTGACCTTCTTAGACAGGTTTCACTGTAGTAGTGAGTACAAATGTGAGTTGGTGCAGTGTGGGTATGTGAATATGTAAGGATGATGCTTTATAAAGTATACACATACATTCCCTGTAACCATTCCATACTGTATGTCACACTACACCATCACTGCATGTTTTTTATGCCTTTTCATTTGTAGTATCATCAATTATTCCTGCATTCTGCGATGAACCTGGAGCACCACAAAATGGCCGTCAGATGTTAATCACAACTGACAGCAATGAGACGTTTGTGTACTATGAGTGCTTTGATGGGTATCAGCTGGTGGATGGACCTGCTCGTCGGACATGCCAACCAGATGGTTCCTTTGATGGTAGTCAGCCCAGGTGCATACCAACTTCAAGTGAGTGTGGAAGTGATGTGTTGCCACACACACACTGATACACATACACACAATACACACATGCACGCACGCACACACACACACACACACACACACACACACACACACACACACACACACACACACACACACACACACACACACACACACACACACACACACACACACACACAACACACAGCACTTTATGATCAGTTCTAAACATGTGAGTACATAGTTTACAGACATGCATAAAATGTAGAATATTGCCTAAAAGTGATGTATATCTTGTAGTACTCTCAGTATAATATTATACAGCATGCTAAGTAACCCACATAAATGTAGTGTACAAAGAGTACATGAAAACATGCTACATGATTGGTTGCACACTCGTATCACTTACAGTGTACTCTTGACTGTACCTGTTGTAATCCATCCTGCTGTAGGAACTTGTCAAGGAAGTGGTACAGTGTTTGACCAATGTGGTCGAAGGTGCAGCTGCTCGAATGGGACATTCTCTGCTTGCTCTCGCGTGAGGCTCGACTTCCTCTCCCTTTCAGTTGATGAGAGGAAGCGATACCTGAACACTGTCAAACTTGTCTCAACAGACTCCTTTTACAAACCTCGTTATGAATACATCATCAAGAAATTTGAAGACTTTCATGACACAGATGCTTTTTCAAACAACCCTGCCGTTAGCCAGTTCTACCCTTGGCTGCGTTTCTATCTGGTCGAGTATGAGAATCTCCTCAAGTCAGTGGACTGCAGAATAACTGTGCCCTTCTGGGATTGGACTTCAGCACCCACGATGCCCTTCAATACATCGTATTTTGACAATGAAATTGGATTTGGCAACATGGTTGATTCCACCACACTTTGTGTCACTACTGGCCCATTTCGTGAATCTGTCTGGCAGGTGACACCTTCCGCTGGTGGTGAGTGTCTAAGGCGTGAGCTGGATGTCAGCAAGAGCTTTCCGATTGCAGCTTTAATTAATGAAGATATTCTCGTGCAGCCTGCATCTGAATTTAGCACTGTGTTCAATCTCTTGAAGTTCTTGGTGTATGACACAGTGAGATGCTTTGTTGGTGGTCAAATGTGCAGCTCTGATGCCCCCAACGACCCGGCATTCCTCCTTCTAGTATCTAGGGTCGATGCAATTTTTGACCAGTGGCAGAGAAGTGGAGATGGGCGTGAAAGTGTGCGTTATGGCAGTGATAACACCACCCTCGTGTGTGCCAACCTTCCTGTCAGTGCATATAGTAGTAACCTGCAACTTCCCAATGGCGTAGCAGTGGAGTATGGTCTTCTGTTCCACCTGGGAAGGAGCCGGAGGGCATATACGAGGTCTCGTTCTCCTCAGGGTGTGACAACAGTGCAGTGTCTTTCTGAAGAGAAGCTGCCTATCCTTGGGCAGATCCCAGAGAAGACTTTGATGTGGTTGAGAGGCATCTGCTCCTCTCAGCGAAAGTGATATTGTGCATTAATCTGCACTTTTTGGCTGGTCCATTTTGATTAAGGTTTATGTAGTGGGTAGTAAAATTTTATATAAATGGCTTGTCTGTAACTCTGAACAGTTTTCGTAATTAATGATGGAATATATTATTTTTGCTGGCATAATAATATATGCATTATTGTAATGATGGAGAATGCATGATTGTGCAGTTATGGTGTATATATATATATAAAATGTACAATGCAATGATTGAATAGCACGCAATTATTATGATAAATATACCCGATCGCGAATTGCATGCATGGCTAGCTTGCAATCGCGCACAATTAAAGCTGATTATTATAATAATTTATGATGCAATAATTGCCGGGCGGTGAGCGTATTACAGCGAGCTAGGCCAGATATGTAGTCGTGGTCTATTCGAGGTTCGTTTGAACTATCCGCTCGGCGCGAGCTAGTACGTACTGTACATGCACGCTGTTCCCGAGCGGCGGCCATTTTTGTCTGCGTCCACCGGAAATTTTAATGGCGGCAGTATGATATAATTATAAAGGAAAACCGGATGTGTGGCGAGTAAGCCACTATAGAACAGCATACTCCTTCCAGGCGTTATTCCAATGTACCTGAGCGATAGGCGTTGTTCTTGCGCTACTTAGCGTGGTAAAATGCCGTATCAATGGCCCTAATCATGTTCCTTACCCCATAGTATCTTCTCAGTGACACTGAGCATACATTAATACATTAACTATGGCGTATATGCACTGCAGCATTTCAAAGCATACAGAAATATTAATGCACTATACACATTTGCCCATGTCTGTAGCTAGCTAACATGTACAGTTTTTATGCATTTTTGTTTATTCCTATGTTAATATCCTATGTAGCTAGCTACATAGGACGTGGCTACTCAAAAGAATAATACATTGGTATATCTAACCAATGTGTTGCTATATATTCAATGTTAGAGTATGACCAGTGCTAGGAGGAGCTGGGCTTGGTCCAGCACTGTCTCAGACACTGATCCTCTTGTCACATTGTTAAGGGTGACACACCTAATGCATGGTGTGTCAACAACAACTTCAAAAATAGCTCTTGTACAAGCACAACAGCTTCATTGCCCCTGCCTCTTCCTCATAGCTATGCAACTGGGCAAGTCCTTCACACCCCTAATTTTGATTGTTTACATGTTTTGCCATTCCTAGCCAGCGCTCTTGCTGCGTCATCAGCATACTAAATACCTGTTGATAGACCTTTGCATACACACGAAGTGAGCTGTTCCTCGTCAATAGTGAAAGGAGCAGTGTATTTGCAACTCATTCTTTTAGAGGAAGAATGAAGTCCCCTTTGGCCACAGTTCTTGTCCTGCTGGGTTTGTTTGCAGATGCCAGTGGGGCTCACTTGGGCCCCTGTGCTACTACCATCAGCAACTTCTACCTCACCTCACGAGACAGGATCTTCAACCAGACCACGCAATTCCTTCTCTCTGCTTTTTCTGGCAGCCCACTTGGCAGTGAGGCTGATCTGTACCGCCAGCTACTGATGGACCTCGGTCTTCCTGACACACCAGACAGAGCACAAACCTTTGGCAGGGCATTCAGCCAAATTATTGCTGCAAATACCCGTGCGTGTACAGAAGTTCAAGGACTAACCATCACTAGTGCAAACACCACCCAAGTAAATGCTGAATTGCAAAATGCCCTTGACACAGGCAGTAATTTGATTTCAGTGAGAGACATATTTGGTAGAGCGCTGTGCTTGCAAAGCCTAGTGCAGACTGGACCAATGGTAAGCTTTGTAACAGGGCTATCTGGAGAAGACCGAGGGAAGATATTCGGACTTGCACAGCGTCCATACTCCCTTGGGTTTGTAGTGGATGACACTGAAAGCATGGCAACGGAGATAGCAAGAGTACAGCAGATCATCCTTGATTTTGTTAATGGTGCTGTTGAAGCACCAACACACTACATCCTCACCTCTTTCAATGATCCAAGTAAGTCAGCGCTGGGTAGCAGAATACATCAGATACGCAACTATTGCATAATACTGCTATCAAACTATATAATACATCTTAGTGCAATGGGCAATAGTCATGCATGATGCAATGACTTGATTATAATTATTAGTTTCATTGAGCATGCTACTAACACAGATTCCCCATTTTATTGTTGCCTTACAGCTGTTGGGACGGCAGTGAGGTATGTTGCCCAGAACACTGCAGACAGACAGCAGCTCCTTGCAGCTGTGAACGCTCTATCTGCTAATGGTGGAGGAGACTGTCCTGACCTGGGGATGACTGGGATCATCAATGGTCTGGGTCTCTCCTTCCCTGAAGGCCAACTCATTGTACTCACTGATGCATCAGCGAAAGACTCAAATCGCACAGATGAAGCCATTCAGACTGCCTTTCGGCTAGGCGTGAGAGTACACTTTGCCTTTAGCAATACAGGTGGATGTGGCAGTGGATACCCTGTCTATGATTGGGTTGTAGATGCAACAGGTGGTTTCAGTGTTTTCAGCCTCGATGATCTCGACACCCTCTCCAATGCTATCCAGAATGCAAGGGTTAATTTTGTGGCTGCAGAGGAACCCAGTGTACCATTTGATACAGTAGGATCCGGATCAGGTACCTGTAGGGCAGTGGCTGTGTCCACATTTACAGAGAACCTCTACATTGCCATCAACCCTGGGACAGGGACTGCAGAGGTGTCCCTTCAAATGCCAAACGGAAGTGCTGTCTTTACAGAAATGACCATTAGTTCCCTCCTTGTTCGTAGCTTCAACTCCCCCGCTACAGGTGAGTGGCTGATTTGCATCACAAGTGGATCAGTTGAAATCAAGCAGTCTCAGGATATTCGATTTGACATTACCGCCGAGTTTCTTGTTCAAGACGACAACACTGGACTGTACTTCTCTAGCAACATGCCACCCTTCACTCGCTCTGAAGTCATTGCTCTTCTCTTCACCACAAGGCTTGCCGACTTGTCTACTTCCCAGTCACATGAACTAAGGATTGTAGATGTGAATGGGATGGATATTTTGACAGTACCCCTACTGCAGTGCAGCCGCTTTCTCGAGGGACGATTCGCACTCCCTTCAGTTGAGTTCAGAATATTCTTCTCTGGAATGGACACCGGTAACAACTCTGTTTCCGTGGACCTGGGCGCCTTTCAAGCAGGACCACAGCAAGGTTTGTAGTATCATTCTTGTTCATTTCATTAGTGTCACTGTGTATGCACTCACTAATGAAGACACACACACACACACACACACACACACACACACACACACACACACACACACACACACACACACACACACACACACACACACACACACACACACACACACACACACACACACACACACACACACACACACACACACACACACACACACACACACATACGCACACGCACACACACACACACATGTACACGCACACACACATGAACACATGAACACAAACACATACACACACACACACACACGCACACATGTACATGCACATGCACATGAACACATGAACACAAACACACACACACACATACACACACATGAACACATGAACACACACACACACACACACACACACACACACACACACACACACACACACACACACACACACACACACACACACACACACACACACACACACACACATGTACACGCACACACACATGAACACATGTACACAAACACATACACACACACACACACACACACATGTACATGCACATGCACATGAACACATGAACACAAACACACACACACACATGTACCTACACATACACAGACACAGTACACACCCCACTACAAGCAACATCCATACTTTTGCGCAGACACCAGGTGCTAGCAGTGCAAATATGTTTAATGTGCACGCAGCGACATTATGACAATAGTTAATGTATACTCTAGGGCTGATCTCTAATGAATTCATACACTAGGGCAGATTTCTAGTGAATTTATACACTAGGGCAGATTTCTAGTGAATTTATACACTAGAGCTGATCTAGACAGCTTGATTGTCTAGTACCAACAAACCACCAAAATGTACATGTGTTTGTGTAAACATTTGTATTTGTGAACAAGTGGGTGTGTCAGTGCTACTGTGTGTGTAGGCAAGATTGGCGAGAAAGCTACGTAGCTGACTATGATGTCATGTACTGTGGTATTTGAGCATGTACAGTATGTGTATGTGTATGTGTATGTGTATGTGTATGTGTATGTGTATGTGTATGTGTATGTGTATGTGTATGTGTATGTGTATGTGTATGTGTATGTGTATGTGTATGTGTATGTGTATGTGTATGTGTATGTGTATGTGTATGTGTATGTGTATGTGTATGTGTATGTGTATGTGTATGTGTATGTGTATGTGTATGTGTATGTGTATGTGTATGTGTATGTGTATGTGTATGTGTATGTGTATGTGTATGTGTATGTGTATGTGTATGTGTATGTGTATGCGCTCACTGTACGTATGTTTGTGTATGTGTTTAAGCCAGTGAACATGGAGTGTACCATTCTACATCTACCATTCTACATCTACCACTTCCTGTTCCTCATCCTCAGTTACTTGCAATCCTCCTTGTGAAAATGGTGGGACATGCACTGATGGCAACACATGCCTTTGTCAACCTGGTTACCTTGGCAACACGTGCAATGTTCAAGGTTAGTTAACACAACAGCCAGCCCATGGTGGATAGCTACGTAAATACATCTACAGATTCACTGTAAACCACTGGTCAGAAATGCAGTTTACTTGCATACTTAATGAATGAATGTGTTATTGCTGCACATGAGTTCATTGGATGTCTTTTTCTTCACCACCCAGCTGTTTGTACTTCTCCTTGTCACAATGGTGGAGTATGTGTCAATCACGATGTCTGCATGTGTGCCTTTGGATATGCCGGCCCTACTTGCAACATGTCTCGTAAGTGCACACATGCACACACCACATAATGGAAAGAGCTGGTTGATCTATATAGCTAATAGGTGCGTGTGTGGGGGGGAGGGGGCAAACTTGTGCGCCAGATGTTCCTGAAGTTTTGTAGTTTCCCCCTAAACGGTGGGGAAGCAGAATGATGGACGAGACGGGGGGGGGGGGGGGGTATTTTACACCATCTTCTACAATGGAGAGCTATTCAGTAAGAAATTATCACAATGTCTTCTGCTGTGTGTAAATTTAGGTATGGAGGATTGCATTGCCCCAGCAGACATTTCACAGTGTCAGAATGGTGGCCGCTGCAGGATTAACCTCCTCACTGACTCTATAAGCTGTATGTGCACTCCAGACTTTATCGGAGAATACTGCGATCAGAGTAAGTTAACCCATGCATATGTTATACACCATTCAAGGATATCTCCATGTCGTGTGTATTGTATATCAATTGTATGTGCATGCTACAGGAATTAATGAAGCTTTGATAATTTACTAAATTTTCACATTCACTTCAATACAGGGGTGTGTGCGGTGACAAGTGTTAGCCCAATGATCTCTTCATTTGAAGGCGGTGCGACAATTTCTCTTGAGGTCTTGCCCACTTGTAACCTCACTGCCTTTGACGTTCTGATGTCAACGTGCAGCTTTGACAATGAGGCTGTAAATGCCACCGTGGTGGATTCCATGCACTTGGAGTGTGTGATGCCACGACTGAGGATGTCTGGAAACGTACCTTTTACCTTTATGACAAGATACGTGACACCTGAAGGTTTTACCACAAGCTTCAGTCATCAGATTATGTTCAATGCTGGTGAGAATTAATCAACACTAACCTGTAAATGTTATTAATCTGCAGACTGTGTGTCAAATATTGGGCAACAGTTATTAATTTGGGAAAGTGCGTAATTATGCAAAAGTGATGTAGAAGAATACGCTTATGTTAAGACGTGGTTGTGAGCCCCCATGCAGCGATGCATGGTTGGCTTAGACTGATTCAGCTGATGGGAGTGAGCCAAAAGAAGACAGATGACTAAGTAGCTGTGATGGTCAGGTTTGAATACAGCACAGCAAAGATATATAGTAAACTAATTGTGCATTGTTGATTTGACAGCAGCCACCTGCATGGGTTCCTTCCCCTGTGGATGGGTAGTAGTGCCTGATTACATGTGTACATTGCATCCATAGCCATTTAATAAGTGACATTCTTTACTGAATAGATATGTAGGAATAATTTAATGTCATAAGTATATATGACACACTACTGTATAAATTGTTAAAATACGCTGCACACAGATGATACAGTGAAACCTGTCTAAGATGGTCACTGTGTAAGACAGCCACCTCTCTAAAACAGCCAGCCTCCCTGGCCCCAAATAGTACTAACATAGCACTAACATTACTGTCTACCTCTGTAATGCAGTCACTTCTCTAAAAATGCTAATTACAACTGGCCCACTGGTGGCTGTCTTAGACAGGCTCCACTGCATGCAGTCGCACACTCTAATCTCTTAACTAGTACTATTAAGTTAAGCAGAGGCAGTCTTGCAGTCTGTTCACACTAAAATGTTGTTATACTTGTGTTGTTGATGTTCTCCCTGTCCAGTGCAATGCCCAGTTGCTGTAAGGACTCCCCGGCCATTTCAAGGATATGAAGTGGGAGGTGCTACCATCTCATTGGTAGTATCTGATCCTTGCTCTCTGGCATCCGTTGAGGAACTGAGCTGTACTTTTGGTAGAGTCAGGGTCCCTGCTCAAAGGACAGATAACAATTCTGCCATTTGTGTAGTGCCTTCAATGACCCCTCCGGGAATGGTTTCATTTGAGTTCAGTTCTTTCTCCAGAATTCTTGGTAGGGTCACAATGAGAAGGAGCTTTGAATCATGTAAGTTTGTGTACTTTCTTGCATGCAGTTGTAGCCAATTGTACAATATACGTACGTATAATTTTTATTAGTATTCCTAACATTGTTCTCCTTGCTTCTGTGCACTGGTATGTATCACAGCTAGGAGCTCCACAATATGATACACTTTTGAACTTTTACCAGTTTTGTGTCTGTCTACCCTATGAACTAGTGGTGAATTTGAGTCCACCATTTGGAGGTCTCATGACTGCAATGGCAGTAACACCTTGTACATGTGTGATGTACATGCCTGTATGTGTCTCACTCTCAATGCAGTGTCATGCAAGCCGCCATCAACTCCATTCATATCACCAACCTTTGGCAACATGCTTGGAGGCACTGCAATCACCATCACCATTGCCAGCCGCTGCTCAGAGGAAATAAGTGGCACCCCAATGTGTATCTTTGATGGAAACCGGACAGTATCCGCTGTTGATGACTCTGGTTTGGTAACAAGTGGTCAGAATTACTTTTGCACTGTGCCAATGTTTGAAAGAGCAGGAAGGATCAGATTTGAATTCAGAGCCCAACTGAGGACTTCAGGAATGCTGTCTTTGTTTGATAACTTCTACTTGTGTGAGTGCCCTTCCTGATCACACTGCGTGCAATGCATCATTACCTTGATGTAACCAGCTATACAGTGAAACCTGTCTAAGATGTTAACTGTGTATGGCAGCACCTCTCTAAAACAGGCAGCTGCCCTGGCCCCAAATGGCACTGACACGTTGCAGCTTACCTCTGTAATGCAGCCACCTCTCTATGAAAGTAAATCCTAACTGGCCCACAGGTGGCTGCACATGTCTTAGATAGGTTTCACTGCATGTGAATGCTTGCTTGTTCTAATTCACTTTTTGTAGGCATTAGTTCTTGCATGCATGCTCGACTGCGAAACTTGATAGTGTTTGCCCCTTTACACAACCTAGGCTAGGGCACCATGTGAATGGTCTGCCATGGCACGCAGTCCATCTCCATTAGCATGACTGAGGACTGGTTTACATATGGACCAGCAAATGGTTGGGTTTTGATTTGGAGCTTGGACTATGAAATTTGTATTATTATACTGTTTCTAACCAAGTAGTGTTTGTAGTACTGTTACAATTACACTTCTTCTACATAATTATCTACCCCTCACAGTGCCTCCATATCAATCTCATGAAGTGAGTGTTTTCAGTGGGTTCTCTCTGATCATTGACCGCGATATTAGACTGACTTGGAACAATGAGTTCTCTGATGCCATCACTGCTCTTCCAGCCGGTGCAACTACTCGGTCAGATATCTTTCTCCATGTTCTAAGTGATGATGATGGAGGGAACAGATTTACTACACACACTATTCGCAGCAATAGTGCGGACGGCTCTGAGACTCTCTTTCATGATACGGACATCAGGAACAAGTTGCCAACTGGTCAAGTACTTCCTGGAATCTTTCAGGTGGTCACTACAGTGACTGGAGTATCAACCACTGACAGTTTCAGCTTTAGCAGGTGGTCTGGTGGATACCTTGTAGCATCTCAACCTCTCACAAATGCTATCCGATTTAGCCTGGGCTCCATGTGTAATGTCTCAGGTCAGCTTGACACTACTGGGTTGTCAGCCTGCCCCAGAACCAGGTCACAGGCTATGCTCTTCAACAGTGGATTTGATGAAGAAGTGGTGAGGTCCAATAGAGAAGCAATGTACAGGGAGCAATATTACAGCTACTTCCATCCAAACAGCAGCGTCTGCTTTGTTCACCAAAGGCCACGAGGACCGAAGTGAGCAATTCAAGTTAATGCTGTTTAATTCATTGCATACAGTACGTAGAATATTCGAAGACTTGATACATACTGTACATAGACACGTACACACTCTCTCACATGCACATGCACGCACACACACACACACACACACACACACATGCACACACGCACACATACACACACGCACACACACACACACACACATGCTCGCATGCACACACACATACATTTGCACAGTGTCATGCATTCCTTTCTGTTTATCTGAGAGTCTATTGCTACGCACATACATGCAATTGATAAGTCTATAATTCCCCAGCTTATTTCGCTCGTCCATGCAGTGCTCTGACTCAGCAGTGTTGCTATGACAATGATGGAATGCTACTGGCCGATGCCAAAGATGCCCGCCCCAGCATTGGCACACCTCTGTACCAGGACTTTTCTGCTATGACAGCATACTACAGGGAGACTGTGCTGCCATTTGTCTACTGCTGTAAGGAGGGTCTCTCAAGAGATGATGCCACATCACGTTGCCGTGACTACCAATCTATGCTGCCGTCTGATAATGGAGAGAGTTACAGACCTTCTGTACCAGGTTAGTGATGTATACCTCTCCATTGTATCTCAGTACGAACTATCATAGGCTCTGTGCTTCCTTCCCTGTGAAGAATCCAGTTTTCTTCCCTCCCTGCAGCCTTGCTGTTTGGCGATCCACACATTGTCACCTTGGATGGATCCCGCTATACTTTCAATGGGAAAGGAGAATATACTCTTTTGGAGACAACTGATGGTAGTTTTGCATTTCAGGGTCGCCTTGAGCAGGCTGTGGATGTAAATGGGACACTGGTACTGGCAACCGCTTTCACTGCCATTGTGGCCAGAACAAACACTTCAGATGTGGTGCAGATGGAGGTCACTAATGGTAGCATGATAGAAGTGCACTTGAACAGGGAGCTGATTGACCTTTCCAGCTTATCAAGTCAACGGTTCTCGGGAGTGACAATACTGCGACAGCCTAACAACACATACCAGGCATTGTTTGAGGGAGGCTACTTTGTTGAGGTGAGAGGAGAGAATGACATTCTGTCTCTTATCAAGGTGACACCTCCCGAAGAGGCAAGGGGAAAGACACGTGGTCTCTTAGGCAACTTCAATGGCAATCGTTCGGATGACTTCATCCCCAGAAATGCAACAGAGCCAATACCTCCTCATTCCACTATGGAGGAAATGCACAATCAATTTGGAGTTTCTTGTGAGTTCTTCAGCTAGCATGGTACTCTGGCTCCAAGCTCGCGATGGTGATGATTAAGTAAAGATAAGTAGAGAATGTGGGCGTATGTGGCCATGTCTACAGCATGGCCATGGTGAGAGACAATGTATAATTATTATACTGGCTATCTCTTTGGTTCAGTCCCCAGTGCATTGGCTTTATTAATAGTATTTCTGGCTTATTCACAGGGATTATCACATCTGGTGAAGACAGCTTGTTCTATTACAGGCGTGGCATGAGCTGGTTGGACTTCCATGAACCAGGCTTTCGTCCCAACTTTGCTCCAAACTTCACTGACTCTGACCTGGAGGATCTAGCCATGGCGCTATGTGGTCGTGACCGTGAGTGTCTCTATGATGTGGCTGCCACTGGTCGGTTGGATAAAGGGCTCGCCACTCTCGCAGGAAGTGAAGAATTAGCAAACTTTGCAGCTTTGATGGTGCCTGGTAAGTGTACACTGTAAAGAGTGCCATCTTGTTGCAGTAGTGCTTGTGCTTGTGACTGTACTTGAGACACTGAATACATGTATGTGGACATGTGTGTGCAAACGTGCATATGCTTACAGTAGTATGTACTGTACATGTGTTCACATGTGTAATCGCTTACGCACGTGCATATTAATGCATGTATGTAACTTTGTGTTCTCACATTCTCTCTCTCTCTCTCCTCTCTCTCTCTCTCTCTCTCTCTCTCTCTCCTCAGTTGTGTGCAATCCAGCTTGTGAAAATGGGGTGTGTATCACTAACAACACTTGCCACTGTCCTGGGTTCAGTGGTCCCACATGCAGCACTCCAGGTTCATGCACCAGCACGCAGCATGACTAGTGGCGAAGCTTAAGGGTAGCCTTCTCCATCTAATGCTGAATTATTCTACAAACATGGACCCTGTTGTATAATGCCAATACTTATCTATTTCCAAGTGTGTGTGTGTGTGTGTGTGTGTGTGTGTGTGTGTGTGTGTGTGTGTGTGTGTGTGTGTGTGTGTGTGTGTGTGTGTGTGTGTGTGTGTGTGTGTGTGTGTGTGTATGTGTGTGTGGTGTGCACATGTGTGTGCACGTGTGTGTGTGTGTGTGTGTGTGTGTGTGTGTGTATGTATGTGAATTTACAGTACATATGTGTATATGGCATACTATCTGTGCAATTGTTGAATGTACGTACCATTTCTTGCACCTTCTGTCTCTTACATATATAGTGTTTTCATCATGTGACCAAAATGTTTGTGAAAATGGAGGCACTTGTACCCAACATGTCTTTGAGTACTCCTGTGAATGTCCTTCTACCCACACTGGGACATACTGTGAGATAAGTGAGTAACTTGAAACAAACACACTTTCTCTGATACCTGGAACAAATGGACCACAAATGCTTTCTTCCTCCTTCTCACATACCCCAGCCATACCAAATGAAATCTATGCCATCCTGGGTGGAGTTCTGGCTGTTGCAGTGGTTCTCACTGCAATTGTTGCACTGGTCATGTTCTTGGTTTACAAGTTTATGCCAAACCAGCAAAAAATCCGGTAATTTCCCACAATTCATGCTGAGAGGGGATCCTTGGTGTGTGTCTATGTAGCTCTACTATATATGCAATGTATTATATGCAGGTGATAGTGTATTAGGCTTAGGGTGGCGAGCAGGAGCATGCATGTCACTAACTGGACTGTCCAGCTGTATGTAATTGTATTGGAAACAACGTTCTCCCCTCCTCACAGCTTTCGTATGGACACTACAGCCAGCACAATCAGCTTCACTACCAAAGAGGCCTTATCTACAAAAGGTATGTACATGCAATCAGTACAACTGTGTATGTTTGGCAATAGTGCTGCTTTGATGCGCAAAAATTTAATGATGATGTATAATGCAGTACTCCCGGCACTCAGGTTGTGCCATTGACTGGTGTCGCATAGCGCCAGACAGCGCCAGATGTTGTTGTGACCTCGTCTCTGCGAAAAATGTTCTAGGGGCAGTAGCCTACTCGTCAGGTCTGATTCAGAAGTGTAGAGAAATCCAAACCTTTTGTATCCTCTAAAGCCACACTGTGGTTAGGTTACTGAGTGACACCAGTGTGAAACAGAGAGCTTGTTCAATGATAGTACAGTGACAGTGACAGACTATCTGCTCATTAGCCTAGCCATATGGATTTACAGAGTTAATGTGGATTTCCCGGCTGGATTCACGAACCAAACTGAGGCCTACTAAATACACCAGAGGCCATCTTTAAATTTGCAGAGGCGGAGCAACAGCAAAATAGCTGTCTGGCTTTGCAGAAGACTATATATACACGTAACATACAATATTATCACTGCTGTGTAATTGTCTGACCTACTTGCCACTGATTAGTGGCTAGCCCTGTTATCATGCTATTTTTACTCCTTTCTGGTGCACTTTCATTCATTTTGTCCAGTATATATTTGGCTCTAATTTTCTTTGCCATTGTACACACCAGCTCTGAACAATGCGTCCATTGCACCATTGTTGTTGGCTACCTCACTACATTTTCTATGATTGCATCACAATTATATGCATTGAATGGCCATTCACAATTTCAATCACTGTTATGCATTGGTTTCACTAACATTCTGCAATAATGAATTCATATCTCACCCGTAGAGGGTGCAAGTGCTGTTGGCTTCACCAACTTTGGTGCAGAAAAGGACGCGTTGCCACCGCACAGCGGAGGCGCTGATGGTAAGCACCTAGCTGTCTTGGTGTGTGTTAGGTATGCTGAACCACTCTACTCCATAAGCCTCAGACAGATAGTCATATTAGTCAATACTGTGTGCCTAGAAAAATTTGCAGGACATTATTTTGCAATTGTCAAGTAAAAATGCAAAAATCCCCCTATACATGTATACTGTTATACACAGTTGGATATGCAAGGGTTTCCTGAAAGTGAAATAGCAAAATCCTCAGGCAAATGGCATTTGTGAAAACTAGGTCCAGTGAAAATCTGTCCACATACAGTAGGGTATGTAGTTATGTATGTGCTAGATTTGCATGCAGTAGGAGTTAAGGAGCTAGCAACAGTGTATACGAAAGTGCATGCAAGTCTTTATTCACACATTCCACTCAGGTGAATCTACCTTGAAAGACATTACTACCCTGTAGAGCACACTCAAGGACCAGCAGTGGAGCTGAATCAAAATTGCATAAATAAATTAGAACACACTTGTACAAATCAGTGTACACACCAGTGGCTACTGTAGTTATCACTAGTTATATATAGCACTGAAGCTGTAGAGAAGACTGTAGATTAGATGACTAAATTTACAGCCAGTACACACATTACGAAAAATTATTTGAAACTATTGGTGGAAAGATCAAGGAGTTAGTAATGGTGGAGCTCAGTAAGTCAGCTCATGCCACATACATTATCATGCAGGTTGTAGCTAGTCACGGAGGTCACATCAGCATTCAAGGAGTTCAATGATTCAACTGGCTCCCAAATGGTCAAAATACAAGAGCTTAAAAACTGTACACATAGCCGACTAGTTAGGCAAGTTCAAACAAGTTACGTATCTGGCAGCACATGAGGTAGTCACCGTAAACTGGTACAACAACACAGAAGGTGTCATGTCAGCAAAGGTTTGTTGTTTTGTGTGTCCACTACAAGGTAAGTATACATACTTATGTACACATCCATCCCACATGCACTGCATGTGGGATGGATGTATACCAATATGCACAATGTCTTCAAGGGCCATGGCCAGCTGTGCATGGACGTCATCGTGCGAGTCTCATGCATACATGCAAGCAGTCAAGACAGGCCACTGAGGATCACACAGTCCTTACTTGGCCCTGAACTATGTAAGATATAGAGTGGTGTCCAGCATCTTGTATAGTTATATACCATGTACCGCTGTTATATTGCGTTTTGACAGTACAGCGCTAATGAACCAATGTATAATATAAATATAGTTGTAGGTAATGAAATTCATTTCTGATCATGAATAAAGTTATAATCACGAGCTAAAAATGGTGGGTCATCCGAGTCACCTTTGTCATGTGCCTAGATCTCGCTACTTTACTTGCCTCTTTATCCCGCTGTAGTCTGGTCTTGAGAGCGTCCCTGGGCAGTGTGGGTACCTGGTCATTAGCAGCGATGGAGCTGTGTTGGAGGTTGGTGGCGTGTACGGATAGTTCTCTCTTTAAGTTACTCGCCTGGGGCTGGGCCGCTAGAGGGGGATGTTTAATGCCATGTGCGCTGATCTATATGTGTTGCTGTGTTTGTTCGTGTGTGTGTTTGTATACGTGCGTGTGTGCGCGCGCGCGTGTGTGTGTGCGTGTGTTTGTGTGTGTGGCTGTTGGTCATGCCCCTGATTGGTCTGGTTAGATACATTCTGTACTGATTCTTGTGTTAATCGATGTGAAGGGTCTCCTACACTACAGCTTTCAAGTGGTGTTTACTCCCACTTCTGCTCCTCTACCTGTCTTCCCACTGCATGCAGTCAAAAGGAGACTTAAAGGATGACGAGAACACAGCACGTGTCATGCTTCAGATGATTCACTCCAGCGGACGACTGCTGAACCACGTGGAGGGAGAGCAGCCGAACCTCCAGCGAGTGACAGGTGAGAGCTTGGAGGTGGACTGCCTGTAATGTTTGTGTGCAGTTATTACCTAATTGAGGGGAGCGTCACATGTTGGTATGTGTGTAGGCCAATGGTGTGCAGTGGAATCCATCTGGTCTGTTAGCTGTGGGACTCCTTGAGCTGGTTACTTTAGGCACACACACCCATGGTGCAGAGCGGTGTATGTAGTGTGTGAGTACTAGTGAGGCAAGGTGGCTGGCTGCCCGCCTTAGGTCAGTGTTCATTGCTGGCAAGTTGCAGGTTAATTTTATCACTGATATGAATTGCTGTGTGATCGTGGTGATAGGGTAACTTAATGAGCTTTTAAACCTCAACATGGGCTTCAATGTGATACAGGACAATTTGATCTGTAGATTTTCTTCAGCTGTTACAAAATTGGTTCAGGTTTGCCATATATCTTTAATGCCTTCACCAGAATTTTAAGTAGGTAGTGTGTGCAAATTGTGCACTTCAACAGTGTATCCAGCACTAATGCAAGCATTGCTGTATACTTTGTGAAGGAAGATGATTGATTTCATGTGCAACTGTTCATAGATCCAAGGTGTCCATTCATTTATTTATGTGTATATGTGTGTACGTGGTTTGTGTGCATGTATACTGTATAAAAGATTGTATACCTCTTCTTATCCCTTTAGTGCGGTTTGAGAATTTCTCTCTTGTCGCGTGCTCCTCCAACCAGAAAGTGTTTGTAGTAAAGAGACAATCCTGACTACATTCATTCATGCCTTACGTAATTCTTTTGAATGTGGCGTAAACACGTGTGGGCATGTTCTGTGTTTGTAGTTGCTGAGGCAGAAGCATTCATTGGTTTAATTCCCCATGCCATACACAATTTTGTACTGATACATGCGAATATACGCAGTAGTGAATGGAGAGTGCTAGTAGACACCAAACGGTACACTTAGGCAGACGCTCCAGCATTAAATTCAGCCATCTACATGTTACTACAGCTAGCAGTAATATTTACAAGTGTGTGTTCTGCTTGTACAGTTTGATCTACGTAGTTCCTCTACAGATGTAGACCTAGGGTCTTTGATTCGTATCTATTCTTGATTGTGCTCTACTCTGAAATGGCATCTTAAAAGGTGGATTCACCTGAATGGAAGGATAGGGGAAATATGCAGTTTCAGTCCATCTGATACACTGTAATTACTTATGGGGGCTGTAAGGGGAGATTAATTTAGCATTTAATTTAATCCTGAATTAAGCAGTATTATGATTGGGATACTTTGTTCCTTCCAGAGGACATCTACATTACAGCCATGTTAAGGCATCCACAGCACACACGTACAGTACACCTCCCTTTAATTTATGCCCTGCTATGCATGCCGAGTGAACATGCATGCTGTATACTGCCTATTTTATGGACTAGAGAACACCATTTACCTTTTATAGTGTTTGTTTCAGGAGTTGACCCGATTTTGTGCGTGGCACAAAGAAGTAACACAGGACTGCCACCAGTATGACCACTGCAGTAATAACCACTGCAGCCCCCAAAATGCCTCCCAGGATAGCATAGATGCTGTTTGGGGTAACTACACGGGGTAAGGGGATGAGATAGGGAAATAAACATTGTGCTCAATAATTTGTTCCAACTGTCACAGAAAGTGCGTTTGCTTTAGGATACTCACGTATCTCACAGAATGTCCCAGTGTAGGCAGAAGGACATTCACAGGAGTACTCAAAGACATGTTGGGTGCAAGTGCCTCCATTCTGACACACGTTTTGGTCACATGGCAAGAACACTGCATGACAGACAGACAAGTCACACATGAAAGGCATAATGCATGACATTACACCATCAATACAACACCACATGACTCCCTAAAGTCCATAACAGATGTGTAGCCATGTACGTGTGATAATAATTTATAAAGCTAAATGCATGGATATATTCAGCATTGGAATCTGTTATTCTTCCCTCAAATCATGCATGCTATGTGCTATAGTGCAGGAACCTGGAGTGCTGCATGTGGGACCACTGAATGTAATAGGACAATTGCAGGTGTTGTTAGCGACACAGGCTCCATTTGTACAGGCTGGATTGCACACAACTGCGGAGGGAAAGAGGGGATGGAGGGAGGGAGGGAGAGAGAGAATATGTCAGAAAACATCATGCACTCATGCAATATTTTAATCATCCATGTACCATGCATATTCAAGAATGTGCACACTTGTATATATAGTCAAATTATACATTATTATTACAATTATACAATATTACAATACAATTATACATATAATATTGAAGGCATGCATGTATGCGCAAAACACTAAGATTGTGTAGTAGATAACACTCAGTATTTGCTTACCAGGTGTTGTTAAGGATGCAATTATAGCTAGTCGTTCACTTCCTGAACGAGTTGCAAATCCAATATCCAACCGACCAGTGGCAGCCACATCAAACAGACATGCTGGGTCACCATTACATAGCACCATGGCTTGAGCCTCCAGGTCAGGGTCAGTGAAAGTTGGAGTGAATATAGGAATGAACATTGGATCACGGAAGTCAATCCAGCTCATGTTGCCCCTGTAATAGAACAGGCTCTCCTCAGCAGATGCAGTAATCCCTTGATAATGAGGAATAAGGACAGTTCAATAACATTCATTGGACGTTGTGGTAAACTGTCTGCCCTCTCATCTCTATCCCAGCCACATACTGCATGTATGTATATGACCAATGGATCGGTGAGTGACTGCAGCCAATGTGAGCTGCATAAACAGATCATTGCACGCATGAAACGTTTGTATGCATATCACAATGGCCTGTAGATAGGGCCACATAACCATATTCTCCACTTCCCTCTGTAGTCGCCACCTCCTAAAGAACGCAGTATCTCCCATAAAAACTCACAAGAAACTCCAAATTGATTGTGTATCTCCTCCAAAGTGGAATCAGCCGGTATCGGATCAGTTGCACTTCTTGGGATAAGGTCATCTGAAGCATTACCATTGAAATTGCCCAAGAGCCCACGTGTCCTTCCCCTTGCCTCCTCGGGAAGAGACACCTGGATGAAAGACAGAAAGCCATTCTCCTCTCTCGCCTCAATAAAGTAGCCTCCTTCAAACATAGCCCGGTAGGTGTTGTTGGGCTGTCGCAGTATTGTTACTCCTGAAAATCGCTGACTTGATAAGCTGGAAAGGTCAATCAGCTCCCTGTTCAAGCGCACTTCAATCGCACTACCATTAGTGACCTCCATCTGCACCACATCTGAAGTGTTTGTTCTGGCCACAATAGCAGTGAACACAGTTGCCTGTATCATGGATCCATTGACATCCACAGCCTGTTCAAGACGGCCCTGAAATGCAAAACTATCATCTGTTGTCTCCATAATGATATATTCTCCTAAACCATTGAAAGTATAGCGGTATCCATCCAAAGTGACAAAGTGTGGTTCACCATTTAGCGAGGCTGTAGAGAGGGAAGAAGTACAGGGCCTATTCCACAGTGTTTGCAATTATGTCAGCAATCTAGTTAAGCAACAATATAATTCTTTGACAGTCTGCATAGTTAGTTGTGTATCATTTCAAATTTATGTACAGTATGTACCAATTCTCAATATTCAAGGCATGCAGGATTATAATTATTGAATTATATGCATGTGATTTTCACAAGTAAATTAGATTGCAACTCTTCAGTTTGTGGTACTAAAACACGAGCATGAACAATTTATGTACCATGACTACTGACCTCCCTCCTGAGACGTAAAACCAACTCCATTATCAGGAGGCAGCGTGGACTCGAGGTTGCTGCATTGTGATGTGGCATCGTCTCCTGGTAGACCCTCCTTACAGCAGTAGACAAATGGCAGCACAGTCTCTCTGTGATATGCTATCATACTGGAAAAGTCCTGGTACAGAGGTGTGCCAATACTTGGGCGGACATCTCTGGCATCGGCCAGTAGCATTCCATCATCGTCATAGCAACACTGCTGAGTCAGAGCACTGCATGTACAGAAGATAAGCAGGGAAAGACATTTAAGTGATACAGCACCATTGTATTCACTTTAAGAGCAATGGCAAGTGAAGAATAAAACGTAGCTTTGGCAATACAGGCATTGTGCTAATTTATAGGGAAATCATGTAAGTTTTCTGTGCATCCACAGATGGTCTCCTGAACTTTCAGCGGCTTATCAAGAATTCTCGGGTTTATCCTTGTTGCATTGGCTGTACTGCATCATCTCTATATAGAGAGTGCTACAGCATCCTCTGCTACACCCAGACATATTCGCATGCATGCTTATCACAACTACGAACGAACTGATTCAGAAATAGTATTCAACAAGATTTATCACCTTTGTCCTACTAGTGGCTGCTGTTGAATGTAGCAGACGCTGCTGCTTGGATGGAAGTAGCTGTAATACTGATCCCTGTACATCACTTCCAGATCAGACACCACTACCTCTTCGTCAAATCCACTGTTGAAGAGCATAGCCTGTGACATGGTTAGCGGGCAGGCCGGCAGCTGAGTGGTGTTAAGCTGATCTGGGACAGTGCACATGGAGCCCAGTTGAAATCGGATATCATTTGAGAGTGACTGAGATGCTATTAGATACACACCAGACCACCTACTAAAGATGAAACTGTCAGTGGTTGATACTCCAGTCACTGTAATGACTACTTGAAAAAGTCCAGGAACTACTTGAGCAGTTTGAAATAGGCTCCCAATGTCTGTATCATGAAAGATGTCCTGAGATACCCCAGCAATGCCATTGCGAATAGTGTGTGAAGTAAATGTGTTCCCTCCTGTTTGTCTCTTTCCCAACATGTTATCTCCTTCATTAGCAGGTAGTAAATGAAGAAGGATGTCTGATTGAACTGTTGCCCCAACTGGAAGACCACCGACAGCAACAGAGAAGCCCTGGCTCCAAGTCAGTCTAAGGTCGCTGTCGATCAGCAGAGAGATCTCATTAACGACTCCACTAACACGCACTTCATGAGATTGATATGGAGGCACTGCGAATAAATAATAGAAGTAAAATATTACAATAATTCCTTGCAACTAAAGTAATAACCTTCGCTATATACAACATGTGCGGATCTAATGTACTTAAAACAGGTGTGTTGACAACTACTGCATGAGAATAAAATGACAAACTGACCAATCATATTACGTAAGAATATGTAATTCAATGGCCTAAGTGAAACCCCAGCTATTTGATAATCTGTTCTGTAACAAGCCTCCATGTTCAATTGCATGGCTTGGTAAGAAAGAGTGATGACCACGTGCGTGTACAGTACGTATACAAGTGATAGGTATTCATGTAGTTAGTGGATTAGTACAGCCTTGGACTGCTGACTATGACTGCTGCATGTGCCAAGCAGAGTGAGGTATACTCATGGTTATATACCACACTCTTAAGCATGTTCAGGTGGGAACAGTCCACAGCGAATGTTCTGCACGTGGACACCACAGAAGGTTGACTATCTTAAGTCCAGGTTGAAAAGCGACTTTAAAAGTACAGTAGACAAGGGAGTGTGGCTGCATGGTTGCTCTATCACTTTGATAGTGTATAGTTCAACTAGCATGTAAGTTCAAATCCAGCCATGTATGTGCTATTAAATTTGATAATTGGCCATGCAGCATGATCTGAAAGTGTATACTCACATAACTGGAAGTTATCAGACAAAGACAGCATTCTACCAGACCTCAATTGGGCAGTGAAGCTGAAAGTGATCCTTCCTGCTCTTTCGAACATTGGCACAGTGCAAAAGTAATTCTGGCCACTTGTTGCCAAGCCAGAGTCATCAACAGCTGGTACCATCCGATTTCCATCAAAGACACACATTGGGGTGCCACTTATTTCTTCCGAGCAGCGGCTAGCAATAAAAATGGTGACTGCAGTGCCTCCTAGCATGTTACCAAAGGTTGGCGATATGAATGGAAGTGGGGATGGCTTGCATGACACTGCATTGAGAGTGAGACACATACAGGCATGTATATAACACAAGCATAGGTACAAGGAGGTATAGCCACTACAGTCATGTGACCTCCAAATAGTGGACTCAAATTCACCACTCCATGCATAGAACAGACAGAAAACTAGTAAGGGTTTAAAAATGTATCATATTGTGGAGCTTCTAGCTTTGGTACATGCCAGTACACAGATCGATGCAAAGAGCACACTGTTAGCAATATACATACATATATTGTACAACTGGCTACAGCTGCATGCACAAAAGTGCACAATCTTACATGATTCAAAGCTCCTCCTCATTGTAACTACGCCAATGCTCCTGGAGAAAGATCTGTACTCAAATGATACCATTCCCGGAGGGATCAATGAAGGCACTACGCAGGTAGCAGTATTATTATCTCTCCTATCAGCAAGGACTAGGGTGTCACCAAAAGTACAGCTCATTGCTTCAACAGAAGCCAAGGAGCAAGGATCAGATACTGTTAAAGAGACGGTATCACCTCCAACTTCGTATCCTTGAAATGGCAGGGGACTTGTGACAGAGACTGGGCATTGCACTGTACATGTAAGTGACACAGGAGGGAGAAGCAAGAGAATCATGTACATAATACCAGTTTTATGCAAACACTTCTTCTGATCATTACCATATGTGTACAATTGACTTAAAATCTTTTATCAGTGTATTGTGGATTTTGGTGGATATCAATTCCATGCAAGGGGAGTAAAGGACAGGCATTTAAAGATTGCTATTGGCTACAAAAATGTCTATAGCTATGTAGCCTACTGTTATAAGAGAATGCTGAGCTATTACTATTGAAGTACCAGTGTCATGCATATTGCCTGGCACTAGCGTATCTTACATTGGTCCATAACTATATACATGCACATAGTCATACATTCATTGATGCTTATTGTCTGGTAGTTAAGTTACATGTCACTCACCAGCATTGAACATATCCTGATAATCAAAGTCTCCAAAATCAGCTGTCATTCCTTGAAATCTGAAAGGCACAAAACCCGGCATCTCCAGGCCTGGCATCACACACTCAAAGTGCATGGAATCCACCACAGTGGCATTCACAGTTTGGTCGCCAAAGCTGCATGTTGGCCCCGTAACACTGATTGAAGTGAGATCACAAGTGGCCGATACCTCGAGGGAAACTGTTGCCCCGCCTTCAAATGATGCAATCATTGGACTGACACTTGTTACCTCACACACCCCTGCATTAAGCGGAATTGGACATGAGGTATCATGAATACACTTAAATGCCAGCATAATAATTACACACATAGCTACATTCGTATAGATGCTTTAGAGTCTCATAGTTGCATTAGAGCATCAAACAGTAAAAACTGTAGCTGTCAATGAAGTCTTCAGGTGCAGGACATTTCAATTTGTGTTCAGGTGTTTGTCAACTGCTGGACAGGGTACGACTAACAAGACCCTGAAGTTGGCAGGGACCCGCAGCTCAAAATGTCCTGCACATGAATTCTCTATCAGCAGTTGTGGTTTAGCTCAGAAGTTGAATGGTCGTTTGACAAAGCTAAAGTAACCAAACATAGGTTAAGAATATGTACACTTTGAGTGACAAAGCTAATGACAAAACAGCCAATTTAGCGTACTCTGCTCGCAAGAATCTCCAATATATGCTGTAGGGCATACACAGCTGAAGGACTCATTGAGGAGAGTTACCCTGCAAGTACCACCATTCTGACAGCGATTCACGTCTGGCCCAATGCAATCCATCATACCTGAAATGCGAGCAGAACAGACAAGAAATAATGCCAGTGGTTGACTGAATAACCCTGCATGTGTTGTAGTCTATAGCTAGTGTGTGCTAATATCCTCTTTCCTTTCTCCTCTCACCACCACAGTGTATCTCCCTGTATGTGATGTGTCCATATGTACTTACCAGGCATGTCACATATAGGACCAGCGTATCCAAAGGCACACATGCATTCACTGGTGTTCACACATACTCCATTCACACAGGATGGTGTGCACACGGCTGGAAGTAGAAACAAGCACAAGACAGTAAACAGTGTACTCTAAGACTTAAACTGTCCACTGTACTCTAGTCATGCGCACCAGACCCAAGGCAACTATATATTTTACAATAGAAGTGCATGGAAATAAGGGCCTGGAAGCGAATCAGAGTATTTAGACTTTAACTCTATCTGTAGTTACATACATGTTAAAACTCACTTCTAGTAGTTATGCAAACTTACAGTCACTTGCAAGAAATAGGTACAAATTTGTACAAATTCAATTTTAACATACTATAACAGACAGTGTTTTCTACACAGGTATTCTTTACATATTATTATGTGTATCACATTACTCATTCATTCAGTACAGTACTCTATGCACTAAATAGCCAGCAATTTATACAGGGTCCATAGTATGCATGCAGCATGACTTGTTGTGTCCGCATACCTTGTTCACTGCATGTGTTGCCAAGGAAACCAGGTGGACATAGGCAAGTGTTGCCATCATCGCAGGTTCCACCATTTTCACAAGGAGGAGAACATGTCACTGCAGGATAAGAAGAAGGAAGTGGGACTAAACTGCTAGCTATACTCCAGTAGATTGCTTTAATGAAATTGGCATATTTGTATAATAGCTGCTGATGGAGATGTTCTGTGTCATCATAACATTGTATATACAGTGTATGTAGCTTAGCTATTACAGTACATCTGCCCTTATTCTGTTTGTACAGTGAAACGTGTCTAAAATTATCACTGTGTTAGGCCTAAAAAGAGCCAGCCTCCCTGGTCCCAAAATTGGGCTAATTATCGTAATCTATCTCTGCAGAGCAGCCACAACTCTATAAAGGTCAGTTAGAAGTGGTCCACAGGCAGTTGTCTTAGACAGGTTTCACTGTATGTGCAAGTGTATACATACCATTGTATGTGTGTATGAAGAAAAAATAAATGTGTATGAAACCAACCTGGCTGTGGCCCTGCAGGGAAGGTACCGGCATTCAGGTCAATGGAAACCGAGTTGTTATCAGTGTCCATTCCAGAGAAGAACATTCTGAACTCAACTGAAGGGAGTGTGAATCGTCCCTCGAGAAAGCGGCTACATTGGATCAGTGGTATATCCATAATATCCATCCCATTCACATCTACAATCCTTAGTGCATGTGACTGGGAAGTAGATAAGTCGGCAAGTCTTGAGGTGAAGAGAACAGTGATGACTTCAGAGCGAGTGAAGGGTGGCATGCTGCTAGAGAAGTACAGTCCAGTGTCATCATCCCGAACAAGAAATTCGGCAGCCATGTCCAGACGAACATCCTGAGATTGCATGACTTCCACTGATCCACTAAAGATGCATACCAGCCATTCTCCTGTAGCAGGGGAGT
This sequence comes from Ianthella basta, assembly GCA_964019415.1. Classification (NCBI taxonomy): domain Eukaryota; kingdom Metazoa; phylum Porifera; class Demospongiae; order Verongiida; family Ianthellidae; genus Ianthella; species Ianthella basta. The sequence goes on along the minus strand of OZ025889.1, from coordinate 4,853,775 downwards.
TGAAGTTTTGAATGAGGAGGGAACTGATGGTCATTCTTTCAAAGACGTTAGTTCCATTTGGCATTTGAAGGGACACCTCTGCAGTCCCTGCCCCAGGGTTGATGGCAATGTAGAGGTTCTCTGTAAATGTGGACACAGCCACTGCCCTACAGGTACCTGATCCGGATCCTACTGTATCAGATGGTACACTGGGTTCCTCTGCAGCCACAAAATTAACCCTTGCATTCTGAATAGCATTGGAGAGGGTGTCAAGATCATCGAGGCTGAAAACACTGAAACCACCTGTTGCATCTACAACCCGGTCATAGGCAGGGTATCCACTGCCACACCCACCTGTATTGCTAAAGGCAAAGTGCACTCTCACGCCTAGGCGAAAGGCAGCCTGAATGGCTTCATCTGTGCGACCTGTATCTTTTGCGGATGCATCAGTGAGTACAATGAGTTGGCCTTCAGGGAAGGAGAGATCCAGAGCATTGATGATCCCTGTCATCCCCAGCTCAGGGCAGTCTCCTCCACCATTAGCAGATAGAGCGTTCACAGCAGTAAGGAGCTGCTGTCTGTCTGCAGTGTTCTGGGCATCATACCTCACTGCCGTCCCAACAGCTGTAATGATTATAGTAACAGCATATCAGTAAATGACTGATGTAAAAGCACTAATTATAAGTCTTACAAAATCTAATCCTAGCATATCATTTAATCCTATTGTTAATGTCTTTTCTAGAATCACAAGAGACATGTGAATTGTGCAGTGCCTCCAAGAAGCAACCACGTTGCGTACTGGGTGAAGCATTCAGAAACAAGGAAGAAGTTTCAGTGTTGCTTTTCGAGAAAACATATTTATAACAAATTTAAACAAATATTATGGGCAGACTATTGCAATTGTGCTGGAAAATGTTGGTTTGGGCCTGGAGTATTGGTCTGTGGCAGAAAGCACAGTAATTGCAGTTTTAGTGACTTTGTAGCTTTCATAGCATCAAAGGTACAGACAACAGTATACTCGTGAGAAGTAATAATTGTAGGACTGAATCAGCCATATATATGCATGCTAATATGGTATTGCATGCGCTCTAATGCCTACGAGGTTAATTGTTCGGGTTTTGTCTTAGTCTGGCTTGCTAGATCGTTCAAGTTAGCGCTATGAACATCAGGTAATGAAGTGAAATGGGAAGTGGTTGATGTACGGAAGAGCACGAATAGAAGAGAAGGAGAGGAGCATGATTCAATGGCTAACAAGAGTGCACATATGTTATCCAATCTATAAAAGAACGTCTCAACCATGAGCAGGAAGTGAGTAGCATGTGTACACAAAATGAGCCAAGAGATTATTATAGCAGCTATTGTAGGGATGGTGGTGATTGTTTGTATGCTGTATTAAACTCAAACAAAAATTAGCGCTATTGCCATGTAGGGCTAAAAACCGCAGAAAAGGCTACCCACGATCACGAGAAAGCATCTGTTGCATAAAACACGGGACTAACCTTACTTCATAGCGAAAGTGCACGCTCCGGCAGAAAACGACGTCGACATTCTCCGCGTTTCGTCCTCTTCCTCTTCTTCTCTTACAGCCGTAGCGCACGAACCATAGGAAGTAGTTAGCAATTGTTTCTGACAATGGCCGAGAAAACGTCGTTTGGTTATTAGGTTTGTCATCTCGCAGCAGACGTTCCTACAGGTCGGCAGTGGATGCGGCGCGTAAGCTTACTCACTGTCAGCCCCGCCAGCCACAGCGTTTCCCAGAGCGGTGTCCTAAGCCTGTTCCCAGCTCGTAACCAGTGCCTTCCCTTCTCAGCTCTAGTTCGTAGCCCTGCTGCCGGATTGTTGCTTTACCCTGTTTGTCGACGAAGCAAGTAAGCCGAGCGACCTGTGCATCGTATGTTGTGGAGTTAGCTACTATTGTTATCGTAGCTGCAGTTTCTCTGCTATAGACCACGGGCCTAAGCCACGCCCATGCTCTAAATCGGTATTTAGAGAGCATAGCGCGAACGCCGCGCGTGCCACGCCCATGCTCTAAGTAATAGTTAAATGCTGACCAAGAGGTGTCTCTGAGATTTAGAGCACGAGGCTCGAGGGCGCGAAGCGCCCGAGTGCCGAGTGGTCTAAATCTTCAGAGACACCGATTGGTCAGCATTTAAGTGTTATAGATCCCAAATGATTGGGTAAGGAGCCAGCAGCGAATCAGTTTACGTACTCGTCCTTGCGTCATCACGCGTTTACCAGAAGTAGTTAGCTACTCCTGCCGCAGTGGCAGAGAAAACGTCGTGTGATTCGGGTCCAAGTTGGGTTGTTCATCTCGCAGCGGACGCTTCCTACTGGTCGGCAGTGGATGCGGCGCGACAGCTAAGCGTAAGCCTACTCACTGTCAGTCACGTCAGCCACAGCGTTTCCCAGAGCGGTGTTTTTAACCAAAGCCTGTTCCCAGCTCGTAGCTGACCAGTTTCTTTCTCGGCTCTGGTTCGTAGCCAGATTGTGGCTTTTCCCTGTTTCTCAACGAAGCAAGTGAGCCGGGCGACCTGTGCATCGTATGTTGTGGCGTTAGCTACTGTTGCTTATCACAGCTGCATTTAGAGCATAACGCGAACGCCGCGCGTGCCACAGAACAGTGCATGTTCGGTATTTAGATGCACTGGCGCCGGTCTGGAGAGATGCAAGCGTCTATGTGATCTAATTTCAGCGTTTAGACGCCCGTTACCATGGCAACGGGATCTATATCGGTATTTAGAGCATAGGCGCGAACGCCGCGCGTCGAATTAGAACACGGCTGGACGAAATAGACCACAGCGTGAAACAACACCCGGGGTGTCTACGACATTTAGAAAATGCGTTTAGACGCACGTTACCATGGCAACGGAATCTATACTGTATTATTTACCAGTGCTTAAATAAGGCTTACTTGGATCATTGAAAGAGGTAAGGATATAGTGAGTTGGTGCTCCGACATCACTGTTAACAAAATCAAGGATGATCTCTTGCACTCTTGCTATCTCCTCTGCCATGCTTCCAGTATCATCCACTACAAATCCAAGGGAGTAGGGACGCTGTGCAAGTCCAAAAATATTCGTTTGATCTTCATCAGATAGCCCTGTTACAAAGCTTGATGCAGGCTCAATACCTACTAGGGTTTCCAAGCATAATACAGTGCCAAAAGCTGTTCTCACTGAATTCAAATCACTGTTTGTGTCAATGGCAGTCCTCAGTTCAGCAGTTGCTTGAGTGATGTTTGCACTGGTAACGCTTTGGCCTTGAAGCTCTGTACATGTTTGAGTACTTGCAGCAATAATTTGGCTGAATGCCCTGCCAAAGGTTTGTGCTCTGTCTGGTGTGTCAGGAAGACTGAGATCCATCAGTAGCTGGCGGTACAGGTCATCCTCTGTACCAATGGGGCTACCAGTAAAGGCAGAGAGAAGGAACTGGGTGGTCTGGTTGAGGATTCTCTCTCGTGAGGTGACGTAGAAGTTGCTGACTGTAGTAAAGCAGACATCTTCTTGAGCCACACTGGCATCTGCAAACAGACCCAGCAGGAGAAGGACTGTGGCCAAAGGGGACAACATTCTTCCGCTAGAAGAACGATTTGTAAATTTAGTGCTTCCCTCAGTATTTGTGGGAAAAAGCACTTTGAATGTGCCAACTGTCTCTATTCAGGTGCTTAAGTACCAGTCGGTGAGGATGTAGGTGGCACATTCCAGTAACCTTGTGATGGTGCAGTCTAATCAGATTGCACGTACTGACATACTTGCAAGCCTATACAATTCAATTCAAGACCATTACCTTATATGGTTAGATCTGTGATCTATTTTAATATACAGCTCTATGGTGACCACCACTACATTACTGTAAGTTTCAGTTGTATACAAGACACCATTTTCTTCCTCTAGAAGAATGAATTGCCTATTCAGTGCTCCCCTCAGTTGTTGTGAGATTCTCTCTCATGTGGTGGCTTTGAAGTTGCTGATTGTAGTAAAGCAGACATCTTCCTGAGCCACAGGGACATCTGTAATCAAACCAGCAGGGCAATATAAGGACTATGGCAAAAGGGGCCACCATTCTTCCTCTATAGCTACATCCTAACAATATAATTGCAAGCTCAGTGCTCCTCTCAGTGTCTGCAAAGAATAGTTCACTGTACTTGTGTGTAAAATTGCTTTCATCAATAGATTAAGTACAGAAGGCCACATACGTATACTTTGGAAGATGACTATTAATGGCCAACCATACATATGCTGAAAGTTCTATACCAGTCCATAGCTGGCTACATAACAGTGTAATAACTAGCACTTCAGAAATTTTCGAGTGTGACTGTTTATCCACGAACTGTGAGTGATGAAGTTATGCTGACCTGTAGGTGGCTTCTGACTTCCAGTTCAACAAGAACCACCACGTCTTTATCAGTTCATTCCAAAAGCTTTATGACATATAGCTCTCCAGATTACTCAGATGATATTCCATTATCTCTCCACTTTATGGACTCCTGAGTAGTCACCTAGCTGTGTAGACCATTGTTGGCCTTTATTTCAAAGTCTGGCATTATAATTGTGGTTGGATGTGCTGACAAAGGTACAGCCGATTTCTGAATGGTTGTCCAAATTAAAGGTAAATGGCAGATGACGTGAGATCATAGCAAATGGCAATACTGGACAGATGGTGTGACATAATGGCAAGCAGGAAAACTAGTAGTGACACCATGCCATTTGATCATTCTGCCATTTGCTATTTTGGCCAACCATTCTGAAATCAACTGTAGTGCGTAGGGAATAACTTTAAAGACTACCTCTTTCACTGTTGACACTGTATAATTATATGTACTTCATGTACTTCCTCAGGATCCACATTTGAAACAGTATACATGTGTATGCAATAGTCTGCAATATTTGCCACATAAATCAGAAGGCAATTCATACTGCTGCACCATTGTCGCATGGGCACAATTTTGGATAGCGCATTCAAGGCCTGTCACATGATTGTTCAAATGTATGGCCTCCTACACTAGACAGGCTGACTGCAAGGAATTAGTGGTTTATTTTCACAGCTTTCACTTTCCAGTCATTACCTAGTGTATGGAACTTTTTTGTAAGAACTGTGGGAGGAGCACACACTGGTGGTGCTTCTCTTATGTGATAATGCATTGAACTTTACTATTTCATTCCATGAACTGTGCACACATGCACATACAATGTATAATTGTTGATGACTCTGTAAGTTCGGAAGAGATGTGTGTGCATATGGTATGATGTGTGTGCATACGGGTGTGCATGCATATGGGGGTTGTGTGTATGCATGTATGTAAGTTGTATATAGGGTAGTGTGTGCATAGGAATATGGAGTGATGTGTGTACATTGCTGTCAGGCTAGCCAGAAGTCTCTTGGTTTTGTACATGTGTTGCTGCTCCTTCTTGAGTGGACACCGGTTGATCATCTGTGCTGTTGTGGGAGGGACTGCTGAATCGGTTCCATCTTTCCAAGCTGGATGGCAGCGCTGCTTGGCTCTGTTCTCGATCCACTTCTGCTGCCATGTAGTGGCAGGAGGCCGTTGGGGATTGTTCCCTCCTCCGCCCGCCAGCCGTTGGGGAGATCGTCCCTCATCCCCCCGTCGGAGTCCTGCCCGCCCCAAGTCAGGCCTTAGGTCGCCTGACAAACCGGTGTGTTGTGATTGTCTCCCCTTCCAGTAGTCGCTGAGGACGCATTTGTCTGTTTCCCTAGGTTCGCGGTCGATGGCCAAACTTCGCACCTCCGTCGGCCTCGCGCTGCCTAACTCTCCCTTTGCGGAAGTTCTGAAGTCCAAGTCCATTGCTGTTTTCGGGACTGTTCTGTCCTTCAGGCACCGGCTTGGCGTCATTCGGGTGCAAACGTCTAGTGAAACATACTGCCTTCTCCAACTCGGCTCCTCGTGACACACCACACACACACACGCACACACACACACACAAACATACACACACACATACAGGCACACACCACAGTCACACACCACACACACAACACACACACACACACACAACACACACACACACACACATACACAAACATACACACACACCACAGACACACGCTATTCAGAGGTGCATCTGATGCAAGCAAGTGTTAAGGTTTCCTCCATGTCTGGTTCAGAACTATGCAATCATGGTGTAAGTTATACCATCAGTGAATGCTAGTTCGGTTTCTTAGCTGACAACACTGCTAAGGAATGTTTGATGACCGCTGGCATTTCCTAGTGCGTGCAGCTTTAATTCCAAGAACTAGTGGGAGGTTTGGAGTGGAGCATTACAGTGGTAACCGTGTTTGTCTGTTGGTATGCACCATGTATAACATCACAACAGTTATGCTATCTCATATACCACACATTGCATAGTTACATCAAAGACTCCCGAGAGCCAGAGCGTGACTGCGTAAGTATCTACAACTTTCAGCCCATACACTGAAACTCTGCATGCATATGATGACAACCTGTATTATATGTACTGTACATGCACAAACACATACACAATTGGTCTGTACAATGACTGTGTGAAGGTGTTACACAGTGGAGCATTAAGCCATGTTTCCTATTTCCAGGGTGTACATAGTTACATAGTTACCACGGTAATGTTCCACCCACAAGTTCTTGGAATTAAAGCTGCACACACTAGGAAATGCCAGTGGTCCTCAGTCATTCCATAGCAAGCCTATCAGTTGAGAACAGTAACTACAGCATTCATGCCCACTAATAATGGCATAAGTTATACCATGATCACGTAGTTATGCATGGGAACTGTTCCATGGAAATTGTTCCAGAAATGTGATAGCTTGACGTCATTGGTCAGTCTTCCTGATATTGAGGAAACCTCAGCACTTATTTGCTGTCAGATGTACCTCTTAATAGCATGTGTGTGTGTGTGTGTGTGTGTGTGTGTATGTGTGTGTGTGTGTGTGTGTGTGTGTGGTGTGTGGTGTGTGTGCGTGTGTGTGCGCGTGTGTGTGCGCATGTGTGTGCGTGTGTGAGTGGCTGGGTGCATTTGTATGTTTGCGTGTGTGTGAAATTGGCGAAAATGGTAATTAGTACAACACAGCATAGCTTCCCAAACGTATAATATATGCCTAAGCATTTGCTTTCGGTAACTTCATTTGGGGCACTATATGTTACTGGATAGGAACCACATTTCAAAGTATAAGCAAGGCGTCAAGGATGCTTGTGTTTCTTGCTAGCGTTCTTTTTGGAAGTTAAAGAACGGACATAAAGTACGCTGTTACAGTAGGATTATGCAATATAAAGTACTCAATTCATTTGATCCGCCCACACATGTTTTTCTATAATTATAGCATGAAACAGGACATGGCACCTAAGTATCTACATGTGGGCACCTAAGAAGATACTGTCTCACTGTTGTTAACCCCATAATCAAGTCACAGACAGAGGTATATATAAGGGAAACCTGAGTGGAGAGAGCAATCCTTGGATGGCTGCTGCATTCCCCTTCCAAAATACCATTGAGAGGTGCTGAAGCAGTTACTTCCTTTATTCTACTACCCAGGTGCCCGAGGAAGACCTGAGACTCAGGCCTGATAACCCCAGTGTTTTCTCTGTGATGGGGCAAAGAAGTGGCTGCAGTCAAAGTTGACATACTGAATTCTGCCTTGACAGTTGTACAGCCTGCAACTCTATCTGCCTCCTTTGTGGTGAGTGGCTCATAAGAGCTAGCTGGCTAGTGTGTTGGGACAGGTCGCATTCCAGACTAAGACCTTCCCTCAGTTCTATGGCACAATAATGGCACCCTAGCTCTAGCCTATGCCATCAGTATGCTATTGGCTTATGTCAGTATGCTACATTTGTAAGACGATACATGATGTACCAGGCACAGTGGTAGTGCTATGCAAGTGCTAAGGTTTCTTCCACAGTTGGGAGGCTGCATGACTAGTGATGTCACAGCTATAGCATGCTTCTGTTGTGATCTGCATTGGAAGCTATTGGAGGCTATGGGTAGTGTAGTCATGCCAGCTACGTATATAGTTACAGTTTACCGTGCTGTCATGCTGGCATATTCCAAGCATTTCCTTGTACAACTCTCATTCTAAGAACTGTGGGGAAGGTGTAGCTATGCTGCAATGTCTTATGCTATAATGGGATAAATTGCTTTTACATGTATGTCTGTTGTCACCATGCATGCATGGCGTGTATAATTATATATAGTTTGTAAGAAGTTGTCATGGGCCTACTGTTTTAAGTCCATATACATAGCAAGGAATAAAGCAGGATAAACGAAGTTGACCTCAAAATCTACCATGATAAAAGCATGATTGTGTGAATTTTGGAATGTGGTTGCTACATCTCGTAATAGGCAATGATCATGAGCATGCCATGTGAAGAAGTGCTAGCATAATCATTGCATACAATGTGTACAATATACGTAGCAAGGAGTTGAGCAGCAGAAATATGTGCTTGACCTCAAAATCTACCATGATATGAACATGTGCGAACTTGAATGTGTTTGCTGCTGCGCTGCATAATGGCAATAATCATGTGAAGCAGTGCCTTGTGAAGCAGTACTAGCATATATGTATAGGTTAAACCCTAGCTTCTTAGGTGTTACAGGATATCACCGAGGTGGTCAATCATATCGCCCGATCGAGGGCCGAAGGCCCGAGGGTGATATGAATTGACTACCGAGGTGATATCCTGTAACACCTAAGAAGCTAGGGTTTAATCTATTTGTAGCCTATCCCAGACAACATTCGCGCGAGATTCGGGTACGGATTTCGAAGAACCGTGCAAGAAGAAAAGGAAATCTACAGCTTTCTAGAACAGCCAAAACACGACACGCTTCACCCCTCCAGTGTCGCCAGGCAAGATGTCTGAGATTTGTAACGGCTACGTTCCGCCGACCACAGTGAGAGCGACCAACTGGGCAGTTCGCGTTCTGGACGAGTAGCGGGCAGAACGTAACAAGCGCTGCAGCGAAAGGTGCCCCTCAGATCTCCGTGAGCGCCCTGCTGCTGAATCTTTGGCTTGCTCGTTTTGTCGTGGAAGCTAGGCGAGCAGACGCGGAGATCCGTATCCGCCTACCACAATCGCCAGCTTGTTGTCTGGGCTTTATCGGTTCACCAAGAATTGCGATCGACATTGCCCAACTTTACGGACCGGAAAACCCCTGCGTTCAAAGAACTGAGAGGAGCCCTGGAAGTCGATATCACTATCTAACTGACATACATATTGTACCGTGTAGTCAGCATTCACATGGAAACGGCAGGCTACATGCCACTGTAAACAGTAACATATCGACGTGCACACACACACACACACACACACACAAGCATATAATAGAGAATGTTGTTTCAATTAGTGGGGTGACAGTTGTTCAATGACTTGGACTCAATGGTTGGATACAGGATATCTCAACTAGATAGACCCTTTGATCTTAAGCCTAACCAGGCTACAAAACATAATATTCTGTCATTTCCTATTTTGTATTCAGTTATTCCGCTATTCCATATTCCGTGTTTTAAAGATGCCCAATTAGCACGCTGCAGCTTGCTTTGATGTATGACTTTCTCATCTAACAAGTACTGTTCTAGCTATGGTGTATGCGAGGCATGCAATTAAGCCATTTACAGGCATGAGAACAGAATGGAGGGCACTTTGTGTACAGTAAGCTGATAGTGAAGAGGCATGACAGCGGATGGAGCCCAATTACTTTGGAATGGCTTTAATGTAGCTATATTGTTACTCAACTATATATGCAGCCATAGTTGTACTGCATGTGCAGGTCCTTGCATGCAGGTCAGTATACGTGTAGAGAAGACTATCTATGGGTTTCAGATGTTCTTTGCTGCCCACATACGCCTGTGTCAACTCCCCCATCATGCATTCCCGCCCTGCTCCCCTCCCACATTCACTGCCACTACACTTACTGTACCTCAGAGACATGTTACCCGACCTGGCCCCCCATCTATCTGTAAGAAATTTGCTGGGCTTGCTACCAGACTGACTTGAGCTACCAGTTGGCTGACATTTCTTGCATTTTTCGCCTTTGCCTAAATGTTCAAGACAAAGCTAAGGTAGCCACAAACTTGAGTGGTGCTCCTTGTGCTTGGGATGTTGGCTCAATGAGTTCCACTATAGTTTCAACAAAGTGTGTTTTGTCTTCTCCTTTCAGATGGATGGTGCTAAAACTCTGCAGGGTGTTCTTGTGTGTGTTTTAATAGCATATTATTTGCACACTGTAGATCACTGTGGTGAATTGATAGCATAATATTTCAGTTGTACAACAGAACAGCTGATCCCAGGCACTTCAGTTCTCTATATCTAGTGTAAACAGCCATTTCTATAATTATATGCATGGAGCCTATTGATGGAGTCACTCTTGCTGCAAGCTATATAGTCCATTCTACTTTTGCAGCTTAATTCTACTCTACTACAGATGTGTGTAGGTATACTCTTAAGATTTGAGCTTGGTTTACACAGCTGAGAGGCTTTCTTTAGTGGAGTCATCTAAATATGATGAAGAACAGACAGCATTAATTTTACAGTAACAACTAAATGACACAATCATAAGTATGTTACTTCTTAAGATGTAGATTGCATGTACCTTGTGCAGACAATTCTTCTTTGGCAGTGAAACTGAGTGTGTTGGCTCTGGTGTCCTTGCAAGAGCTTTTAGGTGAAGGAGTGGGAGTGATGCATGGAGTATGCGCTACTACCCTAGCTAGCTTTAACTATTATGTGACTACCGAGACTTTACAGTAACTACACAACTACAATACACAGAACAGGTAGGCCAGTTGGAGATCAGGCACACATGCATATGCGTGCACACATGCACCCTCTGTGCATCATATATTTGTGACACATGTATACATAGAGCAAGGTGTACAGCTTTGTCTATACAATGGTAATGGATACCATGCTGAGATATGGCTGAGGGAATTTTACCATTTTTCTGCTGCAATCTTGTAGCATAGGAATGCCATGTGTAGTGCCACTACGATGGCAGTGAGAACCACCATAGTACCCAGCACACAACCAATGATGACATAGGTGTCAACAGGCTTGAGGGGACTGGAGCTGGAAGGGGCTGTGATGGAGGTTGGGAGAGGTGGTTACAGCCATAAGTATGTAATTAACTAGCATGGCTGCAAAGAAATTAAAAGAAATTTATATGCAATTTAAAGGCTATAAATTGTACTACTACTGTATGCATATATGTAAGTTTATGGATGGTACTCTGGGAAGCCATGATTTGTAAGCAGTAATTTCTAAATGAAACCACCTAGGGTCCCATAAATTTACACTTTCAAACATTCCTTGCATTTGTGTTTCTTCACACTTGCATTTATATTTTTATAGTCCTGTCAATAATCATGCATGTGTGACAATGCTCAGACATATGTTTACTACTATATATAGCAGCAAGCCTGCTAAAATTAGAAATGCCATGCAATACACATTAATGGATCAACACAACTTCAATCTCTGCTACTGACAGTATAGTGGCCCTAAAAACAGTCTTGGCAAGGGGTGGCATCCACACACTGAAATTCTCGCACCATACTGGGTGTGTATGGTGGTCATCTTGGGATTGATAATATATGGCATGCAAATGGTTATGAGCACTGGTGCTGGTATACAATGGGGATATGTAGCAGTGTTTAGGCATTGGTTATGGTGCTCTTGGGATTGTAGTGGGTTGTTGGAGCTATGTAGATCTGTATAGTCTTGGTGCATGCCAATGTACAGGTATTCATATTCAGCACTAACTGCAAGTGCTTTCTTACCGATCTCACAGAATGTCCCAGTGTAGGAAGAAGGACATTCACAGAAGTACTCAAAGACATGTTGGGTGCAATTTCCTCCATTTTCACATACATTTTGGTCACACAGTGAAAACACTGCATTAAGAGGCAGAAGGACCAAAAAGCAGTGCATAGGTGTATCCTAACCATGCATATATCACCTATGTAGGTTTACCATGTCATGGGAATAAACTGGTATTAGGATGAATGCATGGTAATTTCGGTATCTATATACATGTTGTGTGAAACAAATTCAGAAACCTTGAATGTTGCATGTGGGTCCACTGAATCCACTAGTACACAGGCAGGTGTTGTTAGCAACACAAGCTCCATTTGTACACACAGGATCACACAGCACTGAAAGGGGGGAGGAAGCATAGGACAAATGTATGCATTTGTCAGTATACCTACCCATGCAACCACAGACAATATGCATAGGAGCACACATGATTGTATAATTATACACACTCATCGTATATGTAATTATGCATGCATGCATTCATGCATAAAAATGCACACAAGAAGGCATGCATGCATGCGTGCATTATGCACCCCTGTAGGCACTGTAATGTGTAGAACTACTCACCAGGTATCTCCAAGGTTTTGATGATGTTTATTTCTTCTCTCCCAGTTAGAGTGGATAGCCCTATATCCAATCGACTGGTGGCAGCCACATCAAACAGACATGTTGGATCACCATCACATAGTGCCATGGCTTCAGCCTCCAGGTCAGGGTCAGTGAAGTTTGGAGTGAAGGTAGGACTGAAGTCTGGGTCATGGAAGTCCATCCAGCTCATGTTACCCCTGTAATAGAACAAGCTGTCCTCACCAGATGTGAGAATCCCTGTACAAATAGAACAGGAAATGCATTGCATTAATGTATACAATAGATGTCTTGGCACATTATGACTAAAGAGCAATAATGCAGAGCTATGCATAGAAGTGCATTTGAGCTTGGGATTGTTTGACATAAAGTTATGTCTTTGTCTTCCTCTCATCTATTAAAAAACTCACAAGTAACTCCAAATAGATTGTGGACCTCCTCCATGGTGGAATTGTCAGAAAGAGGCTCTGATACATTCCTGGGGATAAAGTCATCTGAAGGATTACCATTGAAGTTGCCCAAGAGCCCACGTGTCCTTCCCCTTGCCTCCTCGGGAAGGGTCACCTTGATGAGAGACAGAATGTCATTCTCTCCTCTCACCTCAACAAAGTAGCCTCCCTCAAACACTGCCAGGTACGTGCCATTGGCATGCTGAGATACTGCCACTCCTGCAAACTGCTGACTTGTTAAGATGGAAACATCTACTACCTCCCTGTTCAAGCGCACTTCAATCGCACTACCATTAGTGACCTCCATCTGCACCACATCTGAAGTGTTCGTTTTAGCCACAATGGCAGTGAACACAGTTGCCTGTATCATGGTTCCATTTACATCAATAGCCTGCTCAAGGCGACCCTGAAATGCAAAACTACCATCAGTTGTCTCCAGAAGAGTGTACTCTCCTTTCCCATTGAAAGTATAGCGGGATCCATCCAAGGTGACAATGTGTGGATCGCCAAATAGCAAGGCTAAAGACAGATACAAAGTTTTTTGGTGCCCACACTTAAACATTTGACATGTGCATTTCAACAGAAAAGGATTTTATTTGTATAGTATAACCATTATTTTGCATATAATTATATTGTTACTTACGCTGTACATACATGCATACATAGCAGTTCCATACCTGGCACAGGAGGACTATAACCATTTCCATTATCGGTAGGCAACTTGGACTGAAAGTCTCTGCACTGTGTTGGCATGTTATCTCTGGACTGTCCCTCCTTACAGCAGTAGACAAATGGCAGCACTGTCTCTCTGTAGTATGTCACCATAGTGGAGAAGGTTTGGTATAGAGGAGTTCCAATGCTGGGTCGGGCTTCTCCAGGGTCAGCCAGCAGCATTCCATTGTTGTCATAGCAACACTGCTGAGTCAGAACACTACATGTGAGAATGTATACAATAATTTTACTCTGATATAACATATACATTAATGTACATGTATAAACAACTTCTGGGCAATAATACACAACCCATTCTGTAAAACAGAAAATCTTAAGCTTATTATTATATTTATATTATAGTAGTGGTTAATATAGAATTCTTAAAAACAAGACTCATCTCACTTTGGACCTTGTGGCTGACGTTGCACAAAGCAGACACTGCTCTTTGGGTGCAGGTAGCTGTAATATTGCTTCCTGTATCCTTTCGCATTAGAGACACTTTCTTCATCATACCCACTGTTGAAGAGTAGCACCTGAAACTCTGTGGTAGGGCAGGCTGGCAGCTGGGTGGTGTCCAGTTGACCCTGGACATCACACAAGGAGCCAAGTCCAAATCGGATAGTGTTTGTGAGTGGTTGAGATGCTATAAGGTACACACCAGACCACCTGCTAAAGATGAAACTGTCAGTGGTTGATACTCCAGTCACTGTAGTGACTACTTGAAAGACTCCAGGAACCACTTGTGTACCTGTCACAAATTTTGCAATTTGATCTCCATGGGATACAGATGCACCAGTGTTTTTTGCAGTACCACTGAGAACAGTGTAAGTAGCCAAGTTGTCATTTCCTCCACTTACAGGCAGCACATGGAGAAGAACATCTGATTGATATCCTAGAGCAGTTGTATCACTAATTGACTTTACTGATGTGGAGAATTCATTACTCCAAGTCAAGCTAATGTCACGGTCAATGAGTAGAGAGTTAGCAAAAGTGACACTCACTTCATGGGACTGATACGGAGGCACTGCAAAAATTATAAAAAGAAACAGAATGTATTGAATTGTAAATGACATACATAATATAGTGCAGGCTTATGCAGCGCTAGCTACCATGTACTAATATACAGCTGCAATATACAGGCATATATAAATAATATGATTCTTATAATAGGAATACCTACATATAGCAACTCATGCATTAGGATACATAGAGCCGCCAACTGGTAGTTATACTATGGTTTAGTAACACTGTAATAAATGTAATAATGTAATAATGTTGTACATGTAGTGCAGTGGAATCCAAACGTACAAGATAAAGAAGCGTACTCACGTAGATAGAAGTTATCGAATATAGACAGTATTTCATTAGTATTAACTTGTGCTCGGAATTCGAATGTGATCCTTTCTGCTCTTTCGAACATTGGCACAGTGCAAAAGTAATTCTGGCCACTTGTTGCCAAGCCAGAGTCATCCACAGCTGGTACCATCCGATTTCCATCAAAGATACACATTGGGGTGCCAGTACTTATTTGCTGCAAGCATTGACTGGCAAGGGTAATGGTGATTGCAGTGCCTCCGAGCATATTACCAAAGATGGGTGATATGAATGGAGTAGGGGACAATCTGCAGGGTACTACAGTGAATGAGATAGAAATACAGAACAATTTTCAGCAGTGCATTGCTAAGTTGCAAAGTTAATGCGATGTGTTAGGGTTGATATGTACTGTGACTCACTTACAGGACTCAAAGTCCATGGAAACTGTAACATCCCTGTTACTTCCTGTATCCGCAGTGAACATAAATGGAATGGTACCCGTGCTGTCTACCAGAGGCATCACACATTTAGCAGTACTGGCACTTTCATAAGAGGCTTGCACTGGAATGCCATCGAAAGTGCATTGTAAGTTATCAGTTGGTTGCAATGTGCATGGATCTGAAACGGTGACAGTGATGGTGCTGCCTCCAGCCTCGTATCCTCTGATGGGGCTCACACTCACCACTTCACAGGCCACTATAAAATTTAATTCATATTGTAAGTAGATAACTTATGTATTTTTGTTGTAACATAAATACCTAAGTATTTAGGTTACAACATTTGCAGCATGCATGAGGCATTTTATGAATCCTTTCAGGAGGCAGACAAAACCTGATCTCTGACTTTTGCTTTAGGATCTTAGAAGATGGACTTACATGCTTCAAAACTTTTTCTGATTGCATACTTTCCTCTACTTTTTGATGCAGAACTGAATCTAAACTCGATAGTTCCTGGGGCATTCAGTGAAGGCACCACACAAGTAGCAGAGTTTGCATCTTTCAGTGTAGCAGGAACCACAACTTGACCAAAAGCACAGCGCAACACATCACCAGCAGCCAGAGAGCAAGGATCTGATACCATCAAGGAGATGGTAGTGCCACCAACAACATATCCTGAAAAGGGCATTGGTGCACTGACAGCAACTGGGCATTGCACTGAACAGAGAAAGCGTCAACAAGGCAAAATGAGTCAGAATTTGACTACCGTTACATTATCATACTACCTTAATAGTCTGGTAAGGTGCTCTTGGTTTCCCATGCAGTTTGAATAACATTCCCATCACCCATTACTCATAATGATAACCAGTACACACACAATAAATGATCGGTTCCTTATATACTACTCACAAGCAGAGAAAGTATTCATGTAGTCCAAAACTCCATAATCAATGGTCTTTGCTTGAAACTCAAAGTGCACATCTCCAATCCTCAGAGGTGGCATCACACATTCCACATGCATAGAGTCCATCACAATAGCAGGTACACTAATGGTGCCAAAGCTACATGACGGTGAGATTAGCTCAATTGCAGTGAGGTTGCAGGTGGAGGAGACCTCAACTGAGATGATTGCACCACCTTCAAAAGACCCAAACAGTGGACTGGCACTGACTGCTGAACACACCTCTGCAGTGGGCATAAACGTATTCTATGTAGAAAATTATACCTGTACTTGAGAGTATTCACATTCTTATATATGAATACTGGGTTCAATTTAGGATGTTGTAGATTTAGAGGGAGGTTACAGTGCTCAAAAGCATGTCACCATATGGAGGAGGGGGCGGGGGGAGATGGACTTGGGGAAGCTTCCCCAACAGTCAGACTCCAAAATGTTAAGAACTTAATTTGGTAAATAATGGCATGAATAAATGTGATTATTCCTTCTCAGTTTGCATATGAAATGTATGTAATCCCACAGCTAGAGGCTAAACCCAAAATGATCCTGAGGGAATGACCCCAGAATCTGTCCCCTCCACCAACAGATTGAGCCCCGAGAAATGTATGTTGGTAGGTGGTAAAGTCTGCAAAAATGGCGATCTTGTTACATGAGACTACGTATGTTAGTTCTGTGTATGACTAAATATGTACAAATCAACACATGATGATGAGGAAAATGGCTGAAAACAACTGCTATAAACATACTTTGCTCGCAAGTATCTCCACTATACGCTGTAGGGCACACACAGCTGAGAGAGTCAGTGAGGAGGTTTATTCTGCAAGTACCATCATTCTGACAGTGAGCAATATCTGCTGGCACAATGCAGTCCATGAAAGCTAAGACACAAGAAGAACAGAACTACAGTACAATTATGTAACAATGGCTATAATAATACTGTACATGTTCCATTCTCCTCATCCCTCTTGCATGAGGTCACTGTCTGTGAGCGCACATGTATGCTTGCATCCATGTTCACTCACCAGTCATATTACATGTTGGGCCAGTGTAGCCAAATGTGCATGCACAGTCATTGGGGTTGACACATGTTCCAGAATTTTCACACTGAGGTTCGCAAATAGCTACATGTAATAATAACAAGGAAACTGAAGATTGCAACTTTGTGAAGTGATTCTACCTTGTCTAACCGATTTCCTCTGTGATACTTTGTGCATCCACAGTCCTAACTAACCTTGTTCACTGCATACACTGCCCAGGTAACCAGGTGGACAGAGACATGAGTTGCTCTCACTGCATGTTCCACCATTCTCACAAGAAGGAGAACAAGTCACTGCATAATGAGGAGAAATAATAAGTGGGATTTGTGGCACATGCAGGTGTGATGACACAGCTTAAGTTTGTGTGTGTGTGTGTGTGTGTGTGTGTGTGTGTGTGTGTGTGTGTGTGTGTGTGTGTGTGTGTGTGTGTGTGTGTGTGTGTGTGATGAAATGGCTGACAGTTAAAGAGGTCAAGGCGTGACTCCTGGAGAGAGGGCTGTACTTGTAGCCCATTTCCTGCCCATCTTTTTCAGAGGAACAAACCTAATTCTATAACAACAAGTGTACCATTATAACCAGACAGGGAAGAGTGAGTTCATTTTCTTTCCTTGTCCTGGCTATAAGTAGTGTAAATGTAAGTTTTGATTGTCAAAAAGTAAATGATGTAATCAACATGCAAGGGTGCAAGTCACTCCCAGCAGTCCTGTCTGCCCCCCATGCTTCTGAGAACTGCTGCTGCATTTCCCCTTTGGACCCTAACAGACAGTCGCTGAAGGAGGAACTGCCGTGGATTAATTAAGGAGATTGCTTTTTGCTGTGAAACAGTTGCCTAAGCTATCCCCACACCCCATCATCATTCCATACCACCAAGCCACTGTTGTCATTAGCAGTAGCATCATAACAGCAAGGATCAAGCTGACTTTAAATACAAGGTGTCGACTGATGGCACCACCTACTGTAGGTTACCCCTTGGCTGTTCACCTGAAGACGTTTGCACACCTCTCGGGGTAGTTTGCCTTGTGCACTTAGAGTAAGGAAGAAGAATGTGTGTGTGTGTGTGTGTGTGTGTGTGTGTGTGTGTGTGTGTGTGTGTGTGTGTGTGTGTGTGTGTGTGTGTGTGTGTGTGTGCGTGTGTGTGTGTGTACAGTACATGTACATGTGCATGTTCTACATAAGTATAAAATGATGACACTGATGTAACCAACTAACCTGGTTCGGGACCTGCTGGAAAATTACCCAAGTCAACAACTACTGAGTTGTTACTAGAGTCAAATCCAAAGAAAAACAATCTGTACTGGACAGAAGGGAGACTGAAACGTCCCTCCAGGAAACGATCACACCGAAGCAGAGGTACATTACTGAGATGTCTTCCGCTCACATCTACAATCTGTATCATATGAGTGAGAGAAGTAGATAGATCGTCAAGTCTCATAGTAAAGAGAAGGATTGTCACTTCAGAGCGAGTGAAGGGTGGCATGCTGCTAGAGAAGTACAGTCCAGTGTTGTCATCTTGAACAAGAAACTCGGCGGTAATGTCAAAACGAACATCCTGAGACTGCCTAACTTCAACTGATCCACTAAAGATGCATACCAGCCATTCTCCTGTAGCAGGGGAGTTGAAGTTACGAACGAGAAGAGAACTGATTGTCATTCTTTCAAAGACGTTGGTTCCATTAGGCATTTGAAGGGACACCTCTGCAGTCCCTGCCCCAGGGTTGATGGCAATGTAGAGGTTCTCTGTGAGCATTGACACGTGTATTCCCCTGCAGTCACCTGTTGATGTTGTGTCAGCACCAGTGGGGTCATCTGCTGCTTGAAAATTAACCCTTGCATTCTGGATGGTGCTGGATAGAGTGTCAAGAGCAGTGAGGCTGTAAATGCTGAATCCACCAGTTTCATTTGCAACTCTGTCATAGAAGGGGTAACCTGCACCACTACAACCAGATGTGCCACTGAAAGCAAAGTGTACTCTCACTCCTAGCTGGAAGGCAGCCTGAATGGCTTCATCTGTGCGATTGTAATCTTTTGCTGATGCATCAGTGAGTACAATGAGTTGGCCTTCAGGGAAAGAGAGATTCAGAGCATTGATGATCCCTGTCATCCCCAACTCAGGGCAGTCTCCTCCACCATTAGCAGATAGAGTGTTCACGTCAGCAAGGAGCTGCTGTCTGTCTGTAGTGTTCTGGGCGTCATACCTCACCGCTGTCCCAACAGCTGTAAGACAACAATAAAAGAGTGAACCATCTACAGTATTATGCACAAGGCAACAATAAACAAGTGACTTTGTAGTATTTGCACACTGAATTAAACTAATCAAATCACTGTATCATGACCCTGTGCCCCATAGCATTAATCTACAGTAGCTAGATAGATAACACTGTGTACATGTAGTAGTTATGTATCTGATGTATTCTGCTACCCAGTGCTGACTCACTTGGATCATTGAATGACGTGAGGATGTAATGTGTTGGTGCTCCGACATCATCATTGACAAACTGGGTGATAATCTGCCGTACTCTTACTATCTCCTCTGCCATGCTTCCAGTGTCATCCACTACAAACCCAAGGGAGTAGGGACGCTGTGCAAGTCCAAATATCTTCCCTCGATCTTCACCAGATAGCCCTGTTACAAAGCTTACATTCTCAGTCTCCACTAGGCTTTCCAGGCACAATGCTCTTCCGAAAAGGCCCCTAGCTTCATTCAAATCACTCCCTAAATTAAGGGAAATCCTCAGTTCAGCAGTCACTTGAGTTATGTTTGCACTGGTGATGCTTTGGCCTTGAAGCTCTGTACATGTTTGAGTATTTGCTGCAATAATTTGGCTGAATGCCCTGCCAAAGGCTTGCGCTCTGTCTGGTGTGTCAGGAAGACCTAAGTCCATCAGTAGCTGTTGGTACAGGTCAGCCTCACTGCCAAGTGGGTTGTCAGAAAAGGCAGAAAGAAGGAGCCGTGTGGTCTGGTTGAAGATTCTTTCTCGTGAGGTGACATAGAAGTTGCTGATGGTAGCAGAGCACACGTCCACCTGAGCCACACTGGCATTTGCAAACAAACCCAGCAGGACAAGGACTACGGCAAAAGAGGACACCATTCTTCCTCTAGAAGAATTAACTGCAAATCTATAGAGCTTCCCTCAGTCTTTGTGGGAAAGCATGTGCATGAATGTATCTCATCTAGTCCTTAAGTACACACCAATGAGGGTGCAGCTGGCACATTCCAGTAATTACACTGTTTAGCATATGACGGTGCAGCCTCATTAAGTTAAGATACCAACTTTGTGTAATCAATTGCACAGTTAGACATAGTTACTGGCATGCCGAATCTAGGCCACCACCTTATATGGTCAACTCTATTTTAAGCAGTACAACCTCTACTCTATGGTGGCTATCAATACATTACAGCACTAGTATAATACACAATGATTATATGATATGATTATACAACATTCCCCTACCTACCCACAATATTTGCACAGGTACATACTGTAACATACAATAAATCAATGAATGCAATGTGGTCGATTGGGAATTCACTCATGTCTGGAATCAATAGCAGGATGCACAGGGACAGATAGCAGGGACTCTTCTGCACTCACATTGTTCAGTCACGCTGTAATATGCAGTCTACAATACAATGAACGTACCAGCTCACTGTATATACAGCTGCATG
This sequence comes from Ianthella basta, assembly GCA_964019415.1. NCBI lineage: Eukaryota > Metazoa > Porifera > Demospongiae > Verongiida > Ianthellidae > Ianthella > Ianthella basta. The sequence goes on along the minus strand of OZ025889.1, from coordinate 4,832,841 downwards.
TGTGTGTGGGTACTGATGCAGGCTACAGATGTATGTAAGGTTATTAATTGATAATGTCATTACTTGATAATGTCATTCTCTACTGCCCACACAGTTTGTTACCAGTACTAGGTAAGTGGTCTCTGGGGTATAAGGATTTAGATGTTATAAGATGTTTTAGATATTAAAGAATTCATATACTACTCAGTACTCATTTTGCGTATTAATGATTTCTTTAGATTGTATGTAATTATCCATTGATGTGTCATACACATCAATCACATACAGTACAATCAATATGTACCAGTAGATCTAGACTACTTTAGAGAGGTGCAGCTTGTAAAGTGCAAACTGACCTGGCTACCAGAGTGATCAACTTGTTTGGGCACAGCTAGTCAAATGGCATGTTGTGTTCAGTGGAAGCACCTCCTCAAACTAAGTGTACCATGTCTGAAGTGTAATGAACCATAACGTGTGCTACAGTGGAACCTGTCTAAGATGGTCACTGTAAACAGCCAGCCTACCTGGCCCCAAGTAGCACTAAAGTATTGCAATCTATCTCTGTAGAGCAGCCACCTCTCTATATACGAAGGTCTGTCATAACTGGCCTACAGGTGGTTGTCTTAGACAGGTTCCACTGCATAGTACCATAATGTGAAATGTACTGTTATAAGTTTAGGGCATGTCTCTTACAAACTATTTCACTAGATGATATGCTGATACATCCATTCAGTCTTTTGTACTGCATGGTTGGAGTGAACATCACCTAGAAAACAGGCATGCTCACAGTGGCAGACAAGTTTCAGCTGATTGAAGTGAAGGAATGGTGGTGGGGGTGGTGAATGCACATGAGACACTATCTATGTACCCAAAGGACAGCTATACAGCACACCTCAACACGCCCAGTGCAAGAATGTGAAGCCTTAGATGAGAATTAGCTGGTAGTCATATAGTCTGGCCCAGCTATAGATATGTGCATAGTACAGCAACATGCTGCATAATGAGGTACTGTACATTTATATTATGTACACATGGGCTAATTGAAAGCATAGCAATTTTATACCACAAGAAAGCCCAGGTCAGTTTGCAGTATACAGTATATGTGCCACCATGCAGCCACCTGTGTTACTGTAACTATGTAGGTCACTGCTTCTCAAAGTGGTCAGGTGCACGTGGGATGTGCTAATTAAAAGTGTAATACAGTGGAACCTGTCTACGATGGTCAGCTGAGAGGAGAAGAGCTGCAGCTTCTGCACACAGCCTCAGCAATAGTAGCTGTCCTTGAACAACACAGTTTACTCCACAAAATGTGTGCTCCATTCTGTGAGTTAGTACCACCACCTGTGTGTGTGTGTGTGTGTGTGTGTGTGTGTGTGTGTGTGTGTGTGTGTGTGTGTGTGTGTGTGTGTGTGTGTGTTAGGTGGGAATTGGGAATGGTAATTAGTACAACCAGGAGCGCATAATGCGCTCCTGGTACAACTCAGCATATGTAGCTCCCCAAACATACTATATATAGGTATGCATGAGCATTTGCTCTCAGGAACTGCACTTGGTGCACTAAATGTTACTGGATGGGAACCACATTTCAAAGTGTAAGCAAGGCATCAAGGGTGCTTGTGTTTCTTGCTAGCGTTCTTTTTGGAAGTTAAAGAACGGTCATAAAGCATGCTGTAGGATTATGCAATATAAAGTACTCAAAATTCCTTTGATCCACCCACACATATTACTCTATATAGGAATGAAACAGGACATGGCACCTATATATCTACACGTGGGCACCATGGCATGTATAATTATATATAGTTTGTAAGCTGTCATGGGCCTACTGTTTTAAGTCTATATACATAGCAAGGAGTAAAGCAGGATAAACAAAGTTAACCCCAAAATCTACCATGCATGATAAAAGCATGAGTGTGTTAATTTTAAAATGTGGTTGCTACATCTCGTAATAGGCAATGATCATGAGCATGCCATGTGAAGCAATGCTAACATAATCATTGCATACAATTGCATTGTGACATACTCAAAAGGTTTATTATACAGAGTGAGCCAAAAATCATCCTTCGCAGGAGTTTGCATGGGAGCTGCAGTGGTGTTCAATCAGCTAGCTAAAGAGACAAGTTAGAGATAGGGTGAGCCATCTTCGAGCTACCAGTTAGCGAATTACAACAAAATAGTTGTTATAACTAGCTAACTAACTAACTACCAGCGTCTCTAGTGACTTTGTAGAATCCTCACATTGGTGCTGTACAGTGTGTTCCTTCATAGATGTAGCACTAGATGCAATGTATGGTATTGATATTGTATCTGCATACACGTACTCATGCAATAATGATCTTACCAATGCATCATTATAGTTTACAAACACAGCAATCTGATCAAGCAGCTATGCACTATGTATATATCTCTGTTACTCTAATACATGGTTGGCATTGTGCCTCCACTACTGTTTTGTGCATGGACCTATTATGGCTATTTCACCTACTGAAGTACAGACACTACACAGCTAATGTTCACTGTATGCAGTAACTATGTGTGAGCCTGAGGCACTAAACATTAGCCTTTTCTTGCTGTTCAAAGTTGTGGTTGCCAATGATCACAGAGTCCTGTATGTATATAATATATGCGTAGACAATAAAGATTGGATTGCAAGGGCAAAAAGTATACAGTGCAAGTTTCAGTATAGTAATACACCAATACCAAATATGCAGCAATGCTCTGGGGATTTGGAGGCCAAGATGAACAGGTGTGTTGGAAAACATGCATATTATAATATGTACATACCATTTTACTCTCTTTCCCATTCTTGCCTTTGCCATGTTTCCTGCACGGATGTCAATGTACAAGACAAGTTAGCATGCTCACATTGTACCCATACATCATCTACATGACACATTAGCGTTACTCTCAAAGATATTTAATGTACAATAGACTGTTGCTGTAAATGTTCATGTAGTACACTCCACACATGCACCCAAAAAATGCAGGCTGTAAAATCATTTCTGCAAAGCCTCATGAAAATCAAACTGCCATTCAATCTTCTTTCCATATACAAATGACAAAAGTGAGTGTGTGAACACAATTATCCCAGACATATCAGTGGCATCCAGCTACCTTTACTTGCTGCATGACACTGAGGACTTTACAAGCATGTGAACAGTATAACAATGTACCAGCCCCTGTGTATGCACGGTGGATGTCATCTGGGTGTACAAGGATACTAACACACAGGCCGAATATGTACAATATTCATATTATACAGAGTCCATTGCCACAAGAAAATAACAGGTTTAAAGCCACATTAATATTCATATCGTGTCACTGCGTACCATTGGTTGTCATGGTAATTATGTTATCTATTACTACCAGCATATAAGCTTAGCAAAGTTAGCATTATTCAGTACACAATGTGATGATGCATGCATTGTACAGTAACTCTCACACACCTCATATAGATGAGCATGAGTATTGCCATTGGAACTGTGACTGCTACAATGGCTGCGCATACAGCAAGACCTGCTATGAGACCATCCTCAATAATGGAGTGTGGAGGAACTGCACAGAGAGAAGAGATCAAGTCAAAAGCTAGCAGCTGCTTCCACTTGACCCACCTACATATGGGGATGCAAGTGTTACATAGATCGTGCTGTGCACTACTCTATGTTACACATATACACATGTTCAATATACTACTATTGCCACATTCAGCACTCACTTATGTTCACAGTTGCATAGCCAGTGGATTGGAAGACATCGTACTGTCTGTTAGGAAGTGCGTCCCTCCTCCTCCTGTCTGGTGAGAGCTAGGAGCAGACAAACACAAGGAGTGAATGCAGTGCCGCTGTAGCTGCATGTGGTGCTTGCTCTCTTCCTCACCTCAGTGCTGACAAAATATCTGACAAAGCAGTCTAAGGTCTTCCCTGCCATGACAGGGCCATTCCTGTACTGACTAGGAAAGTCATTTGGCTCAGATTCATCACCCACGCCAAACTGGTAAGGGAAGGTGATCCTTTCTGCAGCTGGATCAAACTCTGATGCAATATATGGCACATTGTCCTCTGCACTGTCATATGTACCAAATGTGCTGTTGCCTGGGAAGGCTGTGTCTGGAGTTGTGCTTCTAGTTGTTGGGAGAATGTTTCTGATGCATACCACCCACAGGTGACTGCAAGAGGTAAGGCAAGAATAAAATATGGAACAATGATAAGTGAGGTACCCGAATGTGCATCATTTCAATACATAGAACAAAACATAAGTGACAATTACTATCACGTACATATAGCTACATAGCTACAATTGTAGCACACAAAGTGTGGATGCACATGAATTATTATGAGATTGAACTCTGTTTTACCTCAAAAAGTCTTGACGGGCAAATGCAGGTGGAGGGATTACAATCTCCACTATTGCACTTGACCCAGCCCTAATTTGAGGCACAGTGAGAGAAAGAACTTCATCTTCTGGAAGTGGTGCTGAAACAGCAGCATCTGGCAAGGTTGCAAACACTCCACTCAAGGGAGGACCAAACTCCACTACTGGGGCATTGCTTGCTTGGACAGTCACCGTGTAGTATGTGAAGGGCTGTAGTCCAGTGATGTTGTAGGAGTTAACAGGGACTGTGATGGAAGTTGTCATCCCATCAATTGGACCATATGTAAGTAGGTAGTTCCCACTGAATGGATTGGGTAGTGCTGTCCACTCCACAACCAAGTATGTTGAACGTCGCAGAGTAGCCATCAGGCCATCTGTGGCAGCTGCATGCATGGAGAAGATTGCACAATGAATGTTACCGCTCAGTTAAACAGAAGCAGGTTATTCTTACATACCCAGCACAAGCACCTCCCTGGTGGCACTGAACTCTTCAGACAGCTGCTGCACTTCACCTCTAACCACCTGCCGAGCACCACATGTCACTGCACATGTGTAGTTTGCTGAATCAGTGATAAAGGCATCTGTGACTTGTAGAGTACTCCAATGCAAAGAAAAATCAGCAGCAATGCTTGCAGTACCACTGAAGGTTCCGTACTCCTGTCTCTCTACCCCCCTGACCCAGTCTTCTTCATAGAAAGAGATGCCGTCCTTCAACCAAGCCACATAGTAAGTATCAGCATCCCAAGAGCAGTTCAGCAAGATGGTGTTGTTGGCACTGGTTGTTGCTCGGAAGAGGTAAGTAACAAGGTCCTTTTGAGAAAGACTGACGTTGATGGCATCTGAGGGAAGGAGTGTAACCATATAGGCAAGGATGGAAACAATTACAGGCATCTTTTGGAGAGTAAAACCATGATTATGCAAGCATGAAGTACAGCTGCAACAAAAACTGCCATCCTATCTTAGTTGTACTTTATGATTTCACAGAAGCTACATGTGCAGATAGCAGATCTATGGAGCACACTGTACAGTAGAATAGCTGATTGTAAGCTTGTTTATGTAGATGCTCTGCAGTTGAATACAAATTACCTATTTCATTCAGTGTGAAAGTGTGCCTTGATGTTGGTCCATCGCCTGCTTGGATGTTCCTTGCAAAGATGGTGGCATTGTACTCCTCACACGGGTAGGTCAGGTTGACCACAACAGTGGTGGTGGGGTGGGGCACTATAGCCCTACGTACTGAGTCTGTGTCATTTCTGATATCTACAATGTAGTAAATGATACCCACAGGGTCCAGAGTGGGGGGCACTCCCAGGAAGGAGGGGGGAGTCCAGGAGAAGGTGACACTGAGGTAGCCCACACTAGCATCAAAGTCAGTCACCTCACGTGGCACATCTGGTACGAGGAAGGCAATAGCAAACATCAAAATACTGCACAGTGTGGAGGATCACATCAGTGAATTAAATGAGACCTGCTCTTTATTGACAGCAATACTTTGTTAACGCACCATAGATGAGCACCTCCTTGGTGGCCTTGAATTCCACTGGAATGTCTCCCTCAGCACTGCCCTTTGCTCTGCAGGTCACTGCACAGGTGTAGTTCCCACTGTCATTCACTTGACTGAAGGTGAGCATACTGTTCTGTCCCCCCACGTCCACTTCCAAAGAAGAGCCAGATCTGTCCATTACGACTCCACTGACAAGATCTTTTGTATACAAGGGAACCTTGTTTTCGAACCAAATTATGTAGTACACTGGTGAGCTCCAGGAACAGATGAGTGTGAGAGTGTCAGCAACATTCCCTTCAAGCCTTAGGAGATCCACAGTAGGAATCAGGGTCACAACAGGGTCATCTGGAACATTGGAGAACAGATACAACACCACAGAGCAGTTTGCAATGACATAAGCTGGTTAACTTAACTTAACTTGACATATGCATGTACAGCTCCTATAGTCACAGATAAATAGCAAAATTAAAAACGTCAGAGTGACGTTGTGGTCAATGTCAAGTTAATCAGCTCCAAACCTGCATGGCTACCAACCTGGCTCCACTGTCATGAACTCTTCATTGGTAGAGGATTCAGTGAAGAACAGATTTTCTGCTGTCACTGACGCAGTCAGGTTCTCACATGCTGGCAGGTTGGGTGCCTTCAAGGCATCATCTGGGTGTTCCACTGTAGCACAAAACAACACTGCTGAACTACTGTTACTCACTTCCACAAAGTACCTCAAGGTTTGGTTCCCTCCAGGGGGAATCCCATCAGCACTGCCAATCAAGGGCATCCAGGATATGTTGGCTGTCACTGGTGTTGTGTCGTCTGGTTTGATGACTACTGACAGATGATCAGGAGCACTGGGATGTTCTACAAAACAAGAAAGGTCAGACACATGACATGTATTGAAGTTTTGAAACTTGCGATAAAATTAGAAGTGACACTCACCATAGACAAACACCACAGCTGTGTCCTGAAGATTCCCAGCAATGGTACCAAAATCCACTCCTCTGGCCACACAGGTCACAGCACAGGTGTAGTTGCCACTGTCCTCCAGTTCAACATTGTCAATGGTCAGACTTGATGTCATCATTGCAAAGTTACTGACAACACTGAAGCCTTGTTTGGGTGTCGTCAGGATGGAGGGTGCAGCCAGGTCTTCCTCATAGATCAGTGTACCATTTTTGTACCATGCAACATAGTACACTGAAGTGTTCCATGTGCACTGGAGGGAAATGTTGCTGCCAGCAGGATAGTCGGAAGTGGGCTTCACAGTTGACACTGTGACTGTTGGCTGGACTGCATGGCAAATGAAAGCAAAGCAAAATGAATCAATGAACAGTTGTAGAATCCAATAACCACAAAGTCATACATTCTAAATGTCAATCACTGAATGTTTTATTAGAACATGCCAATTACACAACTAAACCCAACTTCAATCTCAGCGGTAAAGTTTAACTTGTGCATTTTGCAATTGGTTATAACAGTCAGGTACCAACCTGGCTCCACGGTCATGAAATATTCACTGGCAGAGGTTCCATTGAAGAACAGGTTCTCTGCTGTCACTGACACAGTCAGGTTATCACATGCGGGCAGGTTGGGTGCATCCACTGTGGTCACTGGGTACTCCACTGTAGATCTGAACAACACAGCTGAAGTGATGTCAGTCACAACCACAAAATACCTCAAGTCTTGGTTTCCTCCTGGGAAAATTCCTGCATCATGGCCCATCAATGCCATCCAGGGTATATTAGCAGTCACTGGTGTTGTATCATCTGGTTTGATGACTACTGACAATCCATCAGGTGCATTGGGACGTTCTAATGTATGGGTAAGGTCAGGCACATGACACATCACTGTTGGCCACTTCATCAATATAGAAGAGACACTCACCATAGACAAACACCACAGCTGTGTCCTGAAGATTCCCAGCAATTGTACCAAAATCCACTCCTCTGGCCACACAGGTCACAGCACAGGTGTAGTTGCCACTGTCCTCCAGTTCAACATTGTCAATGGTCAGACTTGATGTCATCATTTCAAAGTCACTGACAACATTGACCCCTTGTTTGGGTGTCGTCAGGATGGAGGGTGCAGCCAGGTCTTCCTCATAGATCAGTGTACCATTTTTGTACCATGCAACATAGTACACTGAAGTGTTCCATGTGCAGTGGAGGGAGATGTTGCTGCCAGCAGGATAGTCTGAAGTGGGCTCCACAGTTGACACTGTGACTGTTGGTAGGACTGATGAATGAATGCAAAGTACGAAAGAATGAGATGATATGGAGTCAGAAAATTCAATAACTCCAATACATTTTCTAATATCAATTATTGGAAGCACCGCTGTTCTTCAGATTAAATTCTTCATTTCTGATTTAGACTTCAAACACACCAATGTTACACAACTTCACCCATTTTCTACTTAGGCATTAAATTTAACTAGAGTATGAGAGTCATCTCAATGCGCTACCAACCTGGCTCCACAGTCATGAAAAATTCACTGACAGAAGTTCCATTGAAGAACAGGTTCTCTGCTGTCACTGACACAGTCAGGTTGTCACATGCGGGCAGGTTGGGTGCATCCACTGTGGTCACTGGGTACTCCACTGTAGCTCTGAGCAACACTGCTGAAGTGATGTCAGTCACAACCACAAAATACCTCAAGTCTTGGTTTCCTCCTGGAGATATTCCTGCATCACGGCCGATCAGTGCCATCCAGGGTATATTAGCAGTCACTGGTGTTGTGTCATCTGGTTTGATGATGACTGACAATCCATTGGGTGCATTGGGATGTTCTAATGTAAGGGTATGATTAAGCACATGATACACATCTCTGTTGGCTACTTCGTGAATGTAGAAGAGACACTCACCATAGACAAACAGCACAGCTGTGTCCTGAAGATTCCCAGCAATGGTACCAAACTCCACTCCTCTGGCCACACAGGTCACAGCACAGGTGTAGTTGCCACTGTCCTCCAGTTCAACATTGTCAATGGTCAGGTTGGATGTCATCATTGCAAAGTCACTGACAACATTGAACCTTTGTTTGGGTGCCATCAGGATGGAGGGTGCAGCCAGGTCTTCCTCATAGATCAGTGTACCATTTTTGTACCATGCAACATAGTACACTGAAGTGTTCCATGTGCACTGAAGGGAGATGTTGCTGCCAGCAGGATAGTGTGAAGTGGGCTCCACAGTTGACACTGTGACTGTTGGTGGGACTGCATGGCGAATGAAAGCAAAGCAGGAAAGAATTGATGAACAGTTGTACAATCCAATTACCACACTGTCTTACATTCTTACTGTCAATCACTGAATGTCCTACTAGAACATGCCAATTACACAACTAAATGCAACTTCAATCCCAGCACTAAATTTTGACGTGTTTTTGGTTATAACAAACAGGTACCAACCTGGCTCCACAGTCATGAAATATTCACTGACAGAGGTTCCATTGAAGAACAGGTTCTCTGCTGTCACTGACACAGTCAGGTTATCACATGCGGGCAGGTTGGGTGCATCCACTGTGGTCACTGGGTACTCCACTGTAGCTCTGAGCAACACTGCTGAAGTGATGTCAGTCACAACCACAAAATACCTCAAGTCTTGGTTTCCTCCTGGAGATATTCCTGCATCACGACCCATCAATGCCATCCAGGGTATATTAGCAGTCACTGGTGTTGTATCATCTGGTTTGATGATGACTGACAATCCATTGGGTGCATTGGGATGTTCTAATGTAAGGGTATGATTAAGCACATGATACACATCTCTGTTGGCTACTTCGTGAATGTAGAAGAGACACTCACCATAGACAAACACCACAGCTGTGCCCTGAAGATTCCCAGCAATGGTACCAAACTCCACTCCTCTGGCGACACAGGTCACAGCACAGGTGTAGTTGCCACTGTCAACCAGTTCAACATTGTTAACGGTCAGGTTGGACGTCATCATTGCAAAGTCACTGACAACATTGAACCCCTGTTTGGGTGCCATCAGGATGGAGGGTGCAGCCAGGTCTTCCTCATAGATCAGTGTACCATTTTTGTACCATGCAACATAGTACACTGAAGTGTTCCATGTGCACTGGAGGGAGATGTTGCTGCCAGCAGGATAGTGTGAAGTGAGCTCCACAGAGGACACTGTGACTGTTGGTGGGACTAAAAATAGATGCAAAGCAAGAATGAGTTGATGCAGAGTTGGAAATCCAAGCCACTTATGTCATATGTCATACAATAGTCATTCTAATGTCAGCTACTGAATGTACTACTAAATATGAATTCCATATTTCTTCATTCTGTCAGATCACAGCAATGGCACGGCAAATCAATTTGTAAACCCAGGAGTAAATTTCAATTAATATGTAGGTTTTCAAAGTCTGGTACCAACCTGGCTCCACAGTCTTGAAATATTCACTGACAGAAGTTCCATTGAAGAACAGGTTCTCTGCTGTCACTGACACAGTCAGGTTGTCACATGCGGGCAGGTTGGGTGCATCCACTGTGGTCACTGGGTACTCCACTGTAGCTCTGAACAACACTGCTGAAGTGATGTCAGTCACAACCACAAAATACCTTAAGTCATGGTTTCCTCCTGGAGATATTCCTGCATCACGACCCATCAGTGCCATCCAGGGTATATTAGCAGTCACTGGTGTTGTGTCATCTGGTTTGATGACTACTGTCAGATCATCAGATGCATTGGGACGTTCTAATGTATGGGTAAGGTCAGGCACATGACACATCACTGTTGGCCACTTCATTAATATAGAAGAGACACTCACCATAGACAAACACCACAGCTGTGTCCTGAAGATTCCCAGCAATGGTACCAAAATCCACTCCTCTGGCGACACAGGTCACAGCACAGGTGTAGTTGCCACTGTCCTCCAGTTCAACATTGTTAATGGTCAGGTTGGACGTCATCATTGCAAAGTCACTGACAACACTGAAGCCTTGTTTGGGTGTCGTCAGGATGGAGGGTGCAGCCAGGTCTTCCTCATAGATCAGTGTACCATTTTTGTACCATGCAACATAGTACACTGAAGTGTTCCAAGTGCAGTGGAGGGAGATGTTGCTGCCAGCAGGATAGTCTGAAGTGGGCTCCACAGTTGACACTGTGACTGTTGGTAGGACTGATGAATGAATGCAAAGTACGAAAGAATGAGATGATATGGAGTCAGAAAATTCAATAACTCCAATACATTTTCTAATATCAATTATTGGAAGCACCGCTGTTCTTCAGATTAAATTCTTCATTTCTGATTTAGACTTCAAACACACCAATGTTACACAACTTCACCCATTTTCTACTTAGGCATTAAATTTAACTGGGGTATGAGAGTCATCTCAATGCGCTACCAACCTGGCTCCACAGTCATGAAATATTCACTGACAGAGGTTCTATTGAAGAACAGGTTCTCTGCTGTCACTGACACAGTCAGGTTGTCACATGCGGGCAGGTTGGGTGCATCCACTGTGGTCACTGGGTACTCCACTGTAGCTCTGAGCAACACTGCTGAAGTGATGTCAGTCACAACCACAAAATACCTCAAGTCTTGGTTTCCTCCTGGAGATATTCCTGCATCACGACCCATCAGTGCCATCCAGGGTATATTAGCAGTCACTGGTGTTGTGTCATCTGGTTTGATGATGACTGACAATCCATTGGGTGCATTGGGATGTTCTAATGTAAGGGTATGATTAAGCACATGATACACATCTCTGTTGGCTACTTCGTGAATGTAGAAGAGACACTCACCATAGACAAACACCACAGCTGTGTCCTGAAGATACCCAGCAATGGTACCAAACTCCACTCCTCTGGCCACACAGGTCACAGCACAGGTGTAGTTGCCACTGTCCTCCAGTTCAACATTGTCAATGGTCAGGTTGGACGTCATCATTGCAAAGTCACTGACAACATTGAACCCCTGTTTGGGTGCCATCAGGATGGAGGGTGCAGCCAGGTCTTCCTCATAGATCAGTGTACCATTTTTGTACCATGCAACATAGTACACTGAAGTGTTCCATGTGCACTGAAGGGAGATGTTGCTGCCAGCAGGATAGTGTGAAGTGGACTCCACAATTGACACTGTGACTGTTGGCTGGACTGCATGGTGAATGAAAGCAAAGCAGGAAAGAATTGAGGAACAATTGTAGAACCCAATAACCACAACGTCATATATCAGATGTCACGCTTGTGACGTCAATTTAGGAATGTCCCCAGCAGCCATTCCATCAGGAATGGCATAACTGTGCTCGATGTTATGCACAAATTTCATCTAATTTAACGAAGGGGTTTTAGTCAGAGCAAGTATTAATCTGATGTAGACATAGTCCTTTGGATATGCAAGAAGCGTGCAAACTAATGTATAAAATACCCTTAGAATTAAAAGGGATTTAGGAATGGCCAGCAGAAAAGGCATAGAAACAAGCAATAGTACCTCAACACCATGATAAACTACATTTCCATGGAGTTCACCCTGCATTCCTAATTTCCTTGTACAGCTGCATGGACACAAATTTGTAGCTAGCTAGTTTGTCACATGCATGCATGTAGCTACAAGGGAATTAGGAATGCAGGGTGAACTCCATAGAAATGTGGCTTATCACGGTGTTGACTCAGAGTTACTGTTGCTTGTTTCTATGCTTTTTCTGCTGACCATTCCTAAGACCTTTTAAATCTAAAGGAATTTTTATACACTATTCTAATTGTTAATCACTGAATGTCCTACTAGAACATGTCAATTACACCACTAAACCCAACTTCAATCTCAGCGGTAAAGTTTAACTTGTGCATTTTGCAATTGGTTATAACAGTCAGGTACCAACCTGGCTCCACAGTCATGAAATATTCACTGACAGAAGTTCCATTGAAGAACAGGTTCTCTGCTGTCACTGACACAGTCAGGTTGTCACATGCAGGCAGGTTTGGTGCATCCACTGTGGTCACTGGGTACTCCACTGTAGCTCTGAACAACACTGCTGAATTGATGTCAGCCACAACCACAAAATACCTCAAATCTTGGTTTCCTCCAGGGAAAATTCCTCTATAGCGACCCATCAATGCCATCCAGGGAATATTAGCAGTCACTGGTGTTGTGTCATCTGGTTTGATGACTACTGACAATCCATCAGGTGCATTGGGACGTTCTAATGTATGGGTAAGGTCAGGCACATGACACATCACTGTTGGCCACTTCATTAATATAGAAGAGACACTCACCATAGACAAACACCACAGCTGTGTCCTGAAGATTCCCAGCAATGGTACCAAAATCCACTCCTCTGGCCACACAGGTCACAGCACAGGTGTAGTTGCCACTGTCCTCCAGTTCAACATTGTTAACGGTCAGGTTGGACGTCATCATTGCAAAGTCACTGATAACACTGAACCTTTGTTTGGGTGCCATCAGGATGGAGGGTGCAGCCAGGTCTTCCTCATAGATCAGTGTACCATTTTTGTACCATGCAACATAGTACACTGAAGTGTTCCATGTGCAGTGGAGGGAGATGTTGCTGCCAGCAGGATAGTGTGAAGTGGGCTCCACAGTTGACACTGTGACTGTTGGTGGGACTGCATGGTGAATGATAGCAAAGCAGGAAAGAATTGATGAGCACTCAGATGTATCCTAGAACCACAATGTCAATCAATGTCAATTGTCAATTATAATATGAATTCCAGATCTCTTCATTTGCCAAAGCATGGCAACTTCATAAAATTATACAACTAAACTAGAAATTTAAGTTCAGCTTCTCAGCTAAGCTGTAAATTGGGACAATGGACAGCCTAACTCTCTACTACCAACCTGACTCCACGGTCATGAAAGTTTCACTGACAGAGGTTCCATTGAAGAACAGGTTCTCTGCTGTTACAGACAAAGTCAGATTGTCACATGCTGGCAGGTTGGGTGCCTCCAAGGTATCATTCGGGTGGTTCACAGTAGCACTGAACAACACTGCTAAAGTAGTGTCGCTCACAACCACAAAGTATGTCAAAGTTTTGTTTCGCCCAGTGGGGATCCCAGTAGCATTTTCCATCAATGCCATCCAGGAGATGTCAGCTGTCACCGGTGTTGTGTCATCTGGTTTGATGTGAATTGACAGACCATCAGGTGTATTGGGAGGTCCTAAGCAGAAGGACAGGACAAAATATTTGGATGGCAATGATGCCTTGTTCAAATCAGTGGTGCTTATGACTGTAATGTGTGGTATGTAGGTTGCAGTTGTCATGCAGTGTACGTACGTAGCATGGTAGTTGTGATACGCAACTTGTACTGTATACGTATATTACACTGTTGTATGTACTATGGTGAATTTGAAGCTATACAATGAAAATATAGAGTCCGGAATATCTTTGATTCCAGGCCTTCCATATACAGTAACTGTAAGATTGATTCTACTTCACTATGAATAGTAAATCGCATTTCTGATAATATTACTGCAATTGGTAAATATTTAGGGGGTAACTGGAGAGTTTGGTGGAGGCTTCCCAATGGGATTCACATAGCAGTGTTTTGGTGCTTGTTATGGTGTGAGAATTGTAGCTATAGAGGCCTGTAATAGCTAGTATAGATCGGCTGTCTTTGTGCAGTGTATGTGCCTTCATGTGCAACATTATGTAATGGCATGTGCTCCCTCACCAATCTCACAGAATGTCCCAGTGTAGGAAGAAGGACATTCACAGAAGTACTCAAAGACATGTTGGGTACAGTTTCCTCCATTTTCACATACATTTCGGTCACATGAAGAAAACACTACATATAGGAGACAGAAGGTAAGAACCAACATACAAAGCAATGCATATATACTGTGGGTGCCTTTTGCATAATGCAGGTCATGTGTAATCTTGCACAGTACATACTATGTAGGTTTACCATGCACAGGTTGCATAGAAACTAAGTAAACTAAGATTGTCATGTAAATGAAGTGGTATTGATTATAATTATGAGTATTGATAAGTATTGATATTAATGCTTGATAAAATGCATTATTGTGGAAACCTTGAATGCTGCATGTGGGCCCACTGAATGCAGTAGTACACAGACAGGTGTTGTTAGCAACACAAGCTCCATTTGTGCACACAGGATCACACAGTACTGAAAGGGGGGGGGAGGAAGCACAGGACACACATGTACAAGTATCTGTATACCTGCCTATGTACCCACAGGCAGCAAGCTTATGAATGCAAATGTGCACACGTTTATCATAATTATACAATTACACATTCCTGCAAACACTCACGTGCACATGCACACACACTTTAAACAGGAATAACAATACTCACTAGGTGTCTCTAAGGTTTGAATGATGTTTATTTCTTCCTGCCCAATTAGAGATGATAGCCCTATATCCAACCGACCAGTGGCAGCCACATCAAACAGACATGCTGGGTCACCATCACATAGTGTCATGGCTTCAGCCTCCAGGTCAGGGTCAGTGAAGTTTGGAGCAAAGGCAGGACTGAAGTCTGGGTCATAGAAATCCATCCAGCTCATATTACCCCTGTAATAGAACAAGCTGTCCTCATCAGATGTGAGAGTCCCTGTGCAAATAGAACAGGAAATGCATTGCAACAGATATCTTGATGCATTGCTAAGGAGCAAAAATGCAGAATTAGCAGCATCTGCTAGTGCAACTGAGTTTCAGCTTGACAGAAATGATCGATGCTCCTTGTCTTCCTGTCATGCATCTATCAAGAAAACTCACATGTAACTCCAAATAAATTGTGGACCTCCTCCATTGTGGAATTGACAGAAAGTGGTTCTGATGCATTTCTGGGAATGAAGTCATCTGAAGCATTACCATTGAAGTTGCCTAAGAGGCCACGTGTCCTTCCCCTTGCCTCCTCAGGAAGGGTCACCTTGATGAGAGACAGAATGTCATTCTCTCCTCTCACCTCAACAACGTAGCCTCCCTCAAACACTGCCAGGTAGGTACCATTGGCTTGCTGAGATGCTGCCACTCCTGCAAACTGCTGACTTGATATAGAAAAATCAATTACCTCCCTGTTCAAGCGCACTTCAATCGCACTACCATTAGTGACCTCCATCTGCACCACATCTGAAGTGTTTGTTTTGGCCACAATAGCGGTGAACACAGTTGCCTGTATCATGGATCCATTCACATCCACAGCCTGTTCAAGACGGCCCTGAAATGCAAAACTACCATCAGTTGTCTCCAGAAGAGTGTACTCTCCTTTCCCATTGAAAGTGTAGCGGGATCCATCCAAGGTGACAATGTGTGGATCACCAAATAGCAAGGCTGTGGAGTGGGAAAGTTTTGATATCCAAACTTAAGTACTTGCTGCTATGACATTCTAAAGAAGGTTTATATAATACAGACATGGCAGTCCCATACCTGGTACAGGAGGACTATAACCATTTCCATTGTCAGTAGGCAGCATGGACTGGAAGGCACTACACTGTGCCATTCTATCCTCTCCTGGTAGACCCTCCTTACAGCAGTAGACAAATGGCAGCACTGTCTCTCTGTAGTATGTCACCATAGTGGAGAAGGTTTGGTATAGAGGAGTTCCAATGCTGGGTCGGGCTTCTCCAGGGTCAGCCAGCAGCATTCCATTGTTGTCATAGCAACATTGTTGAGTCAGAAGGCTACATATGAGATGCATATACAATAGTACACTGAGCAATATTTACTAAAACATACGTAAGTAACTCTCGTCAAAAAAATGCAAAGTTGAAAACAGAAACAAATTGAGTGAAGATACATGACAGAATGCAATGCAACTTGCACAGTATAATTGATTTAGTATTGCAGCAATTTTAATGGATGTTACGACTCGAAAGAAAGATAGGCAGGGAAGAGAAAATTGGCACCAGCCAGTATCAAACCTGGTGGTCCCTTCCTTGCCTATATACAGTTACAACCGACCTGTCTATCTTATGTACAAATCCATATCGGTAAAATTAATGAAGAAGTACAGATATCCTAGACCTGTAATTCAGCAAGACTCCTCTCACTTTGGGCCTTGAGGCTGACGTTGCACAAAGCAGACACTGCTCTTTGGATGCAGGTAGCTGTAATATTGCTCCATGTACATTTCTTCCTCAGCAGAGGCCACCACTTCTTCATCAAAACCACTATTGAAAAGCAGAGCTTGAAACTCTGTGGTAGGGCAAGCTGGCAACCCAGTAGTGTCAAGCTGATCTGGGACATTGCACATGTAGCTTAGTTCCATCCGAATATCATTTGAGAGTGGCTGCGATGCTATAAGGTACACACCAGACCACCTACTAAAGCTGAAGCTGTCAGTGGTTGATACTCCAGTCACTGTAGTAACCACCTGAAAGATTCCAGCTGGAAGTAGTTGAATACCTGTCCTTAATGTGTTCATTATGCGTTCATATGATATTAATGGACCACTGCTCCTTGTAGTATCAATATCCTTAAGAATGGTATGTTTAGCCAATTTGTCATTTCCTTTTACAGGTAGAACATGGAGTAGAACATTCGACTGAAATTTTAGAGCACTTATTTCACCAAAAGATTCTATTGATCTGGAGAAGACATTACTCCAAACCAAGTTAATCTCACTGTCGATGAGTAGAGAGTCATTAAACATGACACTCACATCATGGGACTGATATGGAGGCACTGCAATAGGATGTAAATAAGTGTACATGTATTGTGAAAAACATACAAAATGTGGTTATACCTACAGTATATACTCATGCATATTAACACAGAAAGTGTGCGTATACAAATTGTACTTAACTCATGTAACAGGCCTGACTACATGTAATCGACAACTGGTAGCAATGCCTTGTCTAACATGTGTGCAGTGTAGTGCAGTGGAAGCACTGTAAGGGCACTCACATAGGTAGAAGTTATCGAACAAAGACAGTGTTCCAGCAACTTTAACTTGGGCCCTGAATTCAAATACGATCCGTCCTGTTCGTTTAAACATTGGTACAGAACAAAAGTAATAATTCTGGTCTCTTTGTGATAAGCCAGAGTCATCAACAGCTGATACTATCCGATTTCCATCAAAGACACACATTGGGGTGCCACTTATTGCCTCCGAGCAGTTGCTGGCAATGGTGATGGTGACTGCAGTGCCTCCTAGCATGTTGCCAAAGGTTGGTGATATGAATGGAGTGGATGACAACCTGCAAGGTACTGCAGCAGTGAATGGGAGAGAAAGAAACAATTAGTTTTAGAGTTGCATTGCTAAGTTGCAAGATTTATGTATATGGTGTTAGGGTCACTGGTTAATACTCTATGTAATTCTCTTACAGGACTCAAAGTCCATGGATGCTGTAACATCCCTGTTCCCTCCAGTGTTCGCAGTGAACATAAATGGAATGGTACCCGTGCTGTCTACCAGAGGCATCACACATTTAGCAGTACTGGCACTTTCATAAGAGGCTTGCACTGGAATGCCATTGAAAGTGCATTGTAAGACATCAGTTGGTTGTAAAGTGCAAGGATCTGAGATAGTGACAGTGATAGTGCTGCCACCAGCCATGTGTCCACTAGTAGGCCACACACTCACCACTTCGCAGGCCACTACAAATGCATAAAGGGAAATAGTTATGAACATTTGCAGGATACAAGAGCCACTAACTCATTTCAAGAGTAGCTATTTATAATTGGTCACTGGGTGTTTGCTTTATAGAATCTTAGAAATTAGACTTACATGCTTCAAAATGTTTTCTGATTGTATAATTTCCTTTAGTCTTTGATACAGATCTGAATTCAAAATCAACAGTTCCTGAAGCATTCAGTGAAGGCACCACACAAGTAGCAGAATTTACATCTTTCTGTGTAGCAGGAACCACAACTTGCCCAAAAGCACAGCTCAAAATGTCATCAGAAGCCAGGGAGCAAGGATCAGATACTGCCAATGATACAGTAGTGCCACCAACAACATATCCTGCAAAGGGCTTTGGTGCACTGACAGCAACCTGGCATTGCACTGTGTGAGCAAAGAAAGTGACAGCAGGACACTTGAAAATGAATGAGAAATTGACTACCACACATGATCCCATTATCACTTGTGCACAACCTCAATAGTCGATCTGGTATTCAGAGCAGGTACTCTGTACCTTATTCATTTTAACTACCTCAGAAAATATTCTTGGTAAGGCTTTCCCAGTTGAAATAACATTCCAGTCACCCATAACTCTCTATCTATATATAATCCTGTACTCACAATTACAAATGCCATGAGCATGATCCATACAACTCACAAGCAGTGAAGATATCCTTGTACTCCAACTTTCCGTAATCAACTGTCTCTGCCTGAAACTCAAAAGGCACATCTCCAGTCATCATCAAAGGTGGCATCACACATTCCACATGCATAGAGTCCACCACGGCAGCAGACACAGTTTTGCTGCCAAAGCTACACAATGGTGAGATTAGCTCAATTGCAGTGAGGTTGCAGGTGGCGGAGACCTCAACAGAGATGGTTGCACCACCTTCAAAAGACCCAAACAGTGGACTGGCACTGACTGCTGAACACACCCCTGCAGTGGGCATAAACATGCTTGACTACATGGCACTTGAGAGCATGCATATATCTTACAGTACAAGCTTATAATAATTATAAGAAACCGATTCTATCTAGAATGTATATTTGGAGGGAATTAGCATTCCCCAAAAGCACACCTCTGGAGAGGGGTTCTAGGATCATGCCCCTATACAGAAAAAATTTGGGCTTTATGTCCCGCTGAGATTGATTTGTATAATGCAATTTGAGGAATAATAATCTCTTTGTTGCCATTAATTTGTAGGTGTTGGCCAGGGATTTTGGGAGACGGCAGTTGGAGTGATGGGGGAGCTCGAGCTCCCACACACATTCTCAGCAGACCTTGGGAAATGCATGCTATTTCTACAGTACATAAGACTAAGTGCATATGAATCAGAACATGATAATGAGCTAAATGACTGAATCAGAATTAAATCAGCTGCTTTAACATACTTTGTTCACATGTATCTCCGATATACGCTGTAGGGCACACACAGTTGAGAGAGTCAGTGAGGAGGTTTATCCTGCAAGTAGCATTATTCTGACACTTAGCGGTATCTGTTGCTGCAATGCAATCCATGAAAGCTAAGACACAAGAAGGATAGATGGGAATAGCAACATGTAACTCTCTCTTTCTCTCTCTCTCTCTCTCTCTCTCTCTCTCTCTCTCTCTCTCGCTCTTTCGCTCCCTCTGTATGTGTGTGTGTTGTGTGTATGTACGTGTGTGTACATGCGAGTGTCAGTGCTCACCAGTCATATTACATGTTGAGCCAGTGTAGCCAAATGTGCATGTACATTCGTTGTGGTTGACACATGTTCCAGAATTTTCACACGGAGGTTCGCATATAGCTACATGTAATAAGAACAACAATAATAATAATAATTGATCTTATTTAATGTGGGGAACCTTTAGCCAGAAGGCTACTCTTCCAGGCACCCACAACACATACATAATACAAACAACATCGACACACATACAGTAGGATCAGTTTGTTATTCGTTCAGTGGGGCTGTTTGCTGTCAGGGAACAAGGAAACTGAAGATTGCAACATTGACACATGTTCCAGAATTTTCACATGGAGGTTCGCATATAGCTACATGTAATAATTACAAGGAAGCTGAAGATTGCAACTCTGCAAGAGGTTCTTGCTCAGCAGATCCCTTCCATCATATTCTTTGTAGGTGTAGACTATAGTACTAACTAACCTCGTTCACTGCATGCACTGCCAATATAACCAGGTGGACAGAGACATGTGTTGCTCTCACTGCATGTTCCACCATTCTCACACGAAGGAGAACATGTCACTGCACAATGAAGAAAAATAATCAATGGTTCTTACACATGTATATAGGTGACAATTAAGGCAAATGTATTTGTTGATATTCACAGGACAGACGCCTGCACAGTGTTGAAATGTTTGTGTGTGTGTGTGTGTGCGTGTGTGTGCGTGCGTGCGTGTGTGTGTGTGTGTGGGGGGGGGGGGTGGGGGGGTGCGTGTGTGTGTGCATGCACACGTGTGTACATGTGCATATTCAAAGTAGAAAAAGATGATGATGACTAACTAACCTGGTTGGGGCCCTGCTGGAAAAATCCCCAAGTCAACAACTACTGAGTTGTTACTAGAGTCAAATCCTGAGAAAAACATTCTGTACTGGACAGTAGGGAGAGTGAAACGTCCCTCCAGGAAGCGGTCACACTGGAGCAGTGGTACATTGCTGAGATCTCTTCCGCTCACATCTACAATCTTTAGTGTATGAGTGAGAGAAGTAGACAGATCGTCAAGCCTCATAGTGAAGAGAAGAGCGATGACTTCAGAGCGAGTGAAGGGTGGCATGCTGCTAGAGAAGTACAGTCCAGTGTTGTCGTCCTGTACGAGAAACTCAGCGGTGATGTCAAATCGAACATCCTGAGACTGCCTGACTTCCACTGATCCACTAAAGATGCATACCAGCCATTCTCCTGTAGCGGGGGAGTTGAAGTTTCGAATTAGGAGAGAACTGATGCTCATTCTTCCAAAGACGTTGGTTCCATCTGGCATTTGGAGGGACACTTCTGCAGTCCCTGCCCCAGGGTTGATGGCAATGTAGAGGTTCTCTGTGAGCATTGACACGTGTATTGCCCTGCAGTCACCTGTTGATGTTGTGTCAGCACCCGTAGGGTCATCTGCCTCTTGAAAATTAACCCTTGCATTCTGGATGGTATTGGAGAGAGTGCTAAGATCATTGAGACTGTAAACACTAAGGCCACCTGTTTCACTTGCAACTCTGTCATAGAAGGGGTAACCTGAAGCACAACCAGATGTGTGGCTGAAAGCAAAGTGTACTCTCACTCCTAGCTGGAAGGCTGCCATGATTGATTCATCTGTGCGAGTTGAGTCTTTCGCTGATGCATCAGTGAGTACAATGAGTTGGCCTTCAGGGAAGGAGAGATCCAGAGCATTGATGATCCCTGTCATCCCCAGCTCAGGGCAGTCTCCTCCACCATTAGCACGCAATGCATTCACAGCAGTAAGGAGCTGCTGTCTGTCTGCAGTGTTCTGGGCATCGTACCTCACTGCCGTCCCAACAGCTGTAAGGCAACAATGGAAGAGCTAGTGATTTTGTGCATGAATAATTAGATACACTGAACCCAACTATAATACAGTATATACTGCATCATGAACCATTGCCCATAGCATCAATACGTATGCATACAGTTTGATAGCAGTATATACACAATGCTTGTGGAGTGCTTATAAATCAGCGACATCCCGAAAAGGAA
Source organism: Ianthella basta (assembly GCA_964019415.1). Lineage (NCBI taxonomy): Eukaryota > Metazoa > Porifera > Demospongiae > Verongiida > Ianthellidae > Ianthella > Ianthella basta. The sequence goes on along the minus strand of OZ025889.1, from coordinate 4,810,744 downwards.
GTGTTACAAGTGATTTATTTGCCGAACAAAGGGAAGCGTGGGCGAATGTTGCCAAATAAGGAAAGCATTAGGGGAGCGCGGGCGAATCCAATGCATTTTCATTCTTTACGATAGCTAGCTAGCGAGGAGCCAAGCGAGTCAGGCAGAAACGTCCGTACGCTACACCTCCGGAAACCTCTTCCTCTACTGAGGAGACGTCTTGATCCGCTCCTGCAACGCGATCGAAGGCGCCAACAAGACTTGGCTGGTGAATCGTGGGTCGGCGGAAGGTCCGCCCGATGGGCGGTGGGACAGCACGATGGATCGGTGATCAGCTGCGTCGAAACTGACCGTCATCTGAGTCTCTATGTTCGTTCGGTAGCTAGCTAGCTAGCTACGTACTTGAGAAGTCTTTCCGACCCGGTCCTCTCGTGCGGAAGAATCGGCCACCATCGACGCACAAATTTCGACAGCTGTAGTACGGTACGGCAGTAATCAGTTTGCTCAGTGCTTCCAATATGATGAAGCTTAAGCTTTTTGCACCCTTTTCCATGACTGAAACTACAGTGGCACCATAGATATTCAAAACCATTAATATGGTTGGGTAGTGTAGATTTACTGTATGCTTCATTGAACTGTTCTTGTGTTTTGATCTGAATGCAAGCACTTGCATGTGAAGTGTTGTTGCTATTGATTGAATCACACTGAACCCGATTAGATATTTTTGTGAACCCGATTAGATATTCTTGCTCTCCAATAGGATATTATCGCTGTCTGATAACAGATTGTCACCTCTCACTGCAAGTAGCACTTTTATAGTCACTCAATAAACATAGCAACCACCTAGCAACGGCAAATAAGAATATATATTGTTACCTAGTGACTCACATGGATCATTGAATGTGGTGAGGATATAGTGTGTCGGTGCTCCGACATCATCATTGACAAACTCAGTGATAATCTGTCTTACTCTTGCTATCTCTTCAGACATGCTTCCAGTGTCATCTACTACAAACCCAAGGGAGTAGGGACGCTGTGCAAGTCCAAATATCTTCCCTCGGTCTTCTCCAGATAGCCCTGTTACAAAGCTCACATTCTCAGTCTGCACTAGGCTTTCCAGGCACAGCGCTCTACCAAAAATGTCCCTGACTGAATTCAAATCGCGGCCTGAATCAAGGGCATTTTGCAATTCAGCAATCACTTGGGTGGTGTTTGCACTGGTGATGGTTAGTCCTTGAACCTCTGTACACGCTTGAGTATTTGCTGCAATAATTTGGCTGAATGCCCTGCCAAAGGTTTGCGCTCTGTCTGGTGTGTCAAGCAGACCGAGATCCATCAGTAGCTGTTGGTACAGGTCAGCCTCACTGCCAAGTGGGTTGTCTGAAAAGGCAGAGAGAAGGAGCCGTGTGGTCTGGTTAAAGATTCTCTCTCGTGAGGTGACATAGAAGTTGCTGATGGTAGCAGAGCACACGTCCACCTGAGCCACACTGGCATCTGCAAACAAACCCAGCAGGACAAGGACTGTGGCCAAAGGGGACATCATTCTTCCTCTAGCGGAATGAATTGCAAAATCTGTGCTTCCCTCTGTAGTTGCGGGAAACACCAATTTGCATGTGTGTACACATCTCACATCAAGCTATTAAATACAGTACTAAAGAGGATGTAGCTGGCACATTCCAGTAATGTCAATAGTGCTGATTTTGCTGAGACATCATTTTGTGTAATGGATTATATGGCTAGACATGTTGTCATGCCTACTCTAGGCCAGCACCTTATATGGTCAACACTATTTTAAGCATCCAGACAAATATATAATTATAACACAAAATTCCCCTACATCCTGCTCACTGCATGTTTAACAGAAATGGTGTGAAAATCCATTAAGTCTTCTCCTGTTAGAGAGGCAAAGTCATCTCCCAGTGAGCTCATGTCTGCTTCCATTCCCAAGTCTGGCAATGACTGTTGGATGTGCTGGCACACAGAGGGGCTCTTAATAGTAGCCCACATATGCACTAGTACAGCACCCACTCCTACAAGGAGCTGCATATAAGGAAGGAGATGCAGAAATACAAATTTGTCCATTTTACTAGCAGCCTATGTGTGGATGAGGTGTGCATATTGTATAAGGACAGCTTTGAGCACAGTTGGTGGACCACATAAACTAGAGTCCCATCGGTTAGTAGCCTAGTTCCCTGCTGCAATCTTGTTTATGATTCATTCCAGATAAATTATACACGCTCCACCTACATGCGTGTTTGTAGCCGATAACACAAATGTGTATTGATGTGTCCAACACATGCTAGAGCTCACTACACACACAAATGTACAAGGCAGATCCATGCACCTAACAATTAAGAGTCCAGAGACTAGAGCAATTAAGTGCACCTGTTTACAGTTGAAGTTAAAGAATGGTGGAGGTGTGGTGGTGACAGCTATGCACATCCTGAAGCCCTAGTGTTAGGGAATGTCAAGCATTAGAAGAACACGTATACCCCATAGTCTGGTGTACAAGGGAGTCACTGTGGTGATTTCCCAAACTTGTCTTGTGTGCACATGGCATGTGTTAATTGAAAACAAAATAGCATTTAACTGGGAGCCCATGTATTTTGTAATGCATATATACGTATAATTATAATGTACATTCAATGCACGCCGCCTGCTGTAGTTGCAGTGTATAGCAACACCATCACTATTGAACAACCCACCTCCTGAACAGTGTTACATGTACAGTGTATGTATTAGTTATACCACGGCGCTGAGGTGTATATGGATTTTAGGCGCACGATGCCCGAGGGCGCGAAGCGCCCGAGGGCGAGTGCGTCTAAAATCCATATACACCTCAGCGCCGTAGTATAAGTGATATATACCCCGCCTAGCGCGTCTAGGCTCTTATTCGAAAGGCGGGCTTCTTCCAGGACGGCAGCTCTGAAGAGCGGCTGTCAAGTTTTGCTGAATTCGTAAGTGCTGTGAAGTTTTTGCCTTTTCTTAAGCCACTGGAGCAACACTCTAAGAAGCCACTGAAGTGATTGAGGCATCTGCGACGTTCTCGGCCTTCGAGGGGTCTTTGCGCTCGCTGCTCGACTTTCTGTTCTCCGTGAAACAGTGCGTTCCCACTGCTGCAGTGAGTTTGAGTACCCTTGCGTACGAGTTAGCGCACGAGCTTGCTGTTTCTCGTTTGTGCACTGTGCGGGTCGCGTACATGGTTTATCTAGCTCGGCTACGAAGCGCTCTACGTTGTTGGCTTGCGTGCATTGGTTGCAGCGTGGTTGAGTGAGGCATTCTCCTTTTCAATGCTTTGCGGACTCTCCCGAAGCAACGCAAAGTTGAAAAACTGACTGCAAGTTGCTGCATTTGTGTGTGTGCTTTGGTGTGATTTGACACCTTTGTTGTTATCAATAACAATTCCTGGTTATCTTTCACACCTTCCATATTTGGGCTGGGATATAACAGGATTTAAGCGCCCCTGTGCATATATATGCTTCTTAGCTCCTGTTATATCCCGGCTGGCTTGTTTACGCGATATATTTTCGCGCGGTTGCCATGGCAACGGGGTATATATAGTAGTTATATACTATTTAAATGGTTACTCACATAAAATTTTGTTCGTGTGCACATCATTATTTGATCTGATAATATAATCATTATGTCATTTATGATTACACGCAGAAGTAGAGTGTACTATAAAGATATTGTGATCATTACCATGCCCTGTATTCCACACACGCAGGTGATAAATTACTTGAAGAAAGAAGCAGTTGAAGGGGTATTTTGTGTGACTGTGAATTCCTCAAGACCCATGTATATAAGTGCACAGCTACCCTTAGTATACAGCTTAGCCTAGTGGTATATGCTGTGTATGTTATATACTAGTGCTGGTACATTCCTAAACCTAAATTCGTATACATATATTTTCTATAACATGAAACATTATACATAGGTCACTCACGTACACTGGACTATAACTGGTACTATATGTAAAATTACACTATATTGTATACACTAACCCTCAAAGTATGTATTACAGTTTGCCATGTCTGTACTATAAAGCAATTAGCTATAGCATGTTTTACAGATAATCATTATTACAGAGCCCATGCAGAGGCTAGAGCAATTAAGTGCACCTGTTTACAGTTGAGTTAAAGAATGGTGGAGGTGTGGTGGTACTTGGCTGCAGGTGAAACACTAGCCAAAGGACAGCTATGCACTATATCCTGAAGCCCTGTTGTTAGAGAATGTCAAGCATTAGAAGAACGGATGTAGCCCGTAGTCTGTGTAAGCCGGGTGTAACATGAGTGGTGCTTTCCCAAACTGGCAAAGTGTCCGTGCACACATGGCATGGGCCGATGGAAAACAGAATAGTGTTTTCCTGGAAGCCCTGCATGAAAGGGTAATTTGTGTGACTGTGAATTGCTCAAGATCTGTGTATACATACATACTGTAAGTCCATAGTCACCCTGAGGACACAGCTTAGGATAGTGGTGTATATTGTTGTATGCTGTACTAGTATTGGTACCTTCACAATACTAAGCCTGTTTCGCATATATATTTACAGTGAAACCTGTCTAAGACTGTTGGGCCAGTCATAATTGACCTTTACAGAGAGGTGGGTGTATTATAGAGGTAGATTGCAATGCTAGCTATATGTAGCTATGTGAGGCCAGGGGAGGCTGTCTGTTTAGAGATATGGCTGCCTAGCACAGTGACCATCTTAGATACATAGGTTCTACAGTGCTGTAATTACAGAGTCCAGAGACTAGAGTATTTTGAATGTGCCTCTTAAAAGAAATGGTGGAGGTGTGGTGGTAGGGAAACACGAACCAAAGGACAGCTATGCACTACATCCGGAAGCCCTAGTGTTAAAGAATGTCCAACATTAGAAGAATGCATGTAGCCTGTAGTCTGTGTGGCTGGTGTACGAGGGAATGGTGCTTCCCCAAACTGGTTATGCGTCACTTTGTAAAACTTATATTAGTGACTGCAATGTTCATGACATGCATGACTGCACCCATACTCTGCACAAGCACAGAATGTAACGGGGAAATACACCATGCTCTAATGTGCTTGTATATCATATGTCATCTTTCATATGCTCATGTCTGGGATCAATAATAGGATGCATGTGCTGGCTGGGGCATAGACATAGAGGAACTCTTTCATGAACTTATTACACAGTCCAGACACACTCCATGCATGTTATTATGCAGTCTAAAATGCAATACAGACAGAACAGAAATACATACTGTACACAATGGGCAGGGACTGACACATTAACACAAACACAGTAGCTTCTAGGTGTGTCATATATACAAAGTTGAAGTTGGTTCACTCAAACACACTACATATGTAGCTACTACTTAATACTATAGCCAATCTTCCTACAGCTGATAGCAAATAATTCACCTGTTTCATGGCACTAAACAAGTTCTGCATCTTCCTTCTAAAATGTATAATGAGATAACACATGTGTATTCATGTGTCCAACACATGCTATAATAATATGACTCACTGCATGCATATATACAAGGTATATGTAGATACATATAATTATACATCCATGAACAGAAATTTAAAGGCCTTGAGACTAGTGCAATTAAGTGCACGGACCTACTTACAAGTGCAACAGTAGCAAGGGACAGCTATGCAGAGCATCCTGAAGCCCCTAATGTTAGAATGTAAAGTGTTAGAAGAACGCAGTGTGTAGCCTGTAGTCTGTCAGCTACAGTAGTGTAAAATGAGTACATGGTTGTTCCCCAAAGCCGGTCAGGTGTACACATAACATGCTTTTGGGATAGTTGAAAGCAGAATAGTATTTTTACTGGAAGCCCTGGAATAGGGCACGTACAGCATGCAATTAATGCAGTGTTTGAATTAGTGTGCACGTAGCATGGTCACTCTTGGTCAACTGGGCTAGACTGAACTGGTTCAAACTGGTCATGCATGCAGATGCACATACACATGTGCTAACAGAGAGTAGCAGCATTACTATTACCAGAAGCCCTTGTATACCGGTGCTGGTATGTTCAGTGCAAACATGTCATCACTTATAGATATACACAACCCATTACTATGGTAACCCCAGTATAGGTAGTGAAATGTCATTATAATTATCATTTAAGAGCCCAGAATAATAAAGGGGGCAGTTGCCAGAAGTGAATTAGGTGTGGTCTGAGTATTATAAATTCTACTTCATTAAAAGCATTTTACTATGTGAAACTGTAGGTGATACTTTGGTTACCATGGCAATGGGATCTGTAACCATTTAAATGGTCACTTATGTTTGCGCTCCTGATGCACATCATTGTTTGATCCAGAAATCATTGAACACAAATTAAGAGTAGAGTTTACTATGAATTCCTCAAGATCTACATTAGTCTCTATATACATATATCTACCCTCAGGACACAGCTTATATGCGGTGCACATGAAGCAGTAGCTACATACGTATGTACTATGATAATAGTGTGGATATAGCTAGCTATCTCCACCAGGAGGAAGCACTAGCTTATATAATTGTGGTCAGACCAAAGCGAACCATTTTGCAGTATATATGCATTATACTGCATCTGCAGCTCCACCAGGCATGCCTTCAAATTAAGCAATACCATTTCTGTAGTTTGTAACGGTACCATGAAGTAGGTTGTGATCACTCACAGTCTACCATTGGTGTTTGTGTGCTACAAACTACCCTCAAAGCAGTTTATATACCATGCGTCCATAGGGACATGTACGTACTGTGAAATGACTAGCATGATACTGTTATATCAGAGAGCCCAAAGACTAGAGCAAGTGCACTTGTTCACAGCTGAAGTTGCACAAGGAATGGCAAAAGTGCATGTGGTGGTAATATACTGAAACCTTAAGCTTAGCCAAAGGACAGCCATGCGATATCCTGAAGCCCTTAAGGTTAGAATGTGAAGCACGCTAGAAAAATGTGTACGTGAGCCTGTAGTCTGCGTAAACTAGTGTACTGTTACAGGAGGGGTGCTTCCCAAACTGGTGCAGTACATGTGGCATACGGGCTAATTGAAAGCATAATATTATTATTATGTACTGTAATAGTGTTACTATTGAAAGGCATGGTATAGTGTGTGTACTGTATTATACATACATTCAACGCATATATATATACCACCAGCTGTACAGTAACTGAAGTGTAGCACCATCATAACAACCAACTCCTGCATGAACAGTGTCACATGAAATGATTAGTTACATACCAGCTGGTATACTAGTTGTGTAGCTATTGACACACACACACAGAGAGAGAGAGAGCTAGATTGATGGCTAACAGGCATTCTATCAACTACTGTATATAACTGTATGCACATTGGAATATTACCACACATTACACCCAGTAACCATGACAGTGTGCTGTAATGAGATACAAGTCAATTGGCATTAACAGAGCACATGACAGCTTAAATATTATAGTGTTTAAAACTTAAAATAATACTGTGACTTAAAAGTGCTAGACCTTGGCATTTTCAGGCAGTGGATGTATGCACACAGAAATGGGGTCACATAAAGAAATGGTGCCATGGTCCAATGAGTCTTCTCCTGTCAGAGAGGCAAAGTCATCTCCCAGTGAGCTCCTGTCTGCTTCTGTTCCCAAGTCTGGCAATGACTGTTGGACGTGCTGGCACACAGAGAGGCTCTTAATAGCAGCCCGTGTGTGCACTAGTGCAACACTCACTTCTACATTGCAAGGAGCTGTGTATAGGAAAGGAGACACAGCATACAAACACTGGTCATGCATTCAATATCAGAGTCATGTGTGGATGAGTGGCTGAATACTGCATTATAGACTGCTTCTCACAACACCATGAATGGCCATAATCATGAGGCTCTGTATGCCTCAAAAGAACAACCAGACAGGACACCATAAACTTACGTAATCCTGCTAAGGAAACACAATAAAATTGTGTGTGTGTGTGTGTGTGTGTGTGTGTGTGTGTGTGTGTGTGTGTGTGTGTGTGTGTGTGTGTGTGTGTGTGTGTGTGTGTGTGTGTGTGTGTGTGTGTGTGTGTGTGTGTGTGTGTGTGTGTGTGTGTGTGTGTGACTGACTGTACCTCAACAATAGCTATAGCTGGATGGAGCCCTTCGAGGTTTTCTCCTCTAACTCGTTCATTGCAAGGTCTGCCAGTGGCATTGGTAGTGGCAATCTATTGCTCACAAAGTAACTAGAGATAGATGTGGTGACAAAGGTGAAAACTGCAATACAAGCTATGTACTGTACACAAAAAAGCATACATTCTTGAAAACAAGCAACCAACAGCACACACCCAATGCACATCCACACACAGCACACACCCAATGCACACCCACACACAGCACACACTCAATGCACACCCACACACAGCACACACCCAATGCACACCCACACACAGCACACACCCAATGCATACCCACACACAGCACACACCAATCAATGCATCATTATAGTTTACAAACACAGCAATCTGATCAAGCAGCTATGCACTATGTATGTATCTCTGTTACTCTAATACATGGTTGGCATTGTGCCTCCACTACTGTTTTGTGCATGGACCTAATATGGCTATTTCACCTACTGAAGTATAGACACTACACAGCTAATGTTCACTGTATGCAGTAACCATGTGTGAGCCTGAGGCACTATACATTAGCCTTTTCTTGCTGTTCAATGTTGTGGTTGCCAATGATCACAGAGTCCTGTATAGATGTGTAGACAAAAGATTGGATTGCATGGTATCAAATACAGTGCAAGTTTCAATAACACCGGTACCAAATACGTATGCATCAATGCTCTGGGGATTTAGAGGCTAAGATGAACAGGTGTGTTGGTGAACATGCATATTACAATATGCACATACCATTTTACTCTCCTTCCTGTTCTTGGCTTTGCCATGTTTCCTGCACGGATGTCAATGTACAAGTATCACATTGTACCCATACAATGCATATATACATCATCTACGTATTACAGTAGCATTACTCTCAAAGATATTCGATGCACAACAGAATGTTGCTGTAAAATATTCATGCAGTACAATTCACACATGCACCCAAATAATATGCAGGCTGTAAAATAATTCCTGCAAAACCTCATGAAAATTAAACTGCCATTCATTGACAATCTTCTTCCCCATACACAAATACAATTATGCCAGACATATATGTATCAGTCGCATCCAGCTACCTTCATTCACTGCATGATGAGGACATGCAGTAGGATTGACTAAGAAGCTTGTCCGATTAAGTTGCATCACATGTACGTAATTCTCATAGAAGTCACTAGAGACTTCCAAGAGAACTACCAATGAACGCTGACTATAGTGTGAAGTTGAGCATGTCTAAACACTGAGGACTTTACAAGCATGTGAACAGTATAACAATGTAATAGCTTGATTCTTCTCTGGACAATCGAGCACACCATGAACACTTGTCAATTCATTCACGTTGCATTGAATTGACAAGTGTTCATGGTGTGCTCGATTGTCCAGAGAAGAATCAAGCTATTACCTACCCAGCATGCCTAATAACTTCCACGAAAGTATAACATTGTACCAGCCCCTGTGTATGCACAGTGGATGTCATCTGGGTGTACATGGATACTAACACACAGGCCAAGTATGTATACACAGTATACAGAGTCCATTGCGCAAGAAAATAACAGACTTAAACACCACATTAATATTCACATCGTGCCACTGCATACCATTGGTTGTTACGGTAATGTTATGAATTACTACCAGCATATAAGTTTAGCATTATTCAGTACACAATGTGAAGATGTATGCATTGTACAGTAACTCTCACACACCTCATATAGATGTGCATGAGTATTGCTGTTGGAACTGTGACTGCTATAATGGCTGCGCATACAACAAGACCTGCAATGAGACCATCCTCAACAATGGAGTGTGGAGGAACTGTACAGAGAGAACAGATCATTTCAAAAGCTAGCAGCTGCTTCCACTTGACCCACCTACATATGGGGATTCAAGAGTTAGATCGTGCTGTGCACTACTCTATGTTACACATATACACATGTTCAATATACCACTATTGCCACATTCAGCACTCACTTATGTTCACAGTTGCATAGCCAGTGGATTGGAAGACATCGTACTGTCTGTTAAGAAGTGCATCCCTCCTCCTCCTGTCTGGTGTGAGCTAGGAGCAGACAAACACAAGGAGTGAATGCAGTGCTGCTGTAGCTGCATGTGGTGCTTGCTCTCTTCCTCACCTCAGTGCTGACAAAATATCTGACAAAGCAGTCTAAGGTCTTCCCTGCCATGACAGGGCCATTCCTGTACTGACTAGGAAAGTCATTTGGCTCAGATTCATCACCCACGCCAAACTGGTAAGGGAAGGTGATCCTTTCTGCAGCTGGATCAAACTCGGATGCAATATATGGCACATTGTCCTCTGCACTGTCATATGTACCAAATGTGCTGCTGTCTGGGAAGGCTGTGTCTGGAGCTGTGCTTCTAGTGGTTGGGAGAATGTTTCTGATGCATACCACCCACACATGACTGCAAGAGGTTGGGCAAGAATAAAACATGGAACAAGGAGAAGTGAGGTACCCAAATGTGCATACAATGTGATACATAGAACAAAAGCATAAGCTACTATTACTAGATAGCTTATTACATAAGTATGTATATCTACATAGCTGTAGCATACTAAGTGTGCATGCACATGTACGTATGTGAGATTGAGCTCTGTTTTACCTCAAAAAGTCTTGACGGGCAAATGCAGGTGGAGGGATTACAATCTCCACTATTGCACTTGACCCAGCCCTAATTTGAGGCACAGTGAGAGAGAGAACTTCATCTTCTGGAAATGGTGCTGAAACAGCAGCATCTGGCAAGGTTGCAAACACTCCACTCAAGGGAGGACCAAACTCCACTACTGGGGCATTGCTTGCTTGGACAGTCACCGTGTAGTATGTGAAGGGCTGTAGTCCAGTGATGTTGTAGGAGTTAACAGGGACTGTGATGGAAGTTGTCATCCCATCAAGTGGGCCATATGTCAGTAGGTAGTTCCCACTGAATGGATTGGGTAGTGCTGTCCACTCCACAACCAAGTATGTTGGACGTCGCAGAGTAGCCATCAGGCCATCTGTGGCAGCTGCATGCATGGAGAAGATTGCACAATGAAGGTTACCGCTCAGTTCAACAAAAGCAAAATATTCTTACATACCCAGCACAAGCACCTCTCTGGTGGCACTGAACTCTTCAGACAGTTGCTGCACTTCACCTCTAACCACCTGCCGAGCACCACATGTCACTGCACATGTGTAGTTTGCTGAATCAGTGATAAAGGCATCTGTGACTTGTAGAGTACTCCAACGCAAAGAAAAATCAGCAGCAATACTTGCAGTACCACTGAAGGTCCCATACTCCTGTCTCTCCACCCCCCTGACCCGGTCTTCTCCATAGAAGGAGATGTCGTCCTTCAGCCAAGCCACATAGTAAGTATCAGCATCCCAAGAGCAGTTCAGCAAGATGGTGTTGTTGGCACTGGTTGCTGCTCGGAAGAGGTAAGTAACAGGGTCCTTTTGAGAAAGACTGACGTTGACGGCATCTGAGGGAAGGAGTGTAACCATATAGACAAGAATGGAAACAAAGAACATTACAGGTATCCTTTGGAGAGTAAAACCATGATCATGCAAGCATGAAGTACAGCTGCAACAAAAACTGCCATCATATCTTAGTTGTACTGTATGATTTCACAGAAGCTACATGTGCAGATAGCAGATCTATGGAGCACATTGTGCAGTAGAATAGCTGATTGAAAGCTTGTTTATGTAGATGCTCTGCAGTTGAATACAAATTACCTATTTCATTCAGTGTGAAAGTGTGCCTTGATGTTGGTCCATCGCCTGCTTGGATGTTCCTTGCAAAGATGGTGGCGTTGTACTCCTCACACGGGTAGGTCAGGTTGACCACAATAGTGGTGGTGGGGTGGGGCACTGTAGCCCCACCCACTGAGTCTGTGTCATTTCTGATATCTACAATGTAGTAGATGATACCAGCAGGGTCCACAGTGGGGGGCACTCCCAGGAAGGAGGTGGGAGTCCAGGAGAAGGTGACACTGAGGTAGCCCACACTGGCATCAAAGTCAGTCACTTCACGTGGCACATCTGGTACGAGGAAGGCAATAGCAAACATCAAGAATACTGCACAGTGTGGAGGATCACATCAGTGAATTATAAATTAGACCTGCTCTTTATTGACAGCAATACTTCGTTAATGCTCCATAGATGAGCAACTCCTCACCATAGACAAACACCGCAGCTGTGTCCTGAAGATTCCCAGCAATGGTACCAAACTCCACTCCTCTGGCCACACAGGTCACAGCACAGGTGTAGTTGCCACTGTCCTCCAGTTCAACATTGTCAGCGGTCAGACTTGATGTCATCATTGCAAAGTCACTGACAACACTGAACCCCTGTTTGGGTGCCATCAGGATGGAGGGTGCAGCCAGGTCTTCTTCATAGATCAGTACACCATTTTTGTACCATGCAACATAGTACACTGAAGTGTTCCATGTGCACTGGAGGGAGATGTTGCTGCCAGCAGGATAGTCTGAAGTGGGCTCCACAGTTGACACTGTGACTGTTGGCTGGACTGCATGGTGAATGAAGGCAAAGCAAAATGAATCAATGAACAGTTGTAGAATCTAATGACCAGAAAATCTTACACTCTAAATGTCAATCACTGAATGTCCTATTAGAACATGTCAATTACACAACTTAAACCCAACTTCAATCTCAGCGGTAAAGTTTAACTTGTGCATTTTGGTTATGACACTCAGGTACCAACCTGGCTCCACAGTCATGAAATATTCACTGGCAGAGGTTCCATTGAAGAACAGGTTCTCTGCTGTCACTGACACAGTTAGATTGTCACATGCTGGCAGGTTGGTTGTCTTCAAGGTAGCATCCGGGTGCTTCACTGTAGCACTGAACAACAATTCTAAAGTAGTGTCACTCACAACCACAAAGTATGTCAAGGTTGCGTTTTGCCCAGCGGGGATTCCAGTAGCATTTTCCATCAATGCCATCCAGGAGATGTCAGCTGTCACCGGTGTTGTGTCATCTGGTTTAATGTGAATTGACAGACCATCAGGTGTATTGGGAGGTTCTGAGCAGTAGGGCAGGACTAAATATTTGGATGGCAATGATGGCTTGTTCAAATCAGTGGTGCTTATGACTGTAATGTGTGGTATGTACGTTGCAGTTGTCATGCAGTGTACATACGTAGCATGGTAGTTGTGATACGCAACTTGTACTGTATATATTACACTGCAAGTTGTATGTACTATGGTGAATTTGAAGCTATACATTGAAATTATAGAGTCCGGAGTATCTTTGATTCCAGGCCTTCCATATACTGTAAGATTGGTGCTACTTCACTATGAATAGTAAATCACATTTCTGACAATATTACTGCAATTGGTAAATATTTTGGGGGTAACTGGAGAGTTTGGAGGAGGCTTCCCAATGGTATTTATGTAGCAGTGTTTTGGTGCTTGTTATGGTGTGAGAATTGTAGCTATAGAGGCCTGTAATAGCTAGTAAAGATCGGCAGTCTTAGTGCAGTGTATTTGCCTTTATGTGCAGCATTATATAATGGCATGTGCTTCCTCACCGATCTCACAGAATGTCCCAGTGTAGGAAGAAGGACATTCACAAAAGTACTCAAAGACATGTTGGGTACAGTTTCCTCCATTTTCACATACATTTCGGTCACATGAAGAAAACACTACATATAGGAGACAGAAGGTAAGAACCAACATACAGAGCAATACATATATACTGTGGGTGCCTTTTGCATAATGCAGGTCATGTGTAATCTTGCATAGTACATACTATGTAGGTTTACCATACACAGGTTGTATATATATAGAAACTAAATAAGATTGTCGTGCAAATGAAGTGGTGGAATTAATGCTTGGTAAAATGTATTATTGTGAAAACCTTGAATGTTGCATGTGGGTCCACTGAATGCACTAGTACACAGGCAGGTGTTGTTAGCAACACAAGCTCCATTTGTGCACGCAGGATCACACAGTACTGAAAGGGGGGAGGAAGCATAGGACACACATGTACATGTACCCACAGGCAGCATGCTGTATGAATGCAAATGCACAAACATTTATCATAATTGTACACATTCCTGCAAACACTCACATGCATATGCACATGCACACACACTTCAAACAGGAATAACAATACTCACTAGGAGTCTCTAAGGTTTGAATGATGTTTATTTCTTCCTGCCCAGTTAGAGTGGATAGCCCTATATCCAACCGACTGGTGGCAGCCACATCAAACAGACATGCTGGATCACCATCACATAGTGCCATCGCTTCAGCCTCCAAGTCAGGGTCAGTGAAGTTTGGAGCGAAGGTAGGACTGAAGTCTGGGTCATGGAAATCCATCCAGCTCATATTACCCCTGTAATAGAACAAGCTGTCCTCATCAGATGTGAGAGTCCCTGTGCAAATAGAACAGGAAATGCACTGCAATAGATATCTTGATGCATTGTTAAGGAGCAAAAATACAGAATTAACAGTATCTGCTAGTGCAGTTGAGTTTCAGCTTGACAGAAAAGATGCTCTTTGTCTTCCTCTCATGCATCTATCAAGAAAACTCACATGTAACTCCAAATAAATTGTGGACCTCCTCCATGGTGGAATTGACAGAAAGTGGTTCTGATGCATTTCTGGGAATGAAGTCATCTGAAGGATTACCATTGAAGTTGCCTAAGAGGCCACGTGTCCTTCCCCTTGCCTCCTCAGGAAGGGTCACCTTGATGAGTGACAGAATGTCATTCTCTCCTCTCACCTCAACAACGTAACCTCCCTCAAACACTGCCAGGTAGGTGCCATTGGCTTGCTGAGATACTGCCACTCCTGCAAACTGCTGACTTGATATAGAAAGATCAATTACCTCCCTGTTCAAGCGCACTTCAATCACACTACCATTAGTGACCTCCATCTGCACCACATCTGAAGTGTTTGTTTTGGCCACAATGGCAGTGAATACAGTTGCCTGTATCATGGATCCATTTGCATCAATAGCCTGCTCAAGGCGACCCTGAAATGCAAAACTACCATCAGTTGCCTCCAGAAGAGTGTACTCTCCTTTTCCATTGAAAGTATAGCGGGATCCATCCAAGGTGACAATGTGTGGATCACCAAACAGCAAGGCTGCAGGGAGGAAAAGTTTTGATATCCAAACTTAAGTATATACTTGCTGCTATGACATTCCAAAGAAGGTTTATATAATACAGACATGGCAGTCCCATACCTGGTACAGGAGGACTATAACCATTTCCATTGTCAGTAGGCAGCATGGACTGGAAGGCATCGCACTGTGCCATTCTCTTCTTTCCTAGTAGACCCTCCTTACAGCAGTAGACAAATGGCAGCACTGTCTCTCTGTAGTATGTCACCATAGTGGAGAAGGTTTGGTATAGAGGAGTTCCAATGCTGGGTCGGGCTTCTCCAGGGTCAGCCAGCAGCATTCCATTGTTGTCATAGCAACATTGTTGAGTCAGAAGGCTACATATGAGATGTATACACAATAGTACACTGAGCAATATTTACTAAAACATAAGTAAGTAACTGTTGTCAAACAAATGCAAAGTTGAAACAGAAGCAAATTGAATGAAGACACATGACAGAATGCAATGCAACTTGCACAGTATAATTGATTTAGTATTGCAACAATTTTAATGGAAGTTACGACTCAAAAGAAAGGTAGGCAGGGAAGAGAAAATTGACACCATCCAGTATCAAACCTGGTAGCCCCTTCCTTGCCTATCTTTCTGTCAAGTTGCCATTTCCATTAGTCTAAGAATTGTTATTATAGTTACAACCGACCTGTCTACCTTATGTACAAATGTATATCGGTAAATGAAGAAGTACAGATATCCTAGACCTGTAATTAAGCAAGACTCATCTCACTTTGGGCCTCGAGGCTGACGTTGCACAAAGCAGACACTGCTCTTTGGATGCAGGTAGCTGTAATATTGCTCTGTGTATAATGGATCCTCAGCAGAGGCCACCACTTCTTCATCAAACCCACTGTTGAAAAGCAGAGCATGAAACTCTGTTGTAGGGCAGGCTGGCAACCCAGTAGTGTCAAGCTGATCTGGGACATTGCACTTGTAGCTCAGTTCTATCCGGATATCATTTGAGAGTGGCTGAGATGCTATAAGGTACACACCAGACCACCTACTAAAGCTGAAGCTGTCAGTGGTTGATACTCCAGTCACTGTAGTAACCACCTGAAAGATTCCAGGAAGTACTTGAATACCTGCCCGTAATGTGTTCATTATGTGTTCATATGATACAAATGCACCACTGCTCCTTGTAGTATCAATACTCTTAGGAATGGTATATTTAGCCAATTTGTCATTTCCTTTTACAGGTAGAACATGGAGAAGAACATTTGACTGAAATGTTAGAGCACTTTCTTTAGCAAAAGATTCTATTGATCTGGAGAAGACATTACTCCAAACCAAGTTAATCTCACTGTTGATGAGTAGAGAGTCGTCAAACATGACACTCACATCATGGGATTGATATGGAGGCACTGCAATAGGATGGAAATAAGTGTACACAAAATGTGGTTATACCTACAGTATATACTCATGCGTATATATTAACACAGACAGTGTGTGTATATGTAGTTAACTCACGTAACAGGCCTGACTACATGTAATCGACAACTGGTAGCAATGTCATGTCTAATATGTGTGCAGTGTAGTGCAGTGGAAGCACTGTAAGGGTATACTCACATAGGTAGAAGTTATCAAACAAAGACAGTGTTCCACCAACTTCTACTTGGGTCCTGAATTCAAATCTGATCCTTCCTGCTTTTTCAAGCATTGGCACAGTACAAAAGTAATTCTGGCCACTTGTTGCCAAGCCAGAGTCATCAACAGCTGGTACCATCTGATTTCCATCAAAGACACACATTGGGGTACCACTTATCTCCTCCAAGCAGCGGCTGGCAATGGTGATGGTGACTGCAGTGCCTCCTAGCATGTTGCCAAAGATAGGTGATATGAATGGAGTGGATGACAACCTGCAAGGTACTGCAGCAGTGAATGGGAAAGAAAGAAAGAATTAGTTTCAGAGGTGCATTGCTAAGTTGCAAGATTTATGTATATGGTGTTAGGGTAACTGGTTAATTAATACTCTACGTAATTCTCTTACAGGATTCAAAGTCCATGGATGCTGTAACATCCCTGTTCCCTCCAGTGTCCGCAGTGAACATAAATGGAATGGTACCCGTGCTGTCTACCAGAGGCATCACACATTTAGCAGTACTGGCACTTTCATAAGAGGCTTGCACTGGAATGCCATTGAAAGTGCATTGTAAGACATCAGTTGGTTGTAAAGTGCAAGGATCTGAGATAGTGACAGTGATAGTGCTGCCACCAGCCATGTGTCCACTAGTAGGCCACACACTCACCACTTCGCAGGCCACTACAAATGCATAAAGGGAAATAGTTATGAACATTTGCAGGATACAAGAGCCACTAACTCATTTCAAGAGTAGCTATTTATAATTGGTCACAGGGTGTTTGCTTTATAGAATCTTAGAAATTAGACTTACATGCTTCAAAATGTTTTCTGATTGTATAATTTCCTTTAGTCTTTGATACAGATCTGAATTCAAAATCAACAGTTCCTGAAGCATTCAGTGAAGGCACCACACAAGTAGCAGAATTTACATCTTTCTGTGTAGCAGGAACCACAACTTGACCAAAAGCACAGCTCAATATGTCATCAGAAGCCAGGGAGCAAGGATCAGATACTGCCAATGATACAGTAGTGCCACCAACAACATATCCTGCAAAGGGCTTTGGTGCACTGACAACAACCTGGCATTGCACTGTGTGAGCAAAGAAAGTGACAGCAGGACACTTGAAAATGAATGAGACATTGACTACCACTGTGACACATGATCCCATTATCACGTGTGCACTACCTCAATACGAAGTCGATCTGGTATTCAGAACAAGTACTCTATACCTTATCTAACTACCTCAGAAAGTATCCTTTGGTGATGGTTTCCCAGTTGAAATAACATTCCAAACACCTGGCCATAGCTCTCGATCTACCTACATAGTCCTGTACTCACAATTACAAAATGCCATCAGCATGATCCATACAACTCACAAGCAGTGAAGGTATCCTTGTACTCCAACTTTCCGTAATCAACTGTCTCTGCCTGAAACTCAAAAGGCACATCTCCAGTCATCATCAAAGGTGGCATCACACATTCCACATGCATAGAGTCCACCAAAGCAGCAGACACAGTTTTGCTGCCAAAGCTACATGACGGTGAGATTAGCTCAATTGCAGTGAGGTTGCAGGTGGAGGAGACCTCAACAGAGATGGTTGCACCACCTTGAAAAGACCCAAACAGTGGACTGGCACTGACTGCTGAACACACCTCTGCAGTGGGCATAAACATGCTTGACTACATGGCACTTGAGAGCATGCATATATCTTACAGTACAAGCTTATAATGATTATAAGAAACCGATTCTATCTAGAATGCATATTTGGAAGGAATTAGCAGTCCCCAAAAGCACACCTCTGAAGAGGAGTTCTAGGATCATGCTTTATGTCCCACTGATATTGATTATTATAATGCAATTTGAGAAATAATAATCTCTTTGCTGCCATTAATTTGCAGGTGTTGGCCAGGGATTTGGAGAGACAGCAGTTGAAATGATGGGGGAGCTCAAGCCCCCCTCCCCCACACACATCCCCAGCATATTTAACCTTGGGATATGCATGCTACTTCTACAGTACATAAGACTAAGTGCATATGAATCAGAACATGATAATGAGCTAAATGACTGAATCAGAATTAATTAAATCAGCTGCTTTAACATACTTTGTTCACATGTATCTCCAATATACGCTGTAGGGCACACACAGTTGAGAGAGTCAGTGAGGAGGTTTATCCTGCAAGTAGCATTATTCTGACATGTAGCGGTATCTGCTGCTGTGATGCAATCTATGAAAGCTATAAGACACAAGAAGGATAGAAGGGAATAGCAACATGTAACTCTCTCTCTCTCTCTCTCTCTCTCTCTCTCTCTCTCTCTCTCTCTCTCGCTCGCTCGCTCGCTTTTTTGCTCTCTCTGTATATGTGTGTGTTGTGTGTATATACGTGTGTGTACATGCAAGTGTCAGTGCTCACCAGTCATATTACATGTTGGGCCAGTGTAGCCAAATGTGCATGTACATTCGTTGTGGTTGACACATGTTCCAGAATTTTCACACGGAGGTTCGCATGTAGCTACATGTAATAAGAACAAGGAAACTAAAGATTGCAATTCTGCAAGGGTTTCTTGCTCAGCAGATCCCTTCCATATTCTTTGTAGGTGTAGACTATAGTACTAACTAGCCTTGTTCACTGCATGCATTACCAATAAAACCAGATGTACAGAGACATGTGTTGCTCTCACTGCACATTCCACCATTCTCACACGAAGGAGAACAAGTCACTGCACAATGAGGAGAAATAATCAATGGTTCTTATACATGTATATAGGTGACAATTAAGGCAAATGTATTTGTTGATATTCACAGGACAGACACCTGCACAGTGTTGAAATGGTCTGTATGCGTGTGTGTATGTGTGTGTGTGTGTGTGTGTGTGTGTGTGTGTGTGTGTGTGTGGGTGGGTGGGTGTGCATGTGTGTGCATGCACATGTGTGTACATGTGCATATTCAAAGTAGAAAAAGATAATGATGACCAGCTAACCTGGTTGGGGCCCTGCTGGAAAAATTCCCAAGTCAACAACTACTGAGTTGTTACTAGAGTCAAATCCTGAGAAAAACATTCTGTACTGGACAGTAGGGAGAGTGAAACGTCCCTCCAGAAAGCGGTCACACTGGAGCAGTGGTACATTGCTGAGATCTCTTCCGCTCACGTCTACAATCTTTAGTGTATGAGTGAGAGAAGTAGACAGATCATCAAGCCTCATAGTGAAGAGAAGAGCGATGACTTCAGAGCGAGTGAAGGGTGGCGTACTGCTAGAGAAGTACAATCCAGTGTTGTCGTCTTGAACAAGAAACTCAGCCGTGATGTCAAAACGAACGTCCTGAGACTGCCTGACTTCCACTGATCCACTAAAGATGCATACCAGCCATTCTCCTGTAGCAGGGGAGTTGAAGTTACGAACAAGAAGAGAACTGATGCTCATTCTTCCAAAGACATTGGTTCCATCTGGCATTTGAAGGGACACCTCTGCAGTCCCTGCTCCAGGGTTGATGGCAATGTAGAGGTTCTCTGTGAGCATTGACACGTGTATTGCCCTGCAGTCACCTGCTGATGTTGTGTCAGCACCCGTAGGGTCATCTGCTGCTTGAAAATTAACCCTTGTATTCTGAATGGTATTGGAGAGAGTGCTAAGATCATCGAGACTGTAAACACTAAAGCCACCTGTTTCATTTGCAACCTGGTCATAGAAGGGGTAACCTGAAACACCACAACCAGTTGTGTGGCTGAAAGCAAAGTGTACTCTCACTCCTAGCTGGAAGGCAGCCTGAATGGCTTCATCTGTGCGATTGTAATCTTTCGCTGATGCATCAGTGAGTACAATGAGTTGGCCTTCAGGGAAGGAGAGACCCAGAGCATTGATGATCCCTGTCATTCCCAGCTCAGGGCAGTCTCCTCCATCATGAGCAAACAAAGCAGTCACAGCAGTAAGGAGCTGCTGTCTGTCTGCAGTGTTCTGGGCATCATACCTCACTGCCGTACCAACAGCTGTAAGGCAACAATAGAAGAGTGAACTTGTGCATGAATAATTAAATACACTGAACCCAACTATAATACAGTAAAATACTGCATCATGAACCATTGCCCATATAGCATTAATATGTATCTATACAGTTTGATAGCAGAATATACACAATGCTTGTGTAACTTAAGATTATTGTTTCCCAGTGACTTACTTGGATCATTGAACGAGGTGAGGATGTAATGCGTTGGTGCTCCGACATCATCATTGACAAACTCAGTGATAAGCTGACGCACTCTTGCTATCTCATCAGACATGCTTCCAGTGTCATCTACTACAAACCCAAGGGAGTATGGACGCTGTGCAAGTCCGAATATCTTCCCTCGATCTTCTCCAGATAGCCCTGTTACAAAGCTCACATTCTCAGTCTCCACTAGGCTTTCCAGGCACAATGCTCTACCAAAAATGTCCCTGACTAAATTCAAATCATGGCCTGAATCAAGGGCATTGCGCAATTCAGCAATCACTTGGGTGGTGTTTGCACTGGTGATGGTTAGTCCTTGAAGCTCTGTACACGCACGGGTATTTGCAGCAATAATTTGGCTGAATGCCCTGCCAAAGGTTTGCGCTCTGTCTGGTGTGTCAGGAAGACCGAGGTCCATCAGTAGCTGTTGGTACAGGTCAGCCTCACTGCCAAGTGGGTTGTCTGAAAAGGCAGAGAGAAGGAGCCGTGTGGTCTGGTTAAAGATTCTCTCTCGTGAGGTGACATAGAAGTTGCTGATGGTAGCAGAGCACACGTCCACCTGAGCCACACTGGCATCTGCAAACAAACCCAGTAGGACAAGGACTATGGCAAAAGGGGACACCATTCTTCCCCTAGAGGAATGAATCACAAATTCTGTGCTTCCCTCAGTAGTTGCGGGAAACAGCATTTGCATATGTGTAAACGTCTCACATCAAAACTGTACTAAAGAAGATGTAGCTGGCACATTCCAGTAATTTCATTATAATAGTACTCATTATTGCTGAGACATCATTTTGTGTAACAGGTCACATGGCTAGACGTACTGTCGTGCCTATTCTAGGCCAGCACCATATGGTCAACACTATCATTTAAGTATATTGCTATGTATATCTCTATGATGAATACCAATACATTACAGTACTAGCATATACACACAAATGATTATTGGACATCCTGCTCACTGCATGTTTAACAGAAATGGTATGAAGGTCCAATGAGTCTTCCCCTGTCAGAGAGGCATAGCCATCTCCCATGCAGTGAGCTCGTGTGTGCTTCCATTCCCAAGTCTGGCAATGATAGCAAAGATGTGCTGACTCAGAGAGGGGCTCTTACTAGTAGCCCACTTGTGCACTAGTGCAACACTCACTCCTACACATTACAAGGAGCTGCATATAAGGAAGGAGATGTAGAAATACAAATTCGTCCATTTTACTAGCAGCCTATGTGTGGATGAGGTGTGCATATTGTATAAGGACAGCTTTGAGAGCAGTTGATGGACCACATTAGCTAGAGCCCCATCTGTTAGTAGCCTAGTTCCCTGCTGCGATTTTGTTCATGATTCATTCACATAAATTATACATGCCCCACCTACATGCATGTTTGTAGCAGATAGCACAGATGTGTGTTCATGTGTCCAACACATGCTATAACTCACTAATCACATACGTACATACAAGGTATGTAACACGCATCCATGCACCTAGCAATTGAGGGTCCAGAGACTAGAGCAATTAGGTGCACCTGTTTACAGCCACAAATGGTGGAGGTGCAGTGTAATTGGCTGCAGGTGAACACTAATCAATGGACTACTAAGCAACCATGTGGCGCACATCCTGCACCTGTACTGCTAGAATGTGAAGCATTAGGAAAATTCAACTAGTTAAACCCGTAGTCTGTGCATGCAACCTAAGACCTTTGGAGCAGTTCTAATTTACCTTTATAGAGAGGTGGCTGCATTACAGAGGTAGATTGCAATGTTTTAATGCTATCTATATGTGGCTGGGTCAGAGAGGCTGCTGTTTCAGAGAGATGGCTGCCTAGCACGGTGACCATCTTAGATATGCAGGTTCCACAGTGCCATAATTACAGAGTCCAGAGACTAGAGCAATTAAGTACACCTGTTTACAGCCTGGAGTACATAATATGCACAACACCCTGAAGCCAAACTGTTAGAGAAAGTGAAGCATTAGAAGAATGCATGTACGTAGCCCGTAGTCTGTGTAAAAGCTAGTGTAACATGAGATGCAGGCTATATTGTATTACTAATTAGAAGCCCAGGAGGCCCCAAACTGCACATGCAAGTACTACATATATAAAGACAAGAAATGCCACCAACTGTAGCCACAGGGTAGCTGAATATGTAACAACCCAACATGCAGTGTCCAAATTGAATACTGCTGCAGGTACCAAGTAGTTACGTATATACCAGCAGTGTAGCTACTGATGCACACACACATGCATGCACATACACACACATGCATGCACATACACACACACACACAGTTCAGTGGTTCAGTGCTAACAGACATCATTTCAATCAACTCCATCATATGTTTACCCTATAACTGAGATTGTGTGTGGTAATGAGGTGCGTACAGTACAAGCCAATTCACATTAACAGAATACATGACAGCTTAATTTATCACAGTGTTAAAATATAAATGTTAACTTTGATGTACAATTGCTAGACCTTGGCATTTTCAGGCAGTGGATGTATGCACACAGAAATGGGGTCACATAAAGAAATGGTGCCATGGTCCAATGAGTCTTCTCCTGTCAGAGAGGCAAAATCATCTCCCAGTGAGCTCATGTCTGCTTCTGTTCCCAAGTCTGGCAACGACTGTTGAATGTGCTGGCACACAGAGGGGCTCTTAATAGCAGCCCGTGTGTGCACTAGTGCAACACTCACTTCCACATTGCAAGGAGCTGTGTATAGGAAAGGAGACACAGCATACAAACACTGGTCATGCATTCAATATCAGAGTCATGTGTGGATGAGGGGTACATACTGCATATAGACAGTTTTCTCACAACACCATGAATGGCCATGAGGCTCTGCATGTCTCATATAGCACAACCAGACATGACACAATAAGCCTATTCCTGCTAAGGAGACACAAGAAATTGCTTGATTACATTGTGCATGTGCATGGGCATGTGCATGTGTGCGTTGTACAGTTATAATAGCAGTGCGGACAGATGTACGTACAAAGCTACTAATTACTCTGGGATTCATAGCATTCCATACACCACAGCTACCAGTCCACACACGTCACAGCTACCAGTCCACACACGTCACAGCTACCAGTCCACACACATCACAGCTACCAGTCCACACACATCACAGCTACCAGTCCACACACGTCACAGCTACCAGTCCACACACGTCACAGCTACCAGTCCACACACATCACAGCTACCAGTCCACACACATCACAGCTACCAGTCCACACACGTCACAGCTACCAGTCCACACACATCACAGCTACCAGTCCACACACGTCACAGCTACCAGTCCACACACGTCACAGCTACCAGTCCACACACGTCACAGCTACCAGTCCACACACGTCACAGCTACCAGTCTACACACGTCACAGCTACCAGTCCACACACGTCACAGCTACCAGTCCACACACGCCACAGCTACCAGTCCACACACGTCACAGCTACCAGTCCACACACGTCACAGCTACCAGTCCACACACATCACAGCTACCAGTCCACACACATCACAGCTACCAGTCTACACATGTCACAGCTACCAGTCCACACACTTCTGCATGGTGGTGTCCTTAATTACTGTATGCAGTCTAATTGTAGCTCAGTAACACTATGCCATGAGAACATGCAAATAGTGGTGTGTGGGTGTGCTAGGTTTTGAGCAGGGTACAAACTGTAGCAACCGAAAATATTGATCAAGATGGTTCAGCCGTGGAGGCCTTTGTCAGCTAAATGACAGTGGCGAGCGTGTTTACATAAGTAGGTGCAGATGATGATACAAAAGGAAAGGTATGAAAATGGATCACTGTGAATTTTCTTTCATGTCACCATCTCACACTAATTTAAACATGCTTCCACCTGTATTATTCAGTCATTCAGCTGACGAAGGCCTCCGCGGTTGAAAGCATCCCGATCAATCCATCCAGTTACTGCATTAACCCACTTGCAAGCCAGTGCATGTGCCCATTGGTACAGCATGTAGGCACAAAGTCTCTACAACATCACGGACTCAGAAGATGTCGAAACATAATCTAGCTGCCATGTCAAGTGCACCGATGTCCTCACCTGTCCACGCTCCATGGGAGAGGAAGAGACAAGTTTGCAGTGTGTCCTCGTTGGGGCCTGTGTGCCTCCATTCATTGGCTTTAGGGAGGAACAGCAAACGGTGTCCATCCGGCATGGAGACCTGAGAAGAAGTCAAAAGAGAGAAATGGTAATGAGCTCAAGGAGATCTCTAGGCCATATACAAGCCTTCGAGAGTACAGAACCCTTCTTGCTACACAAGAACTTTTCCTCATGACTCAAATCCCTTCCTTGCAACCCTCTTCAGACCATCAATGTCAAAGTGGTTCAACTGTTGTAGCAGGTAAAGTAGAACTATTCTACAAACCATTTATGTTATAGTACATGGTCTGTAGTTCTTCAAGAGTGTGTACTAAACTAATGAAATGAATACCCCCCCCCCCCCCAACATATTGTACTGTACCCGTCTTCATTCTAATTCTGCAGACCACAGGAAATATACTTATTACCGTACAGTGGAACCTGTCTAA
Organism: Ianthella basta; assembly: GCA_964019415.1. Taxonomy (NCBI): domain Eukaryota; kingdom Metazoa; phylum Porifera; class Demospongiae; order Verongiida; family Ianthellidae; genus Ianthella; species Ianthella basta. Next base: position 4,785,194 of record OZ025889.1, on the reverse strand, counting down.
GACAGCCACCTGTGGGCCAGTCCTAACTGACCGTTATAGAGAGGCAGCTACTCTAGCTACAGAGGTACGTAGATTGCAATGCTTTAGTGTTATTTGGGGCCAGGGAGGCTGGCTGATTTTGAGAGGAGGCTGTCTTACATAGTTACCATCTTGGGCAAGTTCTACTGCATAAGTGTCAGTCAGCTACTGTACTCTCACATCCATCCTCTACTCTCCACACTCCTAGTTTCACAGAATCGCATAGAAATGTGTTGTGTGATAATTGGCTCATGGAGAATAAAAGGGCTGGATGTGGGACCACTGACAAGTCAGCTATCCTATCACAGAACAAGGCAATGATACAGTAGTAGAAGAGGGACCTCCACTGTACGTAGGGCCAGACTGACCTGAGCTACCAGTTGGCTGACATTTCTTGCATTCTTAGCCTTTGCCTGAATGTTCAAAGACAAAGCTAAGGTAGCCACAAACTTGAGTGGTGCTCCTTGTGCTGGGGATGTTGGCTCAATGAGTTCCACTACAGTTTCACGAAGGTTCAATACATCTTCTCCTTTCAGATGGATGGTGCTAAAACTCTGCATGGTGTATGATGTGTGTATGTGTTGTGTGTTGTGTGTGTGTGCGCATGTGTGTGTTATGTGTGTATGGATTAATGAATGAGGGTGATAAGTTTGAGAGTGTGCAAATGTGCAATGGGTCAAGGATGAAGGCACATCAAAGCACAAACTGTGTGTGAGCATTTCTTCACTAATACTTACTGTACCTCAACAATAGCTGAGTGGAGTCCTTCGAGACTTTTCTCCTCCAAATCACTCATTACAAGGTCTGCCAGTGGCATTGGTAGTGGCAGTCCATTGCTCACAAAGAAACTAGAGATAGGGGATTTGGTGACAAAGGTGAAAACACAATACAAGCTATGTATGTACTGCACATAATAGCAGCAAAAGAGCATACATTCTAAACAAATAAACAAACAAGCAGGTACAGTATCTATGGTTCTACGGTGACAATTAACAAGCCATCAATTAAGACATCTTACTTCTGGAGGTTCTCCCGCTGCGCTGAAAGGATAGGAACACAACTTGCCAGTAACGTCCTGCAAATGAAAATGGAACTGGGAGTGAGTTTGCCAGTAAGCACCACTGGCACTAAGTGATATGAGGAACTGAGTATCTCCTACATGCACCATATAATGTAAACACACAGCACACACCCAAGCACACCCACACACAGCACACACCCAATGGACACCCACACACAGCACACACCCAATGCACACCCACACACAGCACACACCCAATGCACACCCACACACAGCACACACCCAATGCACACCCACACACAGCACACACCCAATGCACACCCACACACAGCACACATCCAATGCACATCCACACACAGCACACACCCAATGCACACCCACACACAGCACACACCCAATGCACACCCACACACAGCACACACACAATGCACACCCACACACAGCACACACACAATGCACACCCACACACAGCACACACCCAATGCACACCCACACACAGCACACACCCAATGCACACCCACACACAGCACACACCCAATGCACACCCACACACAGCACACACCCAATGCACACCCACACACAGCACACACCCAATGCACACCCACACACAGCACACACCCAATGCACACCCACACACAGCACACACCCAATGCACACCCACACACAGCACACATCCAATGCACACCCACACACAGCACACACCCAATGCACACCCACACACAGCACACATCCAATGCACATCCACACACAGCACACACCCAATGCACACCCACACACAGCACACACCCAATGCACACCCACACACAGCACACACCCAATGCACACCCACACACAGCACACACACAATGCACACCCACACACAGCACACACCCAATGCACATCCACACACAGCACACACCCAATGCACACACCCAATGCACACCCACACACAGCACACACCCAATGCACACCCACACACAGCACACACACAATGCACACCCACACACAGCACACACACAATGCACACCCACACACAGCACACACCCAATGCACATCCACACACAGCACACACCCAATGCACACCCACGCACAGCACACACCCAATGCACACCCACACACAGCACACACCCAATGCACACAGCACACACAGCACACACCCACACACAGCACACACACAGCACACACCCAATGCACACCCACACACAGCACACACCCAATGCACACAGCACACACAGCACACACCCACACACAGCACACACCCAATGCACACCCACACACAGCACACACCCAATGCACACCCACACACAGCACACACAGCCCTCCAACACGGCTTTAGAGTAAGTATGTATGAACAGTATTACTGCTAGCAATTTCGTTGGTCAGGTGACACAGGGGGACTGACTGAAGCTTGTCCTTTGCAAGAGCTTCTGCTGAAAGGAGAAGAGCTGCAGCTTCTGCACACAGCCTCAGCAATAGTAGCTGTCCATGAACAACATAGTTTACTCCACAAAATGTGTGCTCCATTCTGTGAGTTAGTGCCACCACCTGTGTGTGTATGTGTGTGTGTGTGTGTGTGTGTGTGTGTGTGTGTGTGTGTGTGTGTGTGTGTGTGTGTGTGTGTGTGTGTGTGTGTGTGTGTGTGTGTGTGTGTGTGTGTGTGTGTTCATCAGCACCATACATTACACATACAGTACACATACAGTACACATACAGTACACATACAGTGCACATGTACAGTACAATACGTACACATATAGTGCACATGTAGTACAGTACAATACACAGTCATACAGTACACATACAGCACACACACATACAAACTGCTAACCTTTTTCAGATTTCGGAGCAAGAGCAATGTCGTTTCATAACTCAAGCCATGCACTGAGGAGGACGAGGAAGTCTGGTGTGCTGACAGATGGTGCAACGCCTATGACACACAAAAGTTAAGGAATGAGAGGAGAAGAGGGAGTCAGATGGGCTGGGAGCAAATCTATCCACAATAGACAAAGGGATGCAGGCATGGTGGCTGAGTGACAGGATGGCACCCATACAATGGCAGTGAAATGCACTCCATGCAGTTGGAGAGACAGTGAGAATTCCAACCTGAGAGAGGTGCAGCTGACACTGCCAGAAGAAGGCAGCAAAGTGGGCAGAAGCCTTCACTTTGGTATCCATGGCAGCCACATGTCTCACATCTCTGAATAGAGTGGGAATTGATCAGGACAAAAGTACGTACATCAATCCAGTCTGCTGCCATACGTAGCTACAACATATACACTCACACACACATGCTCACACATACACAGAGTAAAAATGGTGTATATTCACAGACATAATATACCTAATGCATGCTTCTAGTGATTTCCTGGACTCCTCCCCCTGCAGCTGGGTGAGGGCATGCCGTGCCTTTGTCATCATCTCTCCCAAAAAAGGAGATGCCACTTTAGAAGAAGGAATTGCAGTAGCATTGGACACTTCCACACAGGGTAGCTAACAGATGGGAGGTGAGGGAGGGGATGGGAGGTGAGGGAACCAGCAGAGAGTGTATCAGCAACTGAAAGTTAGTCCACTGCAGTAGGACCCTTATGAGGACAGTGCTTACTATCACAGCTACATGGAGATGTGTACTAACTACTGCTGAAAAAGGACACCTCTCTAATGAGGACAGTGCCTACTGTCCCAGCTATGTACACATAGAAATGTGTAGTATACAAAACTATCTCTGAAATGAGAACCTCTCCAATGAGGACACCTGGGTATGTCCTAAACTGTCCCAAAGGTGTTTGGACTGCAATCCAAGGTCCAGATTACACAATACTGTACACTACATAGCTTACGTACTTTCTAATGAATTTCACACTGTCGTTGCTATGGAAGCACATACACCCCAACACATTGAGTAACATAAGCCAGACACACATGAACACCCACACCCTAAAACCTGCTAAAATAGTAATATAAAGAAATGTGCCACTTCATACTCAATATGCAAAAAACACATAACCACTTAAGGTAGCGAGTGAAATCCAACAAAGTTCTTACAGATAGATGGGGGACCAGATCGGGTAACATGTCTCTGAGGTAAGTGTAGTGGCGGTGAATGTGGGAGGGGAACAGGGCGGGAATGATGGGGGAGTTGACACAGGCGTTGAAGACAAGAATGAGGATAGAGATGTCTGGTGGAGCAAAGAGTCAAGGTGAAGTCAAGCACTGCAGGAGAAGCTGCCTCACATACAGTATGTACATTAACTACTACTTTACCAACAAATTTCGTTAAATAATGTTAATTGCATGTTCCTATGAAATC